>OX377612.1:70939310-71346676 GCA_947397855.1 Thelaira solivaga | reverse complement strand
GTCCATGGTAATTTTTGGCCATAACTTCCATTTTTTTTGGTCATAACTTGCTAAGTTTTCAAGATATCGACTTGATTTCTATTTTGTTGAATAGAGAAATGTATTGGCTTTAATTAGATTTCTTTTTTCTGCTGATAGTGCGAAAAAAAATTTTTATCAAATTTTTTCAAAAAAGCAAAGGGGTAGTTCCATGGTAATTTTTGGCCATAACTTCCATTTTTTTGGTCATAACTTGCTAAGTTTTCAAGATATCGACTTGATTTCTATTTTGTTGAATAGAGAAACGTATTGGCTTTAATTAGATTTCTTTTTTCTGCTGATAGTGCGAAAAAAATTTTTATCATTTTTTCAAAAAAGCAAAGGAGGGTAGTCCATGGTAATTTTTGGCCATAACTTCCATTTTTTTTGGTCATAACTTGCTAAGTTTTCAAGATATCGACTTGATTTCTATTTTGTTGAATAGAGAAACGTATTGGCTTTAATTAGAATTTCTTTTTTCTGCTGATAGTGCGAAAAAAAATTTTTATCATTTTTTCAAAAAAAGCAAAGGGGGTAGTCCATGGTAATTTTTGGCCATAACTTCCATTTTTTTTGGTCATAACTTGCTAAGTTTCAAGATATCGACTTGATTTCTATTTTGTTGAATAGAGAAACGTATTGGCTTTAATTAGATTTCTTTTTTCTGCTGATAGTGCGAAAAAAATTTTTATCATTTTTTCAAAAAAAGCAAAGGGGGTAGTCCATGGTAATTTTTGGCCATAACTTCCATTTTTTTTGGTCATAACTTGCTAAGTTTTCAAGATATCGACTTGATTTCTATTTTGTTGAATAGAGAAATGTATGGCTTTAATTAGATTTCTTTTTTCTGCTGATAGTGCGAAAAAAAATTTTTATCATTTTTTCAAAAAAAGCAAAGGGGTAGTCCATGGTAATTTTTGGCCATAACTTCCATTTTTTTGGTCATAACTTGCTAAGTTTTCAAGATATCGACTTGATTTCTATTTTGTTGAATAGAGAAATGTATTGGCTTTAATTAGATTTCTTTTTTCTGCTGATAGTGCGAAAAAAAATTTTTATCATTTTTTCAAAAAAAGCAAAGGGGGTAGTCCAATGGTAATTTTTGGCCATAACTTCCATTTTTTTTGGTCATAACTTGCTAAGTTTTCAAGATATCGACTTGATTTCTATTTTGTTGAATAGAGAAACGTATTGGCTTTAATTAGAATTCTTTTTTCTGCTGATAGTGCGAAAAAAAATTTTTATCATTTTTTCAAAAAAAGCAAAGGGGGTAGTCCATGGTAATTTTTGGCCATAACTTCCATTTTTTTTGGTCATAACTTGCTAAGTTTTCAAGATATCGACTTGATTTCTATTTTGTTGAATAGAGAAATGTATTGGCTTTAATTAGATTTCTTTTTTCTGCTGATAGTGCGAAAAAAAATTTTTATCATTTTTCAAAAAAAGCAAAGGGGGTAGTCCATGGTAATTTTTGGCCATAACTTCCATTTTTTTTGGTCATAACTTGCTAAGTTTTCAAGATATCGACTTGATTTCTATTTTGTTGAATAGAGAAATGTATTGGCTTTAATTAGATTTCTTTTTTCTGCTGATAGTGCGAAAAAAAATTTTTATCATTTTTTCAAAAAAAGCAAAGGGGGTAGTCCATGGTAATTTTTGGCCATAACTTCCATTTTTTTTGGTCATAACTTGCTAAGTTTTTCAAGATATCGACTTGATTTCTATTTTGTTGAATAGAGAAACGTATTGGCTTTAATTAGATTTCTTTTTTCTGCTGATAGTGCGAAAAAAAATTTTTATCATTTTTTCAAAAAAAGCAAAGGGGGTAGTCCATGGTAATTTTTGGCCATAACTTCCATTTTTTTTGGTCATAACTTGCTAAGTTTTCAAGATATCGACTTGATTTCTATTTTGTTGAATAGAGAAACGTATTGGCTTTAATTAGAATTCTTTTTTCTGCTGATAGTGCGAAAAAAAATTTTTATCATTTTTTCAAAAAAAGCAAAGGGGGTAGTCCATGGTAATTTTTGGCCATAACTTCCATTTTTTTTGGTCATAACTTGCTAAGTTTTCAAGATATCGACTTGATTTCTATTTTGTTGAATAGAGAAATGTATTGGCTTTAATTAGATTTCTTTTTTCTGCTGATAGTGCGAAAAAAAATTTTTATCATTTTTTCAAAAAAAGCAAAGGGGGTAGTCCATGGTAATTTTTGGCCATAACTTCCATTTTTTTTGGTCATAACTTGCTAAGTTTTCAAGATATCGACTTGATTTCTATTTTGTTGAATAGAGAAATGTATTGGCTTTAATTAGATTTCTTTTTTCTGCTGATAGTGCGAAAAAAAATTTTTATCATTTTTTCAAAAAAAGCAAAGGGGGTAGTCCATGGTAATTTTTGGCCATAACTTCCATTTTTTTTGGTCATAACTTGCTAAGTTTTCAAGATATCGACTTGATTTCTATTTTGTTGAATAGAGAAACGTATTGGCTTTAATTAGATTTCTTTTTTCTGCTGATAGTGCGAAAAAAATTTTTATCATTTTTCAAAAAAAGCAAAGGGGGTAGTCCATGGTAATTTTTGGCCATAACTTCCATTTTTTTTGGTCATAACTTGCTAAGTTTTCAAGATATCGACTTGATTTCTATTTTGTTGAATAGAGAAATGTATTGGCTTTAATTAGATTTCTTTTTTCTGCTGATAGTGCGAAAAAAAATTTTTATCATTTTTTCAAAAAAAGCAAAGGGGGTAGTCCATGGTAATTTTTGGCCATAACTTCCATTTTTTTTGGTCATAACTTGCTAAGTTTTCAAGATATCGACTTGATTTCTATTTTGTTGAATAGAGAAATGTATTGGCTTTAATTAGATTTCTTTTTTCTGCTGATAGTGCGAAAAAAAATTTTTATCATTTTTTCAAAAAAAGCAAAGGGGTAGTCCATGGTAATTTTTGGCCATAACTTCCATTTTTTTTGGTCATAACTTGCTAAGTTTTCAAGATATCGACTTGATTTCTATTTTGTTGAATAGAGAAACGTATTGGCTTTCATTAGAATTCTTTTTTCTGCTGATAGTGCGAAAAAAAATTTTTATCATTTTTTCAAAAAAAGCAAAGGGGGTAGTCCATGGTAATTTTTGGCCATAACTTCCATTTTTTTTGGTCATAACTTGCTAAGTTTTCAAGATATCGACTTGATTTCTATTTTGTTGAATAGAGAAACGTATTGGCTTTAATTAGATTTCTTTTTTCTGCTGATAGTGCGAAAAAAAATTTTTATCATTTTTTCAAAAAAAGCAAAGGGGGTAGTCCATGGTAATTTTTGGCCATAACTTCCATTTTTTTTGGTCATAACTTGCTAAGTTTTCAAGATATCGACTTGATTTCTATTTTGTTGAATAGAGAAACGTATTGGCTTTAATTAGAATTCTTTTTTCTGCTGATAGTGCGAAAAAAAATTTTTATCATTTTTTCAAAAAAAGCAAAGGGGGTAGTCCATGGTAATTTTTGGCCATAACTTCCATTTTTTTTGGTCATAACTTGCTAAGTTTTCAAGATATCGACTTGATTTCTATTTTGTTGAATAGAGAAACGTATTGGCTTTAATTAGATTTCTTTTTTCTGCTGATAGTGCGAAAAAAAATTTTTATCATTTTTTCAAAAAAAGCAAAGGGGGTAGTCCATGGTAATTTTTGGCCATAACTTCCATTTTTTTTGGTCATAACTTGCTAAGTTTTCAAGATATCGACTTGATTTCTATTTTGTTGAATAGAGAAACGTATTGGCTTTAATTAGATTTCTTTTTTCTGCTGATAGTGCGAAAAAAAATTTTTATCATTTTTTCAAAAAAAGCAAAGGGGTAGTCCATGGTAATTTTTGGCCATAACTTCCATTTTTTTTGGTCATAACTTGCTAAGTTTTCAAGATATCGACTTGATTTCTATTTTGTTGAATAGAGAAACGTATTGGCTTTAATTAGATTTCTTTTTTCTGCTGATAGTGCGAAAAAAAATTTTTATCATTTTTTCAAAAAAAGCAAAGGGGTAGTCCATGGTAATTTTTGGCCATAACTTCCATTTTTTTTGGTCATAACTTGCTAAGTTTTCAAGATATCGACTTGATTTCTATTTTGTTGAATAGAGAAATGTATTGGCTTTAATTAGATTTCTTTTTTCTGCTGATAGTGCGAAAAAAAATTTTTATCATTTTTTCAAAAAAAGCAAAGGGGGTAGTCCATGGTAATTTTTGGCCATAACTTCCATTTTTTTTGGTCATAACTTGCTAAGTTTTCAAGATATCGACTTGATTTCTATTTTGTTGAATAGAGAAACGTATTGGCTTTAATTAGATTCTTTTTTCTGCTGATAGTGCGAAAAAAATTTTTATCATTTTTTCAAAAAAAGCAAAGGGGGTAGTCCATGGTAATTTTTGGCCATAACTTCCATTTTTTTTGGTCATAACTTGCTAAGTTTTCAAGATATCGACTTGATTTCTATTTTGTTGAATAGAGAAATGTATTGGCTTTAATTAGATTTCTTTTTTCTGCTGATAGTGCGAAAAAAAATTTTTATCATTTTTTCAAAAAAAGCAAAGGGGGTAGTCCATGGTAATTTTTGGCCATAACTTCCATTTTTTTTGGTCATAACTTGCTAAGTTTTCAAGATATCGACTTGATTTCTATTTTGTTGAATAGAGAAACGTATTGGCTTTAATTAGATTTCTTTTTTCTGCTGATAGTGCGAAAAAAAAATTTTTATCATTTTTTCAAAAAAGCAAAGGGGGTAGTCCATGGTAATTTTTGGCCATAACTTCCATTTTTTTTGGTCATAACTTGCTAAGTTTTCAAGATATCGACTTGATTTCTATTTTGTTGAATAGAGAAACGTATTGGCTTTAATTAGATTTCTTTTTTCTGCTGATAGTGCGAAAAAAAATTTTTATCATTTTTTCAAAAAAGCAAAGGGGGTAGTCCATGGTAATTTTTGGCCATAACTTCCATTTTTTTTGGTCATAACTTGCTAAGTTTTCAAGATATCGACTTGATTTCTATTTTGTTGAATAGAGAAATGTATTGGCTTTAATTAGATTTCTTTTTTCTGCTGATAGTGCGAAAAAAAATTTTTATCATTTTTTCAAAAAAAGCAAAGGGGGTAGTCCATGGTAATTTTTGGCCATAACTTCCATTTTTTTTGGTCATAACTTGCTAAGTTTTCAAGATATCGACTTGATTTCTATTTTGTTGAATAGAGAAATGTATTGGCTTTAATTAGATTTCTTTTTTCTGCTGATAGTGCG
This sequence comes from Thelaira solivaga, assembly GCA_947397855.1. Classification (NCBI taxonomy): domain Eukaryota; kingdom Metazoa; phylum Arthropoda; class Insecta; order Diptera; family Tachinidae; genus Thelaira; species Thelaira solivaga. The sequence continues at coordinate 71,341,366 of OX377612.1, read as the reverse complement.
AAAAAAAATTTTTATCATTTTTTCAAAAAAAGCAAAGGGGGTAGTCCATGGTAATTTTTGGCCATAACTTCCATTTTTTTTGGTCATAACTTGCTAAGTTTTCAAGATATCGACTTGATTTCTATTTTGTTGAATAGAGAAACGTATTGGCTTTAATTAGAATTCTTTTTTCTGCTGATAGTGCGAAAAAAAATTTTTATCATTTTTCAAAAAAAGCAAAGGGGTAGTCCATGGTAATTTTTGGCCATAACTTCCATTTTTTTTGGTCATAACTTGCTAAGTTTTCAAGATATCGACTTGATTTCTATTTTGTTGAATAGAGAAACTGTATTGGCTTTAATTAGAATTCTTTTTCTGCTGATAGTGCGAAAAAAAATTTTTATCATTTTTTCAAAAAAAGCAAAGGGGGTAGTCCATGGTAATTTTTGGCCATAACTTCCATTTTTTTTGGTCATAACTTGCTAAGTTTTCAAGATATCGACTTGATTTCTATTTTGTTGAATAGAGAAATGTATTGGCTTTAATTAGATTTCTTTTTTCTGCTGATAGTGCGAAAAAAAATTTTTATCATTTTTTCAAAAAAAGCAAAGGGGGTAGTCCATGGTAATTTTTGGCCATAACTTCCATTTTTTTTGGTCATAACTTGCTAAGTTTTCAAGATATCGACTTGATTTCTATTTTGTTGAATAGAGAAACGTATTGGCTTTAATTAGAATTCTTTTTTCTGCTGATAGTGCGAAAAAAATTTTTATCATTTTTTCAAAAAAAGCAAAGGGGGTAGTCCATGGTAATTTTTGGCCATAACTTCCATTTTTTTTGGTCATAACTTGCTAAGTTTCAAGATATCGACTTGATTTCTATTTTGTTGAATAGAGAAATGTATTGGCTTTAATTAGATTTCTTTTTTCTGCTGATAGTGCGAAAAAAATTTTTATCATTTTTTCAAAAAAGCAAAGGGGGTAGTCCATGGTAATTTTTGGCCATAACTTCCATTTTTTTTGGTCATAACTTGCTAAGTTTTCAAGATATCGACTTGATTTCTATTTTGTTGAATAGAGAAACGTATTGGCTTTAATTAGATTTCTTTTTTCTGCTGATAGTGCGAAAAAAAATTTTTTATCATTTTTTCAAAAAAAGCAAAGGGGGTAGTCCATGGTAATTTTTGGCCATAACTTCCATTTTTTTTGGTCATAACTTGCTAAGTTTTCAAGATATCGACTTGATTTCTATTTTGTTGAATAGAGAAATGTATTGGCTTTAATTAGATTTCTTTTTTCTGCTGATAGTGCGAAAAAAAATTTTTATCATTTTTTCAAAAAAAGCAAAGGGGGTAGTCCATGGTAATTTTTGGCCATAACTTCCATTTTTTTTGGTCATAACTTGCTAAGTTTTCAAGATATCGACTTGATTTCTATTTTGTTGAATAGAGAAATGTATTGGCTTTAATTAGATTTCTTTTTTCTGCTGATAGTGCGAAAAAAAATTTTTATCATTTTTTCAAAAAAAGCAAAGGGGGTAGTCCATGGTAATTTTTGGCCATAACTTCCATTTTTTTTGGTCATAACTTGCTAAGTTTTCAAGATATCGACTTGATTTCTATTTTGTTGAATAGAGAAACGTATTGGCTTTAATTAGATTTCTTTTTTCTGCTGATAGTGCGAAAAAAAATTTTTATCATTTTTTCAAAAAAAGCAAAGGGGGTAGTCCATGGTAATTTTTGGCCATAACTTCCATTTTTTTTGGTCATAACTTGCTAAGTTTTCAAGATATCGACTTGATTTCTATTTTGTTGAATAGAGAAACGTATTGGCTTTAATTAGAATTCTTTTTTCTGCTGATAGTGCGAAAAAAAATTTTTATCATTTTTTCAAAAAAAGCAAAGGGGGTAGTCCATGGTAATTTTTGGCCATAACTTCCATTTTTTTTGGTCATAACTTGCTAAGTTTTCAAGATATCGACTTGATTTCTATTTTGTTGAATAGAGAAATGTATTGGCTTTAATTAGATTCTTTTTTCTGCTGATAGTGCGAAAAAAATTTTTATCATTTTTTCAAAAAAAGCAAAGGGGGTAGTCCATGGTAATTTTTGGCCATAACTTCCATTTTTTTTGGTCATAACTTGCTAAGTTTTCAAGATATCGACTTGATTTCTATTTTGTTGAATAGAGAAATGTATTGGCTTTAATTAGATTTCTTTTTTCTGCTGATAGTGCGAAAAAAAATTTTTATCATTTTTCAAAAAAAGCAAAGGGGGTAGTCCATGGTAATTTTTGGCCATAACTTCCATTTTTTTTGGTCATAACTTGCTAAGTTTTCAAGATATCGACTTGATTTCTATTTTGTTGAATAGAGAAATGTATTGGCTTTAATTAGATTTCTTTTTTCTGCTGATAGTGCGAAAAAAAATTTTTATCATTTTTTCAAAAAAAGCAAAGGGGGTAGTCCATGGTAATTTTTGGCCATAACTTCCATTTTTTTGGTCATAACTTGCTAAGTTTTCAAGATATCGACTTGATTTCTATTTTGTTGAATAGAGAAACGTATTGGCTTTAATTAGATTCTTTTTTCTGCTGATAGTGCGAAAAAAAATTTTTATCATTTTTTCAAAAAAAGCAAAGGGGGTAGTCCATGGTAATTTTTGGCCATAACTTCCATTTTTTTTGGTCATAACTTGCTAAGTTTTCAAGATATCGACTTGATTTCTATTTTGTTGAATAGAGAAACGTATTGGCTTTAATTAGAATTCTTTTTTCTGCTGATAGTGCGAAAAAAATTTTTATCATTTTTCAAAAAAAGCAAAGGGGGTAGTCCATGGTAATTTTTGGCCATAACTTCCATTTTTTTTGGTCATAACTTGCTAAGTTTTCAAGATATCGACTTGATTTCTATTTTGTTGAATAGAGAAATGTATTGGCTTTAATTAGATTTCTTTTTTCTGCTGATAGTGCGAAAAAAATTTTTATCATTTTTTCAAAAAAAGCAAAGGGGGTAGTCCATGGTAATTTTTGGCCATAACTTCCATTTTTTTTGGTCATAACTTGCTAAGTTTTCAAGATATCGACTTGATTTCTATTTTGTTGAATAGAGAAACGTATTGGCTTTAATTAGATTCTTTTTTCTGCTGATAGTGCGAAAAAAATTTTTATCATTTTTCAAAAAAAGCAAAGGGGTAGTCCATGGTAATTTTTGGCCATAACTTCCATTTTTTTTGGTCATAACTTGCTAAGTTTTCAAGATATCGACTTGATTTCTATTTTGTTGAATAGAGAAATGTATTGGCTTTAATTAGATTTCTTTTTTCTGCTGATAGTGCGAAAAAAAATTTTTATCATTTTTTCAAAAAAAGCAAAGGGGGTAGTCCATGGTAATTTTTGGCCATAACTTCCATTTTTTTTGGTCATAACTTGCTAAGTTTTCAAGATATCGACTTGATTTCTATTTTGTTGAATAGAGAAACGTATTGGCTTTAATTAGATTTCTTTTTTCTGCTGATAGTGCGAAAAAAATTTTTATCATTTTTTCAAAAAAAGCAAAGGGGGTAGTCCATGGTAATTTTTGGCCATAACTTCCATTTTTTTTGGTCATAACTTGCTAAGTTTTCAAGATATCGACTTGATTTCTATTTTGTTGAATAGAGAAACGTATTGGCTTTAATTAGAATTCTTTTTTCTGCTGATAGTGCGAAAAAAAATTTTTATCATTTTTTCAAAAAAAGCAAAGGGGGTAGTCCATGGTAATTTTTGGCCATAACTTCCATTTTTTTTGGTCATAACTTGCTAAGTTTTCAAGATATCGACTTGATTTCTATTTTGTTGAATAGAGAAATGTATTGGCTTTAATTAGATTTCTTTTTTCTGCTGATAGTGCGAAAAAAAATTTTTATCATTTTTTCAAAAAAGCAAAGGGGGTAGTCCATGGTAATTTTTGGCCATAACTTCCATTTTTTTTGGTCATAACTTGCTAAGTTTTCAAGATATCGACTTGATTTCTATTTTGTTGAATAGAGAAACGTATTGGCTTTAATTAGAATTCTTTTTTCTGCTGATAGTGCGAAAAAAATTTTTTATCATTTTTTCAAAAAAAGCAAAGGGGGTAGTCCATGGTAAATTTTTGGCCATAACTTCCATTTTTTTTGGTCATAACTTGCTAAGTTTTCAAGATATCGACTTGATTTCTATTTTGTTGAATAGAGAAATGTATTGGCTTTAATTAGATTTCTTTTTTCTGCTGATAGTGCGAAAAAAAATTTTTATCATTTTTTCAAAAAAAGCAAAGGGGGTAGTCCATGGTAATTTTTGGCCATAACTTCCATTTTTTTTGGTCATAACTTGCTAAGTTTTCAAGATATCGACTTGATTTCTATTTGTTGAATAGAGAAACGTATTGGCTTTAATTAGATTTCTTTTTTCTGCTGATAGTGCGAAAAAAAATTTTTATCATTTTTTCAAAAAAAGCAAAGGGGGTAGTCCATGGTAATTTTTGGCCATAACTTCCATTTTTTTTGGTCATAACTTGCTAAGTTTTCAAGATATCGACTTGATTTCTATTTTGTTGAATAGAGAAACGTATTGGCTTTAATTAGAATTCTTTTTTCTGCTGATAGTGCGAAAAAAAATTTTTATCATTTTTTCAAAAAAAGCAAAGGGGGTAGTCCATGGTAATTTTTGGCCATAACTTCCATTTTTTTTGGTCATAACTTGCTAAGTTTTCAAGATATCGACTTGATTTCTATTTTGTTGAATAGAGAAATGTATTGGCTTTAATTAGATTTCTTTTTTCTGCTGATAGTGCGAAAAAAAATTTTTATCATTTTTTCAAAAAAAGCAAAGGGGGTAGTCCATGGTAATTTTTGGCCATAACTTCCATTTTTTTTGGTCATAACTTGCTAAGTTTTCAAGATATCGACTTGATTTCTATTTTGTTGAATAGAGAAACGTATTGGCTTTAATTAGAATTCTTTTTTCTGCTGATAGTGCGAAAAAAATTTTTATCATTTTTTCAAAAAAAGCAAAGGGGGTAGTCCATGGTAATTTTTGGCCATAACTTCCATTTTTTTTGGTCATAACTTGCTAAGTTTTCAAGATATCGACTTGATTTCTATTTTGTTGAATAGAGAAATGTATTGGCTTTAATTAGATTTCTTTTTTCTGCTGATAGTGCGAAAAAAAATTTTTATCATTTTTCAAAAAAAGCAAAGGGGGTAGTCCATGGTAATTTTTGGCCATAACTTCCATTTTTTTTGGTCATAACTTGCTAAGTTTTCAAGATATCGACTTGATTTCTATTTTGTTGAATAGAGAAACGTATTGGCTTTAATTAGATTTCTTTTTTCTGCTGATAGTGCGAAAAAAAATTTTTATCATTTTTTCAAAAAAAGCAAAGGGGGTAGTCCATGGTAATTTTTGGCCATAACTTCCATTTTTTTGGTCATAACTTGCTAAGTTTTCAAGATATCGACTTGATTTCTATTTTGTTGAATAGAGAAACGTATTGGCTTTAATTAGAATTCTTTTTTCTGCTGATAGTGCGAAAAAAAATTTTTATCATTTTTTCAAAAAAAGCAAAGGGGGTAGTCCATGGTAATTTTTGGCCATAACTTCCATTTTTTTTGGTCATAACTTGCTAAGTTTTCAAGATATCGACTTGATTTCTATTTTGTTGAATAGAGAAATGTATTGGCTTTAATTAGATTTCTTTTTTCTGCTGATAGTGCGAAAAAAATTTTTATCATTTTTTCAAAAAAAGCAAAGGGGGTAGTCCATGGTAATTTTTGGCCATAACTTCCATTTTTTTTGGTCATAACTTGCTAAGTTTTCAAGATATCGACTTGATTTCTATTTTGTTGAATAGAGAAACGTATTGGCTTTAATTAGAATTCTTTTTTCTGCTGATAGTGCGAAAAAAAATTTTTATCATTTTTCAAAAAAAAGCAAAGGGGGTAGTCCATGGTAATTTTTGGCCATAACTTCCATTTTTTTTGGTCATAACTTGCTAAGTTTTCAAGATATCGACTTGATTTCTATTTTGTTGAATAGAGAAATGTATTGGCTTTAATTAGATTCTTTTTTCTGCTGATAGTGCGAAAAAAAATTTTTATCATTTTTTCAAAAAAGCAAAGGGGGTAGTCCATGGTAATTTTTGGCCATAACTTCCATTTTTTTTGGTCATAACTTGCTAAGTTTTCAAGATATCGACTTGATTTCTATTTTGTTGAATAGAGAAACGTATTGGCTTTAATTAGAATTCTTTTTTCTGCTGATAGTGCGAAAAAAAATTTTTATCATTTTTCAAAAAAAGCAAAGGGGGTAGTCCATGGTAATTTTTGGCCATTAACTTCCATTTTTTTGGTCATAACTTGCTAAGTTTTCAAGATATCGACTTGAATTTCTATTTTGTTGAATAGAGAAACGTATTGGCTTTAATTAGAATTCTTTTTTCTGCTGATAGTGCGAAAAAAATTTTTTATCATTTTTCAAAAAAAGCAAAGGGGGTAGTCCATGGTAATTTTTGGCCATAACTTCCATTTTTTTTGGTCATAACTTGCTAAGTTTTCAAGATATCGACTTGAATTTCTATTTGTTGAATAGAGAAACGTATTGGCTTTAATTAGATTTCTTTTTCTGCTGATAGTGCGAAAAAAAATTTTTATCATTTTTTCAAAAAAAAGCAAAGGGGGTAGTCCATGGTAATTTTTGGCCATAACTTCCATTTTTTTTGGTCATAACTTGCTAAGTTTTCAAGATATCGACTTGATTTCTATTTTGTTGAATAGAGAAATGTATTGGCTTTAATTAGAATTCTTTTTTCTGCTGATAGTGCGAAAAAAAATTTTTATAATTTTTTCAAAAAAAGCAAAGGGGGTAGTCCATGGTAATTTTTGCCACAACTTCCATTTTTTTTGGTCATAACTTGCTAAGTTTTCAAGATATCGACTTGATTTCTATTTTGTTGAATAGAGAAACGTATTGGCTTTAATTAGAATTCTTTTTCTGCTGATAGTGCGAAAAAAAATTTTTATCATTTTTTCAAAAAAGCAAAGGGGTAGTCCATGGTAATTTTTGGCCATAACTTCCATTTTTTTTGGTCATAACTTGCTAAGTTTTCAAGATATCGACTTGATTTCTATTTTGTTGAATAGAGAAACGTATTGGCTTTAATTAGAATTCTTTTTTCTGCTGATAGTGCGAAAAAAAATTTTTATCATTTTTTCAAAAAAGCAAAGGGGGTAGTCCATGGTAATTTTTGGCCATAACTTCCATTTTTTTTGGTCATAACTTGCTAAGTTTTCAAGATATCGACTTGATTTCTATTTTGTTGAATAGAGAAACGTATTGGCTTTAATTAGAATTCTTTTTTCTGCTGATAGTGCGAAAAAATTTTTATCATTTTTTCAAAAAAAGCAAAGGGGTAGTCCATGGTAATTTTTGGCCACAACTTCCATTTTTTTTGGTCATAACTTGCTAAGTTTTCAAGATATCGACTTGATTTCTATTTTGTTGAATAGAGAAACGTATTGGCTTTAATTAGAATTCTTTTTTCTGCTGATAGTGCGAAAAAAAATTTTTATCATTTTTTCAAAAAAAGCAAAGGGGGTAGTCCATGGTAATTTTTGGCCATAACTTCCATTTTTTTTGGTCATAACTTGCTAAGTTTTCAAGATATCGACTTGATTTCTATTTTGTTGAATAGAGAAATGTATTGGCTTTAATTAGATTTCTTTTTTCTGCTGATAGTGCGAAAAAAATTTTTATCATTTTTTCAAAAAAGCAAAGGGGTAGTCCATGGTAATTTTTGGCCATAACTTCCATTTTTTTTGGTCATAACTTGCTAAGTTTTCAAGATATCGACTTGATTTCTATTTTGTTGAATAGAGAAACGTATTGGCTTTAATTAGATTTCTTTTTTCTGCTGATAGTGCGAAAAAAAATTTTTATCATTTTTTCAAAAAAAGCAAAGGGGGTAGTCCATGGTAATTTTTGGCCATAACTTCCATTTTTTTTGGTCATAACTTGCTAAGTTTTCAAGATATCGACTTGATTTCTATTTTGTTGAATAGAGAAACGTATTGGCTTTAATTAGAATTCTTTTTTCTGCTGATAGTGCGAAAAAAATTTTTTATCATTTTTTCAAAAAAAGCAAAGGGGGTAGTCCATGGTAATTTTTGGCCATAACTTCCATTTTTTTTGGTCATAACTTGCTAAGTTTTCAAGATATCGACTTGATTTCTATTTTGTTGAATAGAGAAATGTATTGGCTTTAATTAGATTTCTTTTTTCTGCTGATAGTGCGAAAAAAAATTTTTATCATTTTTTCAAAAAAAGCAAAGGGGGTAGTCCATGGTAATTTTTGGCCATTACTTCCATTTTTTTTGGTCATAACTTGCTAAGTTTTCAAGATATCGACTTGATTTCTATTTTGTTGAATAGAGAAACGTATTGGCTTTAATTAGAATTCTTTTTTCTGCTGATAGTGCGAAAAAAATTTTTTATCATTTTTTCAAAAAAGCAAAGGGGGTAGTCCATGGTAATTTTTGGCCATAACTTCCATTTTTTTTGGTCATAACTTGCTAAGTTTTCAAGATATCGACTTGATTTCTATTTTGTTGAATAGAGAAATGTATTGGCTTTAATTAGATTTCTTTTTTCTGCTGATAGTGCGAAAAAAAATTTTTATCATTTTTTCAAAAAAAGCAAAGGGGGCAGTCCATGGTAATTTTTGGCCATTACTTCCATTTTTTTTGGTCATAACTTGCTAAGTTTTCAAGATATCGACTTGATTTCTATTTTGTTGAATAGAGAAACGTATTGGCTTTAATTAGAATTCTTTTTTCTGCTGATAGTGCGAAAAAAAATTTTTATCATTTTTTCAAAAAAAGCAAAGGGGGTAGTCCATGGTAATTTTTGGCCATAACTTCCATTTTTTTGGTCATAACTTGCTAAGTTTTCAAGATATCGACTTGATTTCTATTTTGTTGAATAGAGAAATGTATTGCTTTAATTAGATTTCTTTTTTCTGCTGATAGTGCGAAAAAAAATTTTTATCATTTTTTCAAAAAAAGCAAAGGGGTAGTCCATGGTAATTTTTGGCCATAACTTCCATTTTTTTTGGTCATAACTTGCTAAGTTTTCAAGATATCGACTTGATTTCTATTTTGTTGAATAGAGAAACGTATTGGCTTTAATTAGAATTCTTTTTTCTGCTGATAGTGCGAAAAAAAATTTTTATCATTTTTTCAAAAAAAGCAAAGGGGGTAGTCCATGGTAATTTTTGGCCATAACTTCCATTTTTTTGGTCATAACTTGCTAAGTTTTCAAGATATCGACTTAATTTCTATTTTGTTGAATAGAGAAACGTATTGGCTTTAATTAGAATTCTTTTTTCTGCTGATAGTGCGAAAAAAAATTTTTATCATTTTTTCAAAAAAAGCAAAAGGGGTAGTCCATGGTAATTTTTGGCCATAACTTCCATTTTTTTGGTCATAACTTGCTAAGTTTTCAAGATATCGACTTGATTTCTATTTTGTTGAATAGAGAAACGTATTGGCTTTAATTAGAATTCTTTTTTCTGCTGATAGTGCGAAAAAAAATTTTTATAATTTTTTCAAAAAAAGCAAAGGGGGTAGTCCATGGTAATTTTTGGCCATAACTTCCATTTTTTTTGGTCATAACTTGCTAAGTTTTCAAGATATCGACTTGGTTTCTATTTTGTTGAATAGAGAAACGTATTGGCTTTAATTAGAATTCTTTTTTCTGCTGATAGTGCGAAAAAAAATTTTTATCATTTTTTCAAAAAAGCAAAGGGGGTAGTCCATGGTAATTTTTGGCCATAACTTCCATTTTTTTTGGTCATAACTTGCTAAGTTTTCAAGATATCGACTTGATTTCTATTTTGTTGAATAGAGAAACGTATTGGCTTTAATTAGAATTCTTTTTTCTGCTGATAGTGCGAAAAAAAAATTTTTATAATTTTTTCAAAAAAAGCAAAGGGGGTAGTCCATGGTAATTTTTGGCCATAACTTCCATTTTTTTTGGTCATAACTTGCTAAGTTTTCAAGATATCGACTTGGTTTCTATTTTGTTGAATAGAGAAACGTATTGGCTTTAATTAGAATTCTTTTTTCTGCTGATAGTGCGAAAAAAAATTTTTATAATTTTTCAAAAAAAGCAAAGGGGGTAGTCCATGGTAATTTTTGGCCATAACTTCCATTTTTTTTGGTCATTACTTGCTAAGTTTTCAAGATATCGACTTGATTTCTATTTTGTTGAATAGAGAAACGTATTGGCTTTAATTAGAATTCTTTTTCTGCTGATAGTGCGAAAAAAATTTTTTATCATTTTTTCAAAAAAAGCAAAGGGGGTAGTCCATGGTAATTTTTGGCCATAACTTCCATTTTTTTGGTCATAACTTGCTAAGTTTTCAAGATATCGACTTGATTTCTATTTTGTTGAATAGAGAAACGTATTGGCTTTAATTAGAATTCTTTTTTCTGCTGATAGTGCGAAAAAAAATTTTTATAATTTTTTCAAAAAAAGCAAAGGGGGTAGTCCATGGTAATTTTTGGCCATAACTTCCATTTTTTTTGGTCATAACTTGCTAAGTTTTCAAGATATCGACTTGATTTCTATTTTGTTGAATAGAGAAACGTATTGGCTTTAATTAGATTTATTTTTTCTGCTGATAGTGCGAAAAAAAATTTTTATAATTTTTTCAAAAAAAGCAAAGGGGGTAGTCCATGGTAATTTTTGGCCATAACTTCCATTTTTTTTGGTCATAACTTGCTAAGTTTTCAAGATATCGACTTGGTTTCTATTTTGTTGAATAGAGAAACGTATTGGCTTTAATTAGAATTCTTTTTTCTGCTGATAGTGCGAAAAAAAATTTTTATCATTTTTTCAAAAAAAGCAAAGGGGGTAGTCCATGGTAATTTTTGGCCATAACTTCCATTTTTTTTGGTCATAACTTGCTAAGTTTTCAAGATATCGACTTGATTTCTATTTTGTTGAATAGAGAAACGTATTGGCTTTAATTAGAATTCTTTTTTCTGCTGATAGTGCGAAAAAAATTTTTATCATTTTTTCAAAAAAAGCAAAGGGGGTAGTCCATGGTAATTTTTGGCCATAACTTCCATTTTTTTTTGGTCATAACTTGCTAAGTTTTCAAGATATCGACTTGATTTCTATTTTGTTGAATAGAGAAACGTATTGGCTTTAATTAGAATTCTTTTTTCTGCTGATAGTGCGAAAAAAAATTTTTATAATTTTTTAAAAAAAAGCAAAGGGGGTAGTCCATGGTAATTTTTGGCCATAACTTCCATTTTTTTGGTCATCACTTGCTAAGTTTTCAAGATATCGACTTGGTTTCTATTTTGTTGAATAGAGAAACGTATTGGCTTTAATTAGAATTCTTTTTTCTGCTGATAGTGCGAAAAAAATTTTTATAATTTTTTCAAAAAAAAGCAAAGGGGGTAGTCCATGGTAATTTTTGGCCATAACTTCCATTTTTTTTGGTCATTACTTGCTAAGTTTTCAAGATATCGACTTGATTTCTATTTTGTTGAATAGAGAAACGTATTGGCTTTAATTAGAATTCTTTTTTCTGCTGATAGTGCGAAAAAAAATTTTTATAATTTTTTCAAAAAAAGCAAAGGGGGTAGTCCATGGTAATTTTTGGCCATAACTTCCATTTTTTTGGTCATCACTTGCTAAGTTTTCAAGATATCGACTTGGTTTCTATTTTGTTGAATAGAGAAACGTATTGGCTTTAATTAGAATTCTTTTTTCTGCTGATAGTGCGAAAAAAAATTTTTATCATTTTTTCAAAAAAAGCAAAGGGGGTAGTCCATGGTAATTTTTGGCCATAACTTCCATTTTTTTTGGTCATAACTTGCTAAGTTTTCAAGATATCGACTTGATTTCTATTTTGTTGAATAGAGAAACGTATTGGCTTTAATTAGATTTCTTTTTTCTGCTGATAGTGCGAAAAAAATTTTTTATCATTTTTTCAAAAAAAGCAAAGGGGGTAGTCCATGGTAATTTTTGGCCATAACTTCCATTTTTTTTGGTCATAACTTGCTAAGTTTTCAAGATATCGACTTGATTTCTATTTTGTTGAATAGAGAAACGTATTGGCTTTAATTAGATTTATTTTTTCTGCTGATAGTGCGAAAAAAAATTTTTATCATTTTTTCAAAAAAAGCAAAGGGGGTAGTCCATGGTAATTTTTGGCCATAACTTCCATTTTTTTTGGTCATAACTTGCTAAGTTTTCAAGATATCGACTTGATTTCTATTTTGTTGAATAGAGAAACGTATTGGCTTTAATTAGAATTCTTTTTTCTGCTGATAGTGCGAAAAAAATTTTTTATCATTTTTTCAAAAAAAGCAAAGATGGTAGTCCATGGTAATTTTTGGCCATAACTTCCATTTTTTTTGGTCATAACTTGCTAAGTTTTCAAGATATCGACTTGATTTCTATTTTGTTGAATAGAGAAACGTATTGGCTTTAATTAGAATTCTTTTTTCTGCTGATAGTGCGAAAAAAAATTTTTATAATTTTTTCAAAAAAAGCAAAGGGGGTAGTCCATGGTAATTTTTGGCCATAACTTCCATTTTTTTGGTCATCACTTGCTAAGTTTTCAAGATATCGACTTGGTTTCTATTTTGTTGAATAGAGAAACGTATTGGCTTTAATTAGAATTCTTTTTTCTGCTGATAGTGCGAAAAAAAATTTTTATCATTTTTTCAAAAAAAGCAAAGGGGGTAGTCCATGGTAATTTTTGGCCATAACTTCCATTTTTTTTGGTCATAACTTGCTAAGTTTTCAAGATATCGACTTGATTTCTATTTTGTTGAATAGAGAAACGTATTGGCTTTAATTAGATTTCTTTTTTCTGCTGATAGTGCGAAAAAAATTTTTTATCATTTTTTCAAAAAAAGCAAAGGGGGTAGTCCATGGTAATTTTTGGCCATAACTTCCATTTTTTTTTGGTCATAACTTGCTAAGTTTTCAAGATATCGACTTGATTTCTATTTTGTTGAATAGAGAAACGTATTGGCTTTAATTAGAATTCTTTTTTCTGCTGATAGTGCGAAAAAAAATTTTTATCATTTTTTCAAAAAAAGCAAAGGGGGTAGTCCATGGTAATTTTTGGCCATAACTTCCATTTTTTTTGGTCATAACTTGCTAAGTTTTCAAGATATCGACTTGATTTCTATTTTGTTGAATAGAGAAACGTATTGGCTTTAATTAGAATTCTTTTTTCTGCTGATAGTGCGAAAAAAAATTTTTATCATTTTTTCAAAAAAAGCAAAGGGGGTAGTCCATGGTAATTTTTGGCCATAACTTCCATTTTTTTTGGTCATAACTTGCTAAGTTTTCAAGATACCGACTTGATTTCTATTTTGTTGAATAGAGAAACGTATTGGCTTTAATTAGATTTATTTTTTCTGCTGATAGTGCGAAAAAAAATTTTTATAATTTTTTCAAAAAAAGCAAAGGGGGTAGTCCATGGTAATTTTTGGCCATAACTTCCATTTTTTTTGGTCATAACTTGCTAAGTTTTCAAGATATCGACTTGATTTCTATTTTGTTGAATAGAGAAACGTATTGGCTTTAATTAGAATTCTTTTTTCTGCTGATAGTGCGAAAAAAAATTTTTATCATTTTTTCAAAAAAAGCAAAGGGGGTAGTCCATGGTAATTTTTGGCCATAACTTCCATTTTTTTTGGTCATTACTTGCTAAGTTTTCAAGATATCGACTTGATTTCTATTTTGTTGAATAGAGAAACGTATTGGCTTTAATTAGAATTCTTTTTTCTGCTGATAGTGCGAAAAAAAATTTTTATAATTTTTTCAAAAAAAGCAAAGGGGGTAGTCCATGGTAATTTTTGGCCATAACTTCCATTTTTTTTGGTCATAACTTGCTAAGTTTTCAAGATATCGACTTGGTTTCTATTTTGTTGAATAGAGAAACGTATTGGCTTTAATTAGAATTCTATTTTCTGCTGATAGTGCGAAAAAAATTTTTTATAATTTTTTCAAAAAAAGCAAAGGGGGTAGTCCATGGTAATTTTTGGCCATAACTTCCATTTTTTTTGGTCATAACTTGCTAAGTTTTCAAGATATCGACTTGATTTCTATTTTGTTGAATAGAAAAACGTATTGGCTTTAATTAGATTTCTTTTTTCTGCTGATAGTGCGAAAAAAATTTTTTATCATTTTTTCAAAAAAAGCAAAGGGGGTAGTCCATGGTAATTTTTGGCCATAACTTCCATTTTTTTTGGTCATAACTTGCTAAGTTTTCAAGATATCGACTTGATTTCTATTTTGTTGAATAGAGAAACGTATTGGCTTTAATTAGAATTCTTTTTTCTGCTGATAGTGCGAAAAAAATTTTTTATCATTTTTTCAAAAAAAGCAAAGGGGGTAGTCCATGGTAATTTTTGGCCATAACTTCCATTTTTTTTGGTCATAACTTGCTAAGTTTTCAAGATATCGACTTGATTTCTATTTTGTTGAATAGAGAAACGTATTGGCTTTAATTAGATTTATTTTTTCTGCTGATAGTGCGAAAAAAAATTTTTATAATTTTTTCAAAAAAAGCAAAGGGGGTAGTCCATGGTAATTTTTGGCCATAACTTCCATTTTTTTTGGTCATAACTTGCTTAGTTTTCAAGATATCGACTTGATTTCTATTTTGTTGAATAGAGAAACGTATTGGCTTTAATTAGATTTATTTTTTCTGCTGATAGTGCGAAAAAAAATTTTTATCATTTTTTCAAAAAAAAGCAAAGGGGGTAGTCCATGGTAATTTTTGGCCATAACTTCCATTTTTTTTGGTCATAACTTGCTTAGTTTTCAAGATATCGACTTGATTTCTATTTTGTTGAATAGAGAAACGTATTGGCTTTAATTAGATTTATTTTTTCTGCTGATAGTGCGAAAAAAAAATTTTATCATTTTTTCAAAAAAAGCAAAGGGGGTAGTCCATGGTAATTTTTGGCCATAACTTCCATTTTTTTTGGTCATAACTTGCTAAGTTTTCAAGATATCGACTTGATTTCTATTTTGTTGAATAGAGAAACGTATTGGCTTTAATTAGAATTCTTTTTTCTGCTGATAGTGCGAAAAAAATTTTTATCATTTTTTCAAAAAAAAGCAAAGGGGGTAGTCCATGGTAATTTTTGGCCATAACTTCCATTTTTTTTGGTCATAACTTGCTTAGTTTTCAAGATATCGACTTGATTTCTATTTTGTTGAATAGAGAAACGTATTGGCTTTAATTAGATTTATTTTTTCTGCTGATAGTGCGAAAAAAAATTTTTATCATTTTTTCAAAAAAAAGCAAAGGGGGTAGTCCATGGTAATTTTTGGCCATAACTTCCATTTTTTTTGGTCATAACTTGCTTAGTTTTCAAGATATCGACTTGATTTCTATTTTGTTGAATAGAGAAACGTATTGGCTTTAATTAGATTTATTTTTTCTGCTGATAGTGCGAAAAAAAAATTTTATCATTTTTTCAAAAAAAGCAAAGGGGGTAGTCCATGGTAATTTTTGGCCATAACTTCCATTTTTTTTGGTCATAACTTGCTAAGTTTTCAAGATATCGACTTGATTTCTATTTTGTTGAATAGAGAAACGTATTGGCTTTAATTAGAATTCTTTTTTCTGCTGATAGTGCGAAAAAAAATTTTTATCATTTTTTCAAAAAAAGCAAAGGGGGTAGTCCATGGTAATTTTTGGCCATAACTTCCATTTTTTTTGGTCATAACTTGCTAAGTTTTCAAGATATCGACTTGATTTCTATTTTGTTGAATAGAGAAACGTATTGGCTTTAATTAGAATTCTTTTTTCTGCTGATAGTGCGAAAAAAATTTTTTATCATTTTTTCAAAAAAAGCAAAGGGGGTAGTCCATGGTAATTTTTGGCCATAACTTCCATTTTTTTTGGTCATAACTTGCTAAGTTTTCAAGATACCGACTTGATTTCTATTTTGTTGAATAGAGAAACGTATTGGCTTTAATTAGATTTATTTTTTCTGCTGATAGTGCGAAAAAAAATTTTTATAATTTTTTCAAAAAAAGCAAAGGGGGTAGTCCATGGTAATTTTTGGCCATAACTTCCATTTTTTTTGGTCATAACTTGCTAAGTTTTCAAGATATCGACTTGATTTCTATTTTGTTGAATAGAGAAACGTATTGGCTTTAATTAGAATTCTTTTTTCTGCTGATAGTGCGAAAAAAAATTTTTATCATTTTTTCAAAAAAAGCAAAGGGGGTAGTCCATGGTAATTTTTGGCCATAACTTCCATTTTTTTTGGTCATTACTTGCTAAGTTTTCAAGATATCGACTTGATTTCTATTTTGTTGAATAGAGAAACGTATTGGCTTTAATTAGAATTCTTTTTTCTGCTGATAGTGCGAAAAAAAATTTTTATAATTTTTTCAAAAAAAGCAAAGGGGGTAGTCCATGGTAATTTTTGGCCATAACTTCCATTTTTTTTGGTCATAACTTGCTAAGTTTTCAAGATATCGACTTGGTTTCTATTTTGTTGAATAGAGAAACGTATTGGCTTTAATTAGAATTCTATTTTCTGCTGATAGTGCGAAAAAAATTTTTTATAATTTTTTCAAAAAAAGCAAAGGGGGTAGTCCATGGTAATTTTTGGCCATAACTTCCATTTTTTTTGGTCATAACTTGCTAAGTTTTCAAAATATCGACTTGATTTCTATTTTGTTGAATAGAGAAACGTATTGGCTTTAATTAGATTTCTTTTTTCTGCTGATAGTGCGAAAAAAAATTTTTATCATTTTTTCAAAAAAAGCAAAGGGGGTAGTCCATGGTAATTTTTGGCCATAACTTCCATTTTTTTTGGTCATAACTTGCTAAGTTTTCAAGATATCGACTTGATTTCTATTTTGTTGAATAGAAAAACGTATTGGCTTTAATTAGATTTTTTTTTTCTGCTGATAGTGCGAAAAAAATTTTTTATCATTTTTTCAAAAAAAGCAAAGGGGGTAGTCCATGGTAATTTTTGGCCATAACTTCCATTTTTTTTGGTCATAACTTGCTAAGTTTTCAAGATATCGACTTGATTTCTATTTTGTTGAATAGAAAAACGTATTGGCTTTAATTAGATTTCTTTTTTCTGCTGATAGTGCGAAAAAAATTTTTTATCATTTTTTCAAAAAAAGCAAAGGGGGTAGTCCATGGTAATTTTTGGCCATAACTTCCATTTTTTTTGGTCATAACTTGCTAAGTTTTCAAGATATCGACTTGATTTCTATTTTGTTGAATAGAGAAACGTATTGGCTTTAATTAGAATTCTTTTTTCTGCTGATAGTGCGAAAAAAATTTTTTATCATTTTTTCAAAAAAAGCAAAGGGGGTAGTCCATGGTAATTTTTGGCCATAACTTCCATTTTTTTTGGTCATAACTTGCTAAGTTTTCAAGATATCGACTTGATTTCTATTTTGTTGAATAGAGAAACGTATTGGCTTTAATTAGATTTATTTTTTCTGCTGATAGTGCGAAAAAAAATTTTTATAATTTTTTCAAAAAAAGCAAAGGGGGTAGTCCATGGTAATTTTTGGCCATAACTTCCATTTTTTTTGGTCATAACTTGCTAAGTTTTCAAGATATCGACTTGATTTCTATTTTGTTGAATAGAGAAACGTATTGGCTTTAATTAGAATTCTTTTTTCTGCTGATAGTGCGAAAAAAAATTTTTATCATTTTTTCAAAAAAAGCAAAGGGGGTAGTCCATGGTAATTTTTGGCCATAACTTCCATTTTTTTTGGTCATTACTTGCTAAGTTTTCAAGATATCGACTTGATTTCTATTTTGTTGAATAGAGAAACGTATTGGCTTTAATTAGAATTCTTTTTTCTGCTGATAGTGCGAAAAAAAATTTTTATAATTTTTTCAAAAAAAGCAAAGGGGGTAGTCCATGGTAATTTTTGGCCATAACTTCCAATTTTTGTGGTCATAACTTGCTAAGTTTTCAAGATATCGACTTGGTTTCTATTTTGTTGAATAGAGAAACGTATTGGCTTTAATTAGAATTCTATTTTCTGCTGATAGTGCGAAAAAAATTTTTTATCATTTTTTCAAAAAAAGCAAAGGGGGTAGTCCATGGTAATTTTTGGCCATAACTTCCATTTTTTTTGGTCATAACTTGCTAAGTTTTCAAGATATCGACTTGATTTCTATTTTGTTGAATAGAGAAACGTATTGGCTTTAATTAGATTTCTTTTTTCTGCTGATAGTGCGAAAAAAAATTTTTATCATTTTTTCAAAAAAAGCAAAGGGGGTAGTCCATGGTAATTTTTGGCCATAACTTCCATTTTTTTTGGTCATAACTTGCTAAGTTTTCAAAATATCGACTTGATTTCTATTTTGTTGAATAGAGAAACGTATTGGCTTTAATTAGATTTCTTTTTTCTGCTGATAGTGCGAAAAAAAATTTTTATCATTTTTTCAAAAAAAGCAAAGGGGGTAGTCCATGGTAATTTTTGGCCATAACTTCCATTTTTTTTGGTCATAACTTGCTAAGTTTTCAAGATATCGACTTGATTTCTATTTTGTTGAATAGAAAAACGTATTGGCTTTAATTAGATTTCTTTTTTCTGCTGATAGTGCGAAAAAAAATTTTTATCATTTTTTCAAAAAAAGCAAAGGGGGTAGTCCATGGTAATTTTTGGCCATAACTTCCATTTTTTTTGGTCATAACTTGCTAAGTTTTCAAGATATCGACTTGATTTCTATTTTGTTGAATAGAGAAACGTATTGGCTTTAATTAGATTTCTTTTTTCTGCTGATAGTGCGAAAAAAAATTTTTATCATTTTTTCAAAAAAAGCAAAGGGGGTAGTCCATGGTAATTTTTGGCCATAACTTCCATTTTTTTTTGGTCATAACTTGCTAAGTTTTCAAGATATCGACTTGATTTCTATTTTGTTGAATAGAGAAACGTATTGGCTTTAATTAGAATTCTTTTTTCTGCTGATAGTGCGAAAAAAAATTTTTATCATTTTTTTTAAAAAAAGCAAAGGGGGTAGTCCATGGTAATTTTTGGCCATAACTTCCATTTTTTTTTTTGGTCATAACTTGCTAAGTTTTCAAGATATTGACTTGATTTCTATTTTGTTGAATAGAGAAACGTATTGGCTTTAATTAGAATTCTTTTTTCTGCTGATAGTGCGAAAAAAAATTTTTATCATTTTTTCAAAAAAAAGCAAAGGGGGTAGTCCATGGTAATTTTTGGCCATAACTTCCATTTTTTTTTTGGTCATAACTTGCTAAGTTTTCAAGATATCGACTTGATTTTTATTTTGTTGAATAGAGAAACCAATCGACCAAATGAGAATTTTAGTCAATAGGCAAACAAAATGTTTAAACAAGAAAATAAAAACTCCAACACCTCAGCTCAGATTTGAGTGGAATATTACTTGAAAACAGTTTGTAATAATTGATTAAAAAAAATGCGAAGGTCCTTAAATTTGCTTTAAGTCGTGTCTATATCATTTTTAAATCTGCTGATTAGTATAAATTGTGGACAAAAAAAATATTTTTTTAATTTTTAAAAAAAAATTTTTTGTATAGGCCATTTTTTTAAATTAATGACGATATTTCGCTTGAACAGTTTGAAAATTATTTAACAAAAATTTATGCTTGGCTAGAAGCAATTTTATAAGCAAGACAGCGTTAGAGAATCACTTACAAAAGCGCATTTTGCATTACCCCATCTTTACGTTAGTGCTGCTCTTCGGCAACACATTTCAATTTGAATACGAGAGACTTCAATATTGGCATTGAAAATATATTAAGTTAGTTTATTTGACCTTTTTTATTAAGCTTGAGGTCTTATTTTATAAATTTTTTTTAGCGATATTTCGCTTCAACTTGTGTAGCTTCTTCAAGATAAAAAAAAAAATAATTATATCCTGAAAAAGCTACGTCGAATTAAAAATAAAATTTTTCGTTAATAATTGAAAACTGTCACCGTTTTGTGTCGTATTTAATTAACGATCGTATTAATTATTGTTAAAGACAGCAGAGTTATAAAGTCTCTCTAAAACTGTGATTTATATGCTTCTAATCGTCACTGCTGCTTCCAAATGAACATATTTTTTTCGGAAAGTTGAATGAACTTGTAGCGAAATCATTATTAAATTAACTGGCAAATAAAAATATATTTATTGGTCATTAAAATTAAATTGTTTTATTTAAAATTTAATTTTTTTACAGTCCAAACTAAATTAGAGCGGCAGGCAGAGCGTTTTTTAGAGCCCAGTATTTTTGTTAAAGCGTTATCCCTAAAGAAGAACGATGGCGGTGCGTATTTCTTAATATAGAGTTAATCACCTTGTTAAAAAAAAACGCTAAACTCAAAGACAAAACTAGCTAAATTGTCATTACTGATCAAAATTAACGAAACAAATATAAACTTCACCACAAAACTGTATTTTCCAATTGTTCGGCTTTGTTACCACAAGATTTCGCTCGGCTTCATAGATTTGAACAGATAAAAAACGCTTGCTGGGCTAATTTAGGTATGACTGTTAATTAAAATTTCTTAAATCTAGACAGAAATTAAAAAAAAAAGAAATTAAACTTTTTAAATTTATTAAACCAAAATGTTTCTTGTCTTCAAAGTATACAATTTTCTAACCACAAAAATTTACAAAAATTCCACTGGGATACAGAAAAGCCTTTTAGCAATTAAATTAGTGAATAAGTAGACGGTATAGAGGGGAGAAAGGGAGCAGCCAAAGTTTGGGTTTTGCTTGTTAAAAATTTCATTTCAAAAATTCGTAATTAATGTAAATTCATTTGAAAAACAAAAACCGAAATAACAAAATTTTGAAAGAGAGAATTTCTTGTTATTGTATTTTATATTTAAAACTATCAAATGCACAAATTCATTTCAGTCTGTCTGCATTTTGTAAATTAATTTTTCTTTTGTTATAAAATTGAAATTGTTAAAAGGAATTTTAATTCTAGTAAATAGAATTTGTTTAAATAAATAATTTGGAATGCTTTTAATTCTTGCTGTCATTGTTTTTATCATCTAACTGTTTCATTTATAGGCAAAATGCCTCAAGTCAATCAAAATGAATTTAGTTTTCATGCAAACAAAAGAAAAAGCGAAGACAAGAGCAAAGACTTGATTTGCTACTAAGTGTTACATATTTTGTTTATTAAATAATTTTAATTTAATTTAATTTAATTGTGCTTAAATTGACAAGAGTTCAATTTAATGAAGACATTGAAGAAAATAAAAAAAAAAGACAAAAAAAAATGTTTTGAAGTAAAAAAAAGAAAATTGTTGAGAAATTTAAGTAAAATTAAATAAAAGCAAGAGAAAATATTTAAATTTAAATTCTTTATTATGTTAGTCGACGTCCTTAGAGTAAATAAAACGGATGTACCAGAAGTAGTAGAGGAATTCTAGAATTATAATTGTTAAAAAACCCATCCAAATAAATACAGCCATAAGGATCATGTATGATTAGCAGAGGCGCCAACTAATGCGCTAAATAAAATATTTCAAATTATAATTTTAGGCTTAAATTAGCCAAGAGATGTGTGGTCTTTATGAACAGTGGTGAGTGAAATCGTTGAAAAGTGGCCATAAAAATATTAGATTACCCTTTGGAAAGCAAAAACTTTTATACCGAACAAACAAACAAACAGAAAATGAATTTTGTGAGAGAGATATTTGTGCACACCCGAGTCATTCAAAGCACATATTGATTAACTCCATTAAACAGAAAGTTAATAACTGCCATGGAAAAAATGTATTTTGGCTTTTTTCTAAATTCTCTTTACAAATAAAAATTTAGAGGCCAAATTACTGCATTCGATATCGAACGAAATTTCCTTTTAAAATAAAGTGAAATTTTGATTGACCTTGAATACATAAATACGATTGTACCTTTCAGCTAACGACATACAAAATTAATAAGAAATAAATTATAAATGAGATTAATGGAGTTAGTCAATGTATACATTGAACGGTTTATATGTGGGTGTATGCGTATTTGTGCATTGTTACTTTTCCTTCCGACAGTCTTTAATTATCTCTATGAGTCTCTGGCTCTTATAGCTTCTAGACACAGATTTCTCGGTGCCTATATAACGGATGTACTACCTGAGACATCGGGAAAAGAGTTATCTTAATGTCATAGGGTATATCTAGATCACTTTATTACTACACAGTTTTGGCGAGTCAGGCCGTGAGGCGGCAACCATTAATGCACTTAGTCAATGTGTACATGTAAGTGTTTGTATGTGTGTTGACTTTTAATTTTTGGAAAAGCACTATCATCCTGTACGTGAACGCTTTGTAAAACATTTTTTACTAAATTGGAAATTGCAAAAGTTTTCAAGTGTTTGGCAAAACAAAACCAACAACAACAACAAGTTTCAAATAAGAATTGTTTACGGTTTTGTCATTTTCTTTTCAATTGTACACCCACATTAAAGAAAACGACATTAAAATAATGAATGAATGGATTTTATTTTATTTAAAACTTTTTCAAAAGATACACTGAGAAAAAAAATTTATTTTTGAAATAATTTTTTTATTTATTTATTTATCAGGCTAACGAAGCCCTTAAACTTTTTAATGAGATATAATTTCAATTCACTTTTAATTTAAATTATATTATCACTTTATTATCTGAGTGAATGATTTTTTTTCCCAAGTCCTGAGTGTATTAAAAACAATATTCTTCCTAAAGTTTATAATAAAAGAAACACAAACGAAATAACATTTTGTGTAACGAAATAACATTCATGAATTATTTTTCTTTTTACTGACTAGACAGTTTCCTATTTCCTTACAGCTTTTGATTTTACTTTTGCCAAATTCAACACTTTTTTTTTTGTTTTCTTCTTAGAGTTTGGGCTTAAATGTCACAAGCGCAAAGTAAATAGAAAACAGATTCTCCCTCTTGTTTTTTTTTATTTTTTTTCGTGTTGATGTGTCTAAAGCAAACTTTGGTTGATGTATTTTTCCATTTAAACTTTTCAAACAAAAAAAAAAGAAAAAAATAAGTGTTGGGGGGGCGACAGCTGCCTGAAAGTTACTTTTCCAGCCTAAATAATTTAAATGTTACACGTTTTACTAATTTTATTATAATTTCTCTGTAAACCAATTTGTAGGCAGACTGTAGAAAGAAATGGAAAATTATCTGAAATTGATTTAGAATTTTTATGATTAATTTTAGAATTTCTCTTTTCGTTGCCTCCATTAAAAAACAAAAAAAGCAAGAGAAAGTTTTTCAACAATTAGTTCCTGTGACACTTTAATTCACTTTAATAGGGCTTAGCATCCTCATGCTGTTGTCTTTACTAATTGAATTTATTTGTTAGTATTTTTTCTCCCTTTCCCTAAGTTAATTGAAAAATTGCTTACGGTAAAATATTTACAAGCAGCGGAACAGACTAAAGCGCTCTTCATACTCCTGCTGTTGCTGAACGTAATCAATGTCACCGGTATTACAATTAAAATGGATATTCACTTACATACTTATTTATCAGTGGGGAGTATTCACTTGTATAATGAATTATTTTGGTTATATTTTCCAAAGATGTGAGCGTGATTGCTTTATTTATTTTTATTTAAATAGAAAAATTTTGTAAATTTAGTCAAGCACAAGTCACTCAAACGTGATTAATTTCTATTCAATGATTTCAATACAAAAAAAAAACACTAAATACGAGTTCATCTCTTTAGAATTTGTCATTAGAAAAAGGTTCATTATTTATGCTCACAAAAAATAAAAAGATTTAAGTGAAAGTTTTATTTTCTTACAATTTCTGTCACTGAAAAAAAACACGTTTTTTAAATGTTTAAGATTGTCAACAAACATAATCAAAAAATTTTTTAATGGAAATTCAATAAAAAAAAAAGCAGCAAAACTTCTTTTCAGCTTTATCCGTTAACAAAGACAGTTAACAAAAAATTTCCTCAATATAAATTTATATAGAGTTAAATAATAGCCTCCCATTAAGCCGCCTAGTAGTGTACTACCTATCAATCAGAAATCTTGGGCTTAATTTCAGTCTAAGTTCCTTACAGAACCTGCAAAAGGTTTGTGTGGCCTAAAAGTTTTTTCCAGTGCTTTATAAAACATACAAACTAAATTAATTAATTAATTAATATTAATAAAAAATTAATCTTTTTTGGTGCTCATGCGAATACTTTTTTTAAGTGGTTCTAAATAAATTAAGCTTAAAAAAAGCTATAAAGAAAATCCTGTTGGTTGTTCTCTCAGCTAAGGCATCCAGTGAAAACGTTTAAAATATTTTCAAAGCAAATAGATTATTGTTGAACTGAGTTCCTTAACATAATGCATTTCCAACTGAATTTGTTTCCAATCAATAGCTCAATTGTAATAATAAAATTATTTAGTTGTAGCAACCATAATTTTTAAAGGTAGACAGATTTGCTATTATCACGATTAAAATATACGACTATCACAACTGAAGTTTTGTTTCTCGCAACTATAGTGTAGAGTCCATATTTTAAAAGGGAAATTTAAAAAAATTAAAAAAAAAAATAATTCAAGTGAAAAAAGTCTTCAACTCAACGTTACAGAAGTTTTTCATTTAATTTATTTATAAACTTCACTTTAAAGTCTGCTTTTTATATTTAAATTTTTTAACTTTCAAGACGAAATAAAATACTCGTAAGCTTAAAGTTGTTACAACATTTGATGTTGTTTAACGGTTGTTGCAGTTGTAAAGAGTTTAAAACATAAACTACTTTCTGTTAAGCTGCTTAATTATTTCTTTTTCTTCTTTGTAATTTTTCATTTAAGACTTTTTCAACTTTTAGCACCCGATGACTTTCCTTTGTTTAACATTTTAAAATAAAAGTTAAAGACAAACCAGCGAAATAAAAAATTCTAATTCTCAACAAAAAAGTTGTTGTAATTACAAATTTAATTAAAATCTTTGTTTTATAATTCACACTTGCTTCGTATTTTATTGTTTTTTTTGGCAAAAACTAGTTTAAACTTCAAAAGTTTTACTGTATTTTCTAACGCAGCTTATGTTGTTATGAAAATTTTTTTAATAAAATCAGGCTGCAACAAAAACTAAATTATTTAAAACTTTTAAAGGATTTTGTGTTGTAACCAAATTTCCATTATTATTTAACAGAGATGGGATTATGGTTAACCTGACACTAACGGTCCGGTACGTTTTCAAAATAAAAAAATTTAATTTTATTGGAGCACTTTGTTTTGAAGGGGCAAAAGTGAGTGAAACCTTTTTTAAAAAAAATTTTATTTGTTAAAAATTCTAAATTCCGCTTTGATATTACTTAAATTAGAGTATTTGATTTTTGTATTCTACTTTTGACGTTTCGTTTTCAATTCAAATGAAAAAATAAAAATTATTTTTATTAAAATAGAATTTTGCTTTCATTCCCTTCTTCTTCTTTTTTTTTCTCTTCTGTAATTTTAAATTGATTTCATTTGGCAAATTAAAATATTTATCAGATTTTTTTTAAGCGAAAAGGAAGATCAATAATCAGCAGTTGCGTTGAAATGGGGACATGTTTGTCGCTATATATTTTTAGAGCCATTTAAAGGCTATAAAATGTTGCAAACAGGAGTTTTAGTGGGCGTGGCTAGTGCAAAAGAGTATGGTACCCTTGCTTGGAGTATAAAAATTATTTGCAAAAAAATTCTATGGAAAACACAAATTTGTAAAGCGAACAAACAAACAAACAGAAAATTAATTTTATTTAATACAAAATTAAAAAAAATTTCCGAAATATATAGAGATGGCACTTATTCGTTTTAAAGAATCGATAATGTGGCGACGGAAACACAACTGTCTTATCGACTAAACCACAGTATTATCGCTATAATACAGCAGTGATAACAAAGTCCATAGTAAGTCGCCAGCGACTCACATAATAGGGGTGATTATTACTAGAATAACAAAAAGAAGCCTTTGGGAGGCTTATGGAGTTTTGGCAGTAGGGACAGTCATGCAGTCAAGTAAAATTACATTTTTAAGTCAACTTTTAAAATTAAAAAATTTTAATTTTTATAAACTTTTTGTTTTGCATTAAAGGAATGAGTGAGTAAGAAACATTTAGAAATATTTTTAATTAGTGAGCTTTTGCTGATTTTTAATTTGCCAAAAAATAAATAGCAAAAAGTGATGACCCATGTTTAGCTCATGCGTACGCTTACCATCCAAGAACTTCCCAGCTCTTTACTCTTCATAGAGTTTTAAATAAAAATTAATAATTAAAGAGATAAGAAAACATGTATGTGTGTTTGGGTGTTGATATTTTTGTGTAGCAGAAAGTAAACAAAGGAATTGTGGCAGCAACAAAGAAAATTGTGTTTTTATTAAAGATTTTCTGATCCTAATAAATTTTGGAAGCACCAGTAGTTACTAAACATTAAATATGAAAATATTAAAAAGATTCTGGGTGAGTGTGTGTGTGGTTTTTTTTAATATAAAAATTAAAGCCCCTGAATTATGTATTTACTAAATTTTCTAATAATAATAAACAATTCCTCTTGTTTATATGAAAAGTTTTTAAAAAATATTTAATTTCATATTGATTTCAATTTTTATTTTTAATTTAAATGAACGACAAACTTCTTTCAAAATTACTGGCATGAATTACTGTAAAAAAAACTTGAATAATTTTTGTTTCAAATGCTAGAAGCTTGAAAGCGTATACTCTTAGATAAACCACAAAACAAAATTTATTTCTTTGTAACATTAAAACTCTCAGTTACAGTCGTCTTGGCACCAAGTGCAACTAAAGCACTGTTCAGACAAAATGTAGCCGCATCAGCAATTTAATATGTAGTTAAATTGAAAAGTTATTAAGCATAAGTCCTTAGTTATTTATTGCTTTTTCAGAAATTATTCTTTTCTCTTTAATGCACATTTATTGCTGCAGTAGCTGCATACTGATGCCCACGTTTATTCAATTGGCCATAGCTGCGAACAGTTTGAAGAGTTCATGTTTTTTACCACTTCATTGACCTGATGTCTTTGATATCACTCCATCGCAGTTTTTGAATAACAACAAAACAAAATTTTACTGGACAATGGCGTTGTTTAATTGTAGAGGCAGCAATTGCTTCCGCTTACATTCTTTGATATGAATTTCTGATCTCAATGTTGAAGAGACGATAAATAACGGGCTTTTAATACCACAAATGCAAATTGTTTGCAAAATCAAATTGTTCATCTCTATTTTTACATAATCCCACAATCTTTAGTGGTTCGTTGGGAAGTTACTAAAATCACTTAGAGTAACAGCACTGGGGTATACAAAAATTTCAAAAAAAAAAAAAAAATTTCAAAATAATCCAAAGTAACTTCCGGACGAACCATTGAAGATTGCTAGATGGGACACATATAATTTTAAAGAGGAGGACGTCTAGATTTGTAATCTATTGCGCAAATACCCAGAAATTACTTTGGATTATTAAAAATTTTTTTTTTTTTTAAATTTCCATATACTCCAGTACTAACTAATAGAATTAGAGTCATACGTCGAAAAGGGTTAAGGTTTTATTATATTTTTTATTTTATTTGCAGTGCGTTTTTAAACTGCAATTTTTTTTTCAATCACTGCAGCTGACCATGTCGAATTTTCAACAGGATTCTGCACAATTTTTTTCTATTTTGATTTTCCATTAAACAACTTTCATTACAGCATAACAGCGAATATTTTTAGAATTTTTTTTTTTAATTGATCAGATTTTTCTAAAACTTTTTGTGTGAACAATGTTTTATTGCTCTGGCTGCTACTCATTTGTCGAATAAGTCTTTAGCCCTGTTACATCTTCTTCTTATATAAAAAAAATTGAATAAAAAATTCATTAAAATTAAATAAACAGAATTTTTGTTTTGCTTTGCTGTTGGAATTCATTAAATGTTGAAAATTAATTGTAAAATGGCTCGGTTGGTTACTTGTTTTAAATTAAATAAAAATGGAAACAAGTAAATTTCAACTTGTTTCAATATGATTTAAAAAACAGGGCAGAACTTTTTTTATCTTTAGTTTGTTACTTACAGTCACATGTTTTTGCTTTATTAATTATTTTTTTATTTTTGTGTGAATGAAAGTTTTTTATGCTTTGTAGTCATGGTCGTTTGTAAAAAAGTTTTTTTTTGTGCATGTTATCCCACAAATATTTCATATTGAAATTCCTTTTGTCAAACTCACAGAGTAAATAATTTAAAAAAAAGTAAATCCATTAAAAAGAAGACCAAATTAAATTAAAATGTATAAAAACAAAAAAAAAAAATAAATGCAAACAGCTTAACAAGCGGAGCAAATACGAAAATATTAAACAACTGTTAAGAGAATATTTCTTGCCTGAAGCCAGCATGTGGGTAAGCAACAGAGTTCGCAAAAAGTCGAAACGAATGCAAACCTTTCGTTTTGTAGTTTTCCATAATAATACTTTGAAACACTACAAAACGAAACGTTTTGCACGCAAAGAAAAAGGATGGTTGGTAGAGTCAAATAAAATTCAAAAATTTAATTCAAACCCGCTGTATTATGTAACAAATAAATATAAACGAAAAAGCCAATGGAATAAAAAAAATTTATTTATACAAAAAATTTATTTTAAAAAATTTTATTTAAATTCATATTAAAAATTTTTTTTTAAATGTTCATATAAAAAAATAAAAAAAAAAAAAATAAAAAAAATAATAAAAAATTAAAAAAAAAATTTAGCTCTGACCTAGGGTTGAACCGCAACATCTGCAGTTGAAAGGTATTTTGATTTTAATTATAAATTTAACCATACTATGTTTCCACCAGAATATGGTTGCCTCAATCAAATTTTTTATTGCGTGTGCATAAATGCAATAGATTTTTTGCGAACTCTGTTAGAAAATTATGTGTGCAGGGAAATAAAAAAAAAAATTTTGGTTTCTGTGGTAGCAACAAGCAATTTCCTATTCCCGACATTTACAAACTAGATAAAGTGTTTTATTTGCTGTTAAACAAACTCACCACATGAGTGACAAATTAGATGTTGTAAAATCTGTTTAAGATTCTTAGATTTCTTTAACAAGACTTTTTTTTATTATTTTTCACTTGAAACTCATAAAACGGTGTCACAGCCCAGAGTGTTCTCTTTCTCATATAAAATTTTCACACGTGGCCACAAAAATCAACATAAAGCTTAAAGTAAAGAGTTCACAACACACACACTTACTCACTAGTAAGTTGAAGTTTGTGAGAGTTTAAAGAAAAAACTCTTTAATTCCATAAATCTAATAAAAATTCGTTTCAGAGGCTCTTGCCTGTGGCAATAATTTACTTGCTCGTGTATCTCACATATTTTTGTCTCGTTTGTCTTGTTTTAAAGTAAAACAAAAAAAGGAAACCGAAAAACATGTGCTTGCCTGTTCTTAAACAGATTTTTTTTATTTGTTTATGCCCAGAAATTAAATCACCATTAAATTTTTGATTGTTTTTAAAATTTTACTATAAAATTTTTGATATTCTGCAGGCAAAAGGTTGAAAAAGTCGTTTATGATTTTTAAAGAAAGTAAACAACAGTTTTGGCATAAATATTGGTTTCACTGCTGTTTTTTAAAAATTTAATGGTTTTCGTTGAAATGACAAGACGCCTGTGGGACGTCTAACAGCTCATTAATATTTTTAATGCCGATTCTATAAGAAAAGCTTAAATAATTATTTTCAATTAAGCTTTTTTGTAATTTATTATTTCCCTTACAATTTTATTGGGGTTTTTCGTTTGTTTGCTAGGAATTGCATAAACAGCAAAGAAAAGTAAATAAAAAATTATATTTTTTAGTTCGCTAAATTCATGTTTATTTTTATTTTTATTATTAAAAGTAGAACATTTTTTATCGATTTGCTACAATTTTTTTTAGTCATTTTGATATTTTTTATTGACCTGAAAAATAATTCGCTTATTTCTTTGCTCCTTTTTTCATCTTTTAAACTTTGAGTCACACAGAGAGCATTTTTTTTTAAAAAGTGTTTTCTTTTTTGGTATTCTTGTTGTTTTAATAAAATTAATTATTTAATCAAGTTAATTTATAAAATTAAGTTGGTTCTTTACAAAATGATAGTGACAGGGACACACAAATGCAGTTTGGCGGATAAAAATATTCAAGCAGAAGACCCTGGGTCAGTAGGCTTGAACTGAAGTTGTAGTTTTTAACTTCACCACCACCTACTCAGGTGAATCCTGAAATTTTTAATTTTCTATTAAAGGAGTCCTAAAAATATAAATCCATAAGAAAATTTAACAAAACAAAAGTTATTCTAGTTTTAACGATTTGAATAAATTGTTGCCAGAGTTGTGTTTCATTTGGGAAAACACTGGAGATTCTGCTTGACGCACCAAAACTTTTAAAATAAAATTTCATGATTGAAGCTCGTGTTGTCAAAAATTAAGAAATATCAATGTGTTAAAGGACACAAATTTTTTATTTCACTCCAGCACACTTCTTGATATCAACCACCGGAAATAGTTTTAGACAGGAGAAGCCTCAAGCTTTTTGTAATGTTGTTATTTTTGAAGTTACCTGGTTTTATTATATTTTTTATATTTTCAAGTATTATAAAAAAATTACTCAATATTTGAAATTGAATTTCTTTTATTTTTAATTCACAAAAACTGTTGGCAAGACTGCCTGAAAGAAAAAATCAAATCTTATTGAGTTTTAAAAAACTTGAATTAATAAACTGCCAAATGTTTTCAGGAGAAAACTTATTCTGTTTTGTCATCAATATGAATGAAAAAACGTAAAAGAAATTTTTAAAAAGTTTAGTTTTCAATTAAAAACTTTCATAAAGCTTAATTTGCTTTCATGTTCTTTTTTTTTTTTATAAAAATCTTGGACTGTTAGTTTGTTGGTTGTAATTATTGCAAATACAACAACAACAATAGCAACATACTTTTATTTTTAAAGAAAAAAAAAACATTTTGTTAAAAATGTATTGGAAAATAACAAAAGAAATAAAAAATAAGCCACTACAGTGCACTAAAATTTGTTAAATATTTTTATACGACATGACGCCATTTTGAATTTTTTAATTCGGATAACGGTTTCATAATCAGCGTTCACAAAAGCCCCCCAATAGCAATTTGTTTATCATTTTCTAAATTGTTCAACTGTGCAGTGTGACAAAAGCAAATCAATTCACAACAAAGTGAATTCAAATTTATTTCGGAGAGCTCAGAGACACACTTAGGCTTATTTTTTACTTTTTAAAAATTTTTATTTTCCAATTAAATTATTATGAAAGAGATTCTTCAGAAGTGTTTCATGAATGTATCATCATCGCCGTAATGAAACAAAACTCATTGACTGTAAGAAAGAAGGGATACTGACTCACGTAATAAAGCACCGAGTGGCGTGAGACCGAGAAAAAATATCTAGTATTTGTATAAATGACAAATAAGATTTTCAGCTAAAAGGAAAAACCATCATTAGCCTTTTGTGTATCAAATTCGTTAGTTTTTTTTAGCTCACGCTGTTTAACTTGTTTTTATTTTATCTGTGTGGGTACAGCACTTGGCTACGCACAAAGAAACACTTTTTCTTAAAGGCAACTAACGTAGCAAAACGTGACTTGTATAATTAAACTGGTCGTAATAAGAATGTGTCAAGAGCATTAAAAAAATGTTTCAGTTTCAGTTTCAGTTTCAGTTAAATAACTTAATAATCATCAGCCGCAACTACTCTCTTGGGCATAAAATTTCTTAAAGAAGAAGAAAAAAACACAAAATCCTGTCATTAGGCAGCTTTAATACGTGAATCAATTAATTGGTTTCTGTTAATTAATCATTATTGGCCTCGGTTATGAAAATGTTGAGAAGCCTCTTTGAGAAAAGAGCACATTTTTGTCAAGGAAAAATTTATTTACTTAGCAAAAATGCCATTTTCGTAAAAGACTTAAATAATCCTAAAGCCTCTCCATGATTGAATTTATCAAACAGTGAAACAAAGAAATGTCAAATTAAGTTAAGCAAAAAAAAATTGACATTTCACACACCATATTTATTTCTATATTTAAACGATAACGCTATTTGGAAACGCTTGGTGTTTATTTATAATTTTTTTTTTTTTTTTTAATTAAATTTTTAGAAAAAAATAAAAACCGTAGGGTACTGACAACACTGCTTGCAAACAGTGCAAGCGATGCGAAAATCCTTCGGTTTGCTCAACACAAAATGTGCAAGCTTGCATTTGGCTGAAAATGCCTTGAGCGTATTTGCTCAAATGTCCATAAACCGAAAACAACAAACACACGTGCAATTGACAGATAAAATTTAAGCTTGACAGAGTTTAGGGTTTTGTGATCTGGCAAAAAATTTGTGAAACTTAAAAGAGAGCTTGCACAAATTTGATGTGATTACCCCTCATGTTAACCAAACACTCCCTGTTTAAATATGTTTTTCTGTTTTGCAGTCATAATTCTTTTATTTGATTCTTTTAAAATTACAGGTTTTTAACTAAGAGCGCCACAAAAGTTTTTTTAAATAAAACAAAAACGGTTTTGGATAGCAATGAAATTCTTTATTCCTGTGAAAGTACGTTCGATGCCATTATGTATGGAACTTGATTTTTTTTTGCATGGCCACCACGGGCACGCAAAACCGAGGCCATTTCGTGAGATAACACGTTCTCCAAAGTTGGTTTCCAATAAATTGATTGTGACATTCGCTGTGTGGCTTGTGGCGTCGTCCTGTTGGAACCACATGTTCTCCAAGTCCATATCATCCAATTGGGGCCAAAAATGTTTGGTTATCATTGAACGGTAGCGATTCCCATTCACAGTAACGTGCCGGTCTTGATTATCACGGAAGAAGTACGGCGCAATGACGACGCCGGCCCATAAACCACACCAAACTGTAATTTTTTCGGGACGCAATGATGACTCATGGAGTACGTGTGGATTGCTGTCTGACCAATAACGCATATTTTGTTTATTAACGAAGCCATTCAGCCAGAAATGACCCTCATCGCTGAAGATGATTTTTCGATGAAAATCCGAATCATTTTCAAGTTGTTGCTCAGCCCAATTCACGAACATACGACGCTTCTGGTGGTCAAGCGGCTTCAGTTCTTGCGTCAATTTTATCTTGTAAGGATGTAGGCCAAGATCTTTTCGCAAAATTCGCCACAACGACGTCACAGAGATGCCCAACGCTTGAGAACGACGTGTGAGAGAGACATTTGGGCTTTCTTCAACTGAAGCCTCAGCGGCAGCAATATTCTCGACACTACGGGCACTTCTTTGTCTTACTGGCACGGGAACATTTTGTACTGTGCCTGTGGATTTGAATTTTTCCACTAGACGCTCAATTGTTGATCTGCTAGGACGATTAAGACGACCTAGCACTCTTAACGTTGTGGCCACTGACTCCGAATTTCGGTAGAAAATTTTAATAATTTTGACTCGTTGTTTTCTCGTATATTTTTCCATCATGAAATGGCAAACTTTACTGATAAGAAATGTCAAAAGAGCGGCAAGAAATATGACGTCGTTTGCTGTCCCTGTCGCTCTACTTTTGTAGCTGCCTAAGAAAGTGATTAATTCATTCACTGCTT
Organism: Thelaira solivaga; assembly: GCA_947397855.1. Taxonomy (NCBI): domain Eukaryota; kingdom Metazoa; phylum Arthropoda; class Insecta; order Diptera; family Tachinidae; genus Thelaira; species Thelaira solivaga. Next base: position 71,307,760 of record OX377612.1, on the reverse strand, counting down.
TTACTTGGTTTCATTGCAATAGTACTTTTGTGTGGCTGTCAAAACAATATGAAAATTGCATTAAAATTTTGCTTCTTATGTAGATTATCCACAGCATTTTTGAAGAGGCAAAAACAAACAGTTGAAGATGTCATTTCTTATTTCAAAATGAATGTATGAACAGGCGACCACCAAGCCTTAATTGAATAAAATCAAATCCATTTACGGCCAAATACGACAAATAAATTTCATTTCTTTCTGTATAAAGTGGAAATGCTTTAAGCAAAACAAAATACTTTTAAGCTTTGAAGTAGACGGTTAATCCCATGATTAGGGAGGGTGTCTGACCTAAGTTCTAGGAAAATATAAGAAAAAAGTTAATTTAATAAAAATTCTTAGTTTTCTAAAAAATTTGCTTTTAAATTTTTTCCTTCTTTTTTTAATAGAAAAAAAGTTTCTTAAAGTTTTTAGCTGCTTTTAAAATTTTGTTTTAACCTTTATACCAACCACCACTAACAAAGTTTTTTACTTAGTTGCTTTTGAAATCTTTTTAAAAGAAACTCTTTTTTTTAAAGAAACAAAATGTTTTCAGCACAAACCATTTCACTTTAACAATTTTTCGATTTTTATTATTTGTTTTCTGGTTTTTATTTTTATTTTTTAGTTTTATTTACTTGTTGGCAAATAAAAACTTTAATAAAAACCCTTTTAGATATTTACTGTGTCTGTTGGTAAGCTTCGCAAGCACGAGTAGTAAGAGAACTTTTACCTTAATGAACCATAAAAAGTCATGCAACATTAAGCGGAAAATCTGTTGAACTTAAGTAATAGACTCAAAGTATTAAACACCACAAAGTCATGACTCAGGAGTAACAAAAAAGTGAAAAGTTTTAATTTTAACTCGTCTCTCATTAAACCTGATTTACTGATGCTGCTGCAGGAAGTGAATGACTTAATAAATTTTTGCAACGATTTTAATTTATAACTTTTTTTTTTAATTTTTGCCAGGCTTTTTCTTATGTGTGTGTGTGTGTGTGTGTGTGTAAAATAAATAAGCTCGGTGAAGAATTAAGTGCTTAAATTGTGCATACAACTTTTGTTTTAAACAATCGATTTAATATTTCAGCCTTAAAGTTTCCCGCCATTATTAAACGGAAATTCATAAACGGAATAATTGCTGTAAAAAGAATATTTTATGTTCATTAAAATATTTTTGTAAAAGATAAAATAAGAAAGAGTAATAAAAAGGAAAAACGAAACGCATTTGGTATTTATGTGAATACAAACTGTTTGCAAAATAAAGAACATTTTTTTTTCAACTAGTGCTTATTTCGTGAATGGTAACACTTAGCTCATGTCTGATTTGACAGATAATTAGTTTTATCCTTCCGCTGAAAGAATATGGTAGTGTTTTCGCTTCGCTAAGTGGGCCTGCGATCGACTTACAGAAGATGCTGATTTTTCCAAAAAAATCATCTTTTCAGATGAAGCTCATTTTGATCTTGTCGTGTATGTAAACAAGCAAAATTGTCACATTTGGGGCACAGAAAACCCGCACGCATACATTGAAAAGCTGACGCAACCAAAACGAGTCACTGTTTGGTGCGGATTTTGGCCCAGAGGCATAATTGGGCCATTTTTCTTCGAAAATGAGCAAGGAGTGGCCGTTAGTCAATGGCGATCGTTATCGGGCCATGTTGAACGATTTTTGTTCACAGAAATTTAAGAGGAGGATATTGGCAATATTTGGTTTCAACAGGACGGCGCTAGGTGCCACACAGCGGAAGCTACACTCGATGTTTTTATAACATTTTCAAAGAAAAAGTTATTTGGCGGACCCTATATATATTTTTATAATAATTTAATTTAAAATTAAATAAATAAATAATTTTTAGGCTTTTTGGGATTTTTTATTTTAATTATTATTATAAAATTTTTTTTTTATAAAATTACTAGCTGATCCGGCAAACGTTGTTTTGCCTTCGACTTTTATTTATATTGAAAAATAATTAAAAAGCGAAGAAAAATATAAGTTGGGATTCAGCCAAATCGGTCCAGTCGTTCTACTATTTCAAAAAAATTAAGTAGGCGTGGTCTATTTTAATTTTCATAAAATTTTAAGTTGGGTCTTGATGAAAATATAAAGCTTTTGTATATTCGACTTTCTTACTCTAAGAACTCGAACTTATAGAGTGAAGAACCGTGAAAATCCGGGTACAAACAGGTAGTAGATAAATAAGCCGGGTGGATTTGTAACGCTAAGCTATCCAAGGCGTAACCCAAACGAATACAAAGAAATTCAATTAAATCGGTCCAGCCGTTTAGAAGCAGTACAATGTCAAACACACGTACAGTCTTATTTTATATATTAAGATTTTGCTTGAAAAAGGCACACAGTTTTTTTATACATCACCAAAACTCAGCTGGATTGGTATATAAATGGCGCAGCTATGAGTCAAAAATCGCGACTACCGATATTTTTTTACCATTTTTGGTATGAAGTGGCTATTTAATTTGATTACTAGAAAGGAGCTGTTAGCAAAATTAAGAAAAAAAAAACAATTCATTTCTTAACTAACTTTAACAGAGCATAGATATGGAAAGACCCGTCTGCAAGTAAACATAAACTGAAAAATATTCAAAATTATTAGAAAACAATCACTCACACTCTCAAACATAAAAAGCTGATGTGTGTAATTTATCATCAATGCTAATGGCCTTAATGTTTTCATATCTGACAATGATACTTGTGGCCTCTGGCATATGACACCCCAACATCAAAGTACCAAAAAAAAAAAAAAAAGGAAATGGGAAATGGGAAAAGGAAAACATTTAAAAAAAAATAAACAATTAAGTTTTACTACTTTTTGTTGTTGCTTTATTCAACACAAGTGCAAAGAGTCTTTTGTGTGACTTGATGTTTCCCTTGACATTCAGCACATAAATTTACTTGTGAAAATTATCTTGTCCTACTGAAACTTAATTTTGAGTTAATTTCTTGATATAATTTTGCTTAATTTGCAAAAAAATTTCCAACTTCTACTTAATGTTTTCACATTAGCAAACAAACATTTATTAATATCAAGGAAAATCCTGTAAATTCTGACAAGTGGACTTATACTATTTTCAAAAATAACAGCTTATATTTTTATTTTATGTTAATTTTTAAGACATAAAAAATTAAGCAGATAATTTTTAGCATCAAGTGTCTGCTCTGTAAATGAAATGTAATTCTAAACACACTCATACGCACATACACACACAGGCTTATTTAAATTTTATAAAAATTTTTTCTTCTCGTCTAATTTTCTTTGAACAAACAACTTCATGCTGATGCCAGGCCAAGCAAACAAAAGTTTGCTGCCGATAAATGTGAACGAAAGCAAAATAAATAAATTTTTATAATGATGCTGCGGTGAGAAGAGAGTGTTTTGTTAGCCTGCAAGTCCAAAACATCGTTTCATGTTGTGCCTTGACGGCCCTCAGATTACATATTGAAAATGTGCGAGTCAGGCAAGTTTAGAACTTGTATCAAATTCTTTTGTATTCATGTTACATTTTAGTGGCGAATGTTTTGCTGGGATAGCAGCCAAATATGATGCATGTGTTGGCATGTGTGTTAGTGTGTTGTGTGCACACACAACTCAACATTAAGCAATTTAAATGCAAATGATTTTGTTTTCAAGTTTCAAAACAATCGTAAATTGAAATATAATGAATGATTCAGTCTTATACTCAAGCAAGCAGCTCAAATTTAAACAGCAAAAATTTGAAATTGTAAGAGCAGCAGGCATTTCCAAAATAAATGTGTTTGGTTGTCTGTGAAATCAGTTGATGGAACAAGTATATAAGACTCATTACGTTTGTTTTGTTTCAATTTTCCTTTTTTTATCTGAATATTTCAAATCAAAAATGCATGAGGGCTTAAATTACAAAACTAGCCAGGAGCGCACCAGTCACACATATACGCTTATTGAGATGAATTTAAAGTGCATACTGCAAAACAAACTTCTGACTCTAACGTAGAATCTGTTAAGCCCCTTTCTGCAATTTAAGTACGCTACTGAAGCCATCATATAAACTGCCGAGACTTTAACTAAATAAATGTCTTCTTAAAGGTTTGTTGCTAAGCATAATATTTTACCTGCAGAAGCTGTGTAGCCTTTGTAAGCCACAATAGCCCTTCATTAAAAAATTTCAAAGAAAAGTGCCACTCGCAAGGCTATCGATTTCTGTTGTGATAAATTTAACAAAATCTAAATTAAGTTTACTTGCGGACTGGAATCAAAACTTTTGTGTGCGTGTGGGTGTGCTTATTTAACCATTTGAATGAACAAAATAAGAAGAGAAAAAAAGCTTTGTATTAAATTTTTAGAGAAAAATGTGTCCAGGCGTTTCTAGTTTATTTCACATGCTAAAGCATGAAGCTAAATTCTTTCATTATTCTGTGGCCTTTTGTGCTTGTAATCCAACCAACACTTTTTGTAATTTCTTTTTTAAATCTTTAACAATTTGATGCTACACTGAGTTAGCACCTTCGGTTTTTGTTTCCAATCAAAAATTCAGTTTTTTAATCGTGATAATAAAAAATTCATCTTACAGCTGGAAATATTTTTACTAGAAATAAATTTTGAATTGTCGTATCGGATTCTGGTTGCCACAACTAAAAAATTTTGATTACCACAACTGAATTTTTTTTTGGAAACAAATTTAGTTCTCACAACGGAAGTTCCATTTTGTGCGTACAATTTGATACTTCTATTGGCTTCTAATATTTAATACAAAAAAAAAAAAAAAAAAAAACTGATACTCTTGGGAGTTTAGTTTCGTTTTTTCTTCGAACCTAAGTTACTTTAAATCCATGGCATGCAGCCTTTAAAAAACCTGTTTCTACTTTCATAGATTTTTTTTAATTGTCCTTATTAATCGTACTTATTAAAGTTTGTGAATTTTCTGCTGAAAATAAAACTTTCAATAAGTTGTGAAAGGCTGATGAAATCAACCAAACTAATTTCTAAACATAGAAACCTAGTAGAATCAAATTTATTATTTTTATGCTACTGAAAACTTTGATTTTCTTTTGTCATTATCCAAAGAGGTTATTTACCTTTTCATTAAAATTACATTTGATTAATAAGCTTCTTTAGCAAGTTTTCTTTAAGTGATTTAATTAATAAAAATAAAAAATTTCCCAAGTGCAAAGAGCTCTTTGCCTGTTCGTTCCCAAAGAAATGTTCATCATCAGTGGTTGTTAATTAATTTTATTTTGTGTCTGTTTGTTTTTCTTTGAGTTGCCTTGCTAAAACCAAACAAATGGATTAAATCTGTTTACTATTTAGTAACCGTGTAGAAAAGCTATTACGTGTTTAATGATATTGATATCGTTTAATGAGATATTAAAACATAAAGAAAAAAATATAATGAAATTATAATAAAAGAAATAATCCAGCTAATTTGTCATAATAATTATTAGGCCAGTTGTCAGAAAAAAAAAAAAAATAATAATAAAATATAGAACGCAAAGTTGTGTTCTTCACTTGTATTAGTCCTTTTCAATCGTTATATTTTTTAATTTTTACTTAAAATAGTTGCGACTGCAAAGTAAACCTTAAACACACACAAAACTTATGAGCATATGCACAGACATTGTTGAACACATTTAATGTTCCCAAACCCCAATTGAAAGCAAAAGTTTTATTTATCGGAATTTGAATATTTTCGCATCACTTTTGTATTAAAAGGCACAAAAAACAAACAAGCAAACAAGCAGAAAATTTATATTTATTAAATATTTATATTCAAAAAGTTTACAGACAAAGAAACAAGTGCTTTTGATTGATAAGCCAGTGGCAAAGGATTAACGAAGTAAATAAAATATTAAAAATATCACATTATAACCACACAAATGTATGTGAATGTAGGAAGTGAATTTTTCGTACAAGAATATCTGGCTTGAGAAGCAACGTCTGTGAAACTAATGTATTTCAGGAAAGACCTCCCTGGTACAACCAATTATACAGATTATAGTACTTTTGTTTTGGCCACGCCCACTTTTTAATGAAAATAAAATTAAACGAAAGCAAATCAAAGTAAAGTTTTATAAAAAGAAAATTTAAATTAAATATATTAACATCTATATTCACTTTGAACTTTGCAATTAGAATTTTTATACTCTAAAGTAGGCCACGCCCACTTTTTTATTAACATCAATTAAAAAGCAAATATGTGCTATTAAATAATGTTGTAATGAAGGCAGGAGAAACCATTAGAAAATAGTTTGTTTCTTGGTTTATTTGTTTCACCCTGATGAAATTCAAAAATTGTCTTAAATGATTGAAATAAATCCGACAAAAGAAAACTCATAAATTTGTGTTTAGTAAACAGTTTGAATTGAAACGATTTAAATAATTTTTTTTTTCTTTTTTTTTTTGTAAAATAATATTTATTATTCGTTTATTTGACTTTTTTATTTTTAATTAAAATGGCTACTTTATTAAGCTTGAGGTCGTATTGTATACAATTATTTTTTTTATCGATATTTCACTCCAACTTGAAGAAGCTACGCAACTTGTAGCGATATATCGATATAAATGTAAATTTATACAATAAGACCTCAAGCTTTAATAAAATAGCCATTTTAATTAAATACGTATTTAAAAAAATAAATATAGAGTTTATTTATTATTTATTAATTGTGGTAAGACACCTAAATAATTAAAAATTTTATTACATCAATGATATTTATGCACCCATAACAGCAATACATTTGAAATGAACCACAACTATTTGCTGCTTTAGTTTAATTGAATTTCTAATAAACTTTTTATGAAAAATTCTTAAAAAAAAAAATAAATAATAAATCAATACTGTAATGATTTGTTATGTTTCGTTAAAATTAATGGTTTCCATGACTCTCTAAATAAAAATTAAATTTAAAAAAAATCTTGTTAGTGGGTTTTTTTTGAAATGTGATTCTTATTCTATAGTAAAGGCAATAATATTGATTTAATTTATTTATGTAACAAAATCAAATTAATTTACTTCAACAGGGAAGTAAAACATCCACTATGTACGTATGAGTAATTTTAATTCATCATCCCACATGAATCATACGGTGGCTTGTGTGTCGCTTTGCTCAGCAGAATTGAACCTGAGACCACACCACCCACCACGCACCCTAAATCCTAATTCAGTAAATCTGTAAATAGCTTTTGCTAGACATATAGGAAATATTTTTATTATTTTATTTATCAATAAAAAAAAATTAATAAAAAATTTAATTCCAATTAAAATTCTCTTTTTTATACAATTGCCCACTCAAAACATATTCTATTAATAAGAAGATAAAAAAATTTTAAATCAAACATTGAAAGTTGAAAGCGTACCCGAAATATAGAAAATATCGGAAAAATCACTAGACTTGTGCTCATTTCATTTGCATTTTAAAGAGTTCAGATTCATCTAGTTCAGTTGATATTTCTCATTGAAGTCTTTTTTTTTTTTTTTTTTTTTGTTTTTTTTTTTTTTTTTTTTTTTTATAAATTGATTGTGAGAAATAGATGAAAAAACGAAATTTTAAAAATAATTTAAAAAAATATTTTTTTTTTATTAATAATTTAAAATATTTATTTTTTTAGTATGTGTACTACCATAAAAATTTTTAGTGCCCAGCATCTATGTTAAAGCGTTGTTTCTAAGTAGAAGTACTGGCGGGGCGCATTCTCTTCAGTAGCTTTAATCACCTTAATCCACTAAACAACCACCCACGAAACACAATTAGAGCTAAAAACGCTAGATTAAAAAAACTAGTCATTATTGGGCAACAATAACAAAACAAAAATAAAAAGAAATTGTTTTGCAGCCAACTTCACTGCAAAACGCGCTGTCAAAATTAGATTTTCTAACCAGTCAGCGCCGTCAGTGAGTTAAGAAATTTTCACAGATAAAAACGCTTTAAGCGCTAATTGACTCAACTAAATATTATTTGGGGATCAAAAATATAAATTCAATACTTTTTTTAGCACATTTTATAAATCAGAAATCATAACAGATAAATTTAGAAGCCTGATGAGATGTAATTGAAACTGTTTTCATTTTTAAATGGTACTTGCAGGAAGCAAAAATTATTTTATTATCACGTATTAAATAAAGAAATGCGAATTATGATCATAATTTTTTATTTTCTTAAATTTCTTAATTTTATTTTGTCATAAATTTTTTGTTGTTTATGTAAACATAAATATTTGCTCATTATATGTATCTATAAACGTTTAATAAAAAAAAATTAAGTTATTCAACGAGGGGTAAATTTTGAAAAAAAAAATTTATTTACGTTTTAAATTAACATCATGCAGAATCTTTAACAAGAAAAAAAAAAAAGGAAAGCAAAATTTACTTTTTCTTGTTGGGTATTTTGTGTGCCACCATCAAATTTACTTTATTTTATCTGTGTTTTGTTGACATTCCCCAGAAAATTTTAAACATGAAAAACAACAGAAGCAAGTTTATTGTCTTTGGCAGGAAGAAACAAGTTTTGGAACAACCTTAACATGAAATAATTGACCCTAAAGGCAGGAAAGGTTGAATTTAATTTAAAAATTTCATGCGTCTTGTGCATGAAACTACAAAACGTTGCTAGACAATAATTTTCAGTAGTATAAGTCCACTTAAAAAAGTAGATGTCATTAAAAAAAAAGTGGACTTACACCACTTTTAAATACAACAGCTCAATGTCAATGAACACATTTTAAAGTTTTATTTGTAAATGTTACGGTTCGTTCGCATGAATAATTTTTTACTATAAAATTGAATACATTTTGTAGCTTAAAATCATTTCGGACTTTAAATCAATTTGAAAATTTATGCGTAGCACTACAGAATCTGAATACAAAATTTCTTTTCTGAATCCATTTAAATTTCCACAACAAGTTGGTAATTTTATTTTTCGCATTAATTCAAATGCTTCACACGATTACCGCTAAATTTCAATTTCTATCTGTTGTGCTTCCACATGAACTCGTGTGTGCATTTCATTTGTTTAAAATTTGTAGTTTTCAGTGTATTCTTATGCGCCAACATGCCATCAAACGAAACAAAGCCAGGTAAAACTAATTTCCTTGCTTGTCACCGTTTAATGTGACACAACATGACAAAAATAAACTACAATTTTTATTGTTTTATTATTTGCTGGAATGAATTGCCTGGCTGCAACTTTTAATTATTTTTGTTTTTGGCGCATTAGCCTTGGAAAAGCTTTTCACTAGTTTTTATAAAATTAACACGTTATTAAATGCAGAGGAGGAGTAAATGCATGCACACAGCCTGTAAAAGTTTTCCTCTTTTTTTTTGTCTTTAATGGTAATTTTGTTCTAATGCAAGACTATGCATAATTAAGGTTTGTTTTTATTGAAAGCAAAAAAAAAAAAAAAACAACAAACTCTGCCAGCAGAAAGTAATTGTCTGCATTAAAAAGGAAAGGGAATAATTTCTTTTGATTAAGATACTTTAAATTAAGATTTAAAAATTTTTTTCTTTTAATTTATTTTTGTTTTTATTTAAAAAAAAAGTTTTATTAAATTTTACATCCATTTCCTAATTTTTAATTAAAACATTTTTTCTTCATCAATCTGCTTAATGGTTAATTCATGCAAAATATTAAAAGAAATAAATTAAATTGTTAATTAGCCCTGCGCTGTAAAAAAAATTAACTCAAATAATTAATAAAGAAAAATTTTCTTGTTTCATTCAAATTTTTTTTTTAGTTAAGCAGTTATGGGTCATAGAATACGTTAATATAATTGCCAACTGGGCTGCACAACAGATCTTAAAGGTCACAGTGCAATTAAAACACTGCAACACAAAAGCCTACATTTGCTACACTATTATTGTTCATAAATTTTTTTTTTCATATTTGTGTTAAACAAACTTAAATTTTATTGTGAATAAAAGGGAAAATTTATAAATTCCAACGCAATAAAAAAAAACTTAAGTTTTGAGTTTCTGTGGAATGGCCCATATGGCAGATTGAAATTTATTATGATTTTTATTATTATTCAGATTAGCTGTTAATGTTTTTCATATTCATTTCTATTTTTATGTGATTCATTCCCATTTTTTTTAATTAAAAATGTAAAATATTTGTTTTTGTCATGTTATGGCTTCATTACGATCTGCCAGAAAACGTGATAAAAATATAAAATAAATACTTTTGGCTTTCTTTTTCTGTTGATTAAAAGTTTTTGTTGGTTTAGTGGTAAATAAAATTTAAAAAGAAATAAGAAATTTTTTATTTTAATTTTAAATTTAAATCAAAAATACCCAAAAATCTGTTAGAAATGAGTCTGCTGAAATTTAGTACTTTGGCGAGAACCATGTTTAGAAAAACGATAAAATATTTGAGCAACTGGTTTTTAATTAATTAAATTTTTATTTGAATTATAAAAAATATATTTTTCAAGTACTCGGTAATTTTTTAAGAGCTTTCGGATTTAATTAAAAAGAAACACATAAAATTTTGATATATAATTCAATATTTAAAGATGATTTTATGTAAATGCTCGAATGATTCATACGCTGTGAATAATTGGGCGATGTCTCACGAATAAATTCTTCAATATTGGCTTTTAGTGCGTCAATCATTACAGTCTCTATAAAAATGAACCCGATTTTTCTCTAATTAATCCAGCCTGACTATCTGACATAAAGTATAAAGTCTTCCCTTAAAAGTTACAAGTTGACTTATTTTCTTTTTAAAACCAACACAGAACACAATATTCAAGTCCTTGTTTTCATTAAAAACTCAAAAAAAAATTTATCATTTGAGTTTGAATTTAATCCTTGAAATAAAAAATACTGTTTTTATGTCAATTATTTTCTTTACAAAATTCATCTTTTTTTCCTTATATCAGGCTTAGGTCAAGGATCCCTTAAATTACTTCCATGTGCGCTTCATTTTATATGTTAAAATTTTTTACCAGATTTAAATTTATTGCTGAAAGCTAAAACTCTTGTTTTATTGTCATTTTATCACAACAACACACAACTTTAACCTAAAAAAAAAAATCTTCCAAAATATTTAAGCACTTGAAAAAGTAAAAACGCCAGGTCCAGTAAAATACAAACTTTTGCTCATCATCAATTAAGCTAATAAAAATGTTTTTGTTTGGCTTAGAAAAAAAGGTTTTTTATCGGCATTTAAGTTTGCCACCCAAAGCAGTATAAATATGTTTTGGATCCCTGAAAAATAAAACAAAATAAAGTAAAAAATAAACGTGAAACTTTTTTTGTTGAAAATTATTTTTGTGGCTTATTTCTTCCTTTATTTGCTACGTGAGTCAAGCAAGTTCATAATAGAGTTTTTTTTTCTTTTTCCCACACTTTCGTTATGCTACTTTTTTCAATTGTTGCGCTGCCATAATTTTATGGGCAATTTGCTTTCAGTGGAGGCAAGCAGACACGTATAACAACGTGCATGTTTCTAAGTATTCCACTTCCTGTAAGTACATAATTACTTAGTTGTGTTTGAAAAATTTCAGGTTTTCTGCTCATGTTTCCACATCTCTGTAGGTTATGTAACGTAGATGAAGAGTTAGAAAAAGCACATATTGATTCACTGGATTGGCTTAATTTCAACCATTTTTTCGATACCGTCGGACATGATGGACAAATCACCCAAGAAAGTCTTTGAATTCTTAATGTGTGATTTGTATCAGAATAGGTCTATTTTATCCGCAGTGACCAGCTGACTTGTTCCCACTCCTCATTTTAATTCTAATTCTAACACACTTCCAACCAGCATTCATACTTAGTAGATGGTAGTCCATGTAATAGGAAGAGAATTTTAAAATTTGAAATAAAAAGAAAATTCTAAAATAAAACATTTGAAACCTCACTCAGCAAACAACTTTGGTTGCGGAAACTAAACTTTTTGTCAGTCCAAAACTTTTGTAATAGAAATTCAGTAGTACCGCTCAAAATATTATTGAGAGAATTAAATTTCGATTTTCGCAACTAAAAAATTTTATTACCGCAATTGAATCTTTTTTGATTGGTGACAAATTTAGTTCTCGCAACCGAAGTTATTTTGTAACTAGGCAGCAGATTTGCTTAGTATTTACACTCCACCTGACTATAGCTTATTTGCTGACAATGTCATTAATTCTCTTTTGCGGCCAACACATTACTTGATACTCATCAATTTCGAACTCTAGTAAAGATAATTGATTTCATACAAAAAACTTTTAAGTAGCACAAGTTCAATATCTTTGTCATTACACTTGTGCTGAGTGATTAAAACTGGGCTGAACAAGCTTACACAATGTAGGGCTTTCAAATATGCTTGTGCAGCCCTTTAGTATTCACCAATTAATAGTTAAATTTAACCAACGGCTGTACTTTTTTTAAAATTTCAATTTTAAACAGTTTTGAAATGCACAAAATAACTTTTTTTCCATAATAAATATTCTCTTTAAATTCTTTTGTTTGCATTTGGAATTTCAGACACAACATGACTGGCATACATATTTACTCATTTTCCCTCATAAGACGCTCAACCATAAAACAATAAAAAATTAAAAAAGAACTTTTGTTGCATTTCAAATCCTGCGTAAACAGTTCGTTGGTTTTGTATCATCAGTTTAATATACTTCTGATCTCAATATTAAAAAAACCAACATGTTCATATTGAACAGAAATTGTTAAAATATTTAGTTCACTGATTTTCATGCGCTGTTCTTCTGTGGCGTCGATATATTCATTCGAACCATTCTTTGGAGACACAAGCATAAATAATTTACGCAGAAAAATAAATAAAAAAAAATGTGATGAAAAGATTTATTGACTTTTTTGATATTTTTTTTTTTTTTTTTTTTTTTTTGTGAAAAAATAAATTTTTTGCTCAAAAAACATCTTGCTTGAATTAGTTTTATATTCAAATTGTTGTCTGGAACAACCCAAATGATTTATCGGCTCTCTTTCACGTTGTAATATTTGTTGTTGTTGTCATGTCTTTCATTTATTTATTTTTTTTTAATAGATAATAATTTATAAAATAATTTATCTTATAAACAAAATACATTTTCTGTTTGTTTGTTTGTTCGCTATAAAAATTTTAGTTTTGCAACGCATTTGTCAGAAATTCCACACATAAATAAACTCCAAAGAAGGTTGCCGTATAATTTTTGAAGAGGCATGCCTATTTTAACGCCCACTTTTTAAAGATTTTCACTCACCATTGTTCATACTTAAGTAATTTAAGCCTAAAGTTATGCTTTGAAATATTTTATTTACCAGTTTAATTGGCGCCTTTGCTAATAATGCTAGCAAGGGCATGAGCCACTTTGCAAAGTAGTGAATGGCATTATTTTAATGACAAAAATTTTATTTTTAAATAGATTTCCACTGCCATACTAACCTATCAATCTGGGGATTGCAGCTCCGATACCTGTCTAGTCCAAGAAGCTTTGTCCATTTGTGTGGACCGGGCGAGACCGAAATAATAAAAAATCATTGGCTGATATGCTTCATATCATGCCTGAAATTTTGTGTTTGTAGTTTATTACAACATAACAATTTTCATATTTACCAGCTGACATTTTCTGTCTTATAACTGAAAACATTTTTCTGCTCTTCATGATATAAACTAAAGAAAACAAAAGTTCAGCTGTCATGGCCAGTGTTAAAAATCAACAAAACAAGTTCAGTTTCACTGTGCAAATAAAAGAAAAATATTTGTTTGTTATCCAAGTGTAGGGTGTGTATATTTCGTTGAAGCCTTATAAGCCGCCTTAACAGAATTTCCAATTCAACATTCTGATATCATGAGGTAGCAGCTGACGAGTACAAAAAAATAATAATAAAGCCTTTGAAGAACTATTTTTTTAATAATTAAAAGCCTTTTCTCAGTAGTAAAAATAAAATAAAAAAAAAACAAGTAAGAATTTTATTATCTGTTTTTAATTCTACCAAACATTACATTTTCAATTCTGAATTTAAATAAATACTTTACAAACCCAGCTTAACTATTTGTTATTTCACTAAAACTAAAATAAAATGACACAGTTTTTTGTCTACACATCATTTTCAATCCATAATCCTGTAGGATATTTTAATGTTTCACAAAAACAAGAATTTCAATTTGTAAACTTAAAATGCTTATTTTAATCTGACCGTTAGTTGGTCAATTTTAATTTCGTTTATAAAAGTTCGTTTTGATGTGTAAAAAATACCAGCAAAAAGAAACAAAAACCAACAAGTGCCAAATCAAAATATGTATGACCTTGTGTTTTATATTTAAAAAAAAATACAAAAAGGGCGTTTTTAAATGCTGCTGTCAATTGAATTTATATTTTCTAGAACACATTTTTTATTCATTCACGTGCACAAAAATTGAATAAAATAAAATAAAACATCAATACATTTTCATTCAACCGTTTGTTTTTCGTATTTTGTTGGTATTTGCTGAATGAAAATTTAAGAAAAAAATGGTTGCAGTTATTAATTTATTTATTTTTTATTTTTTTTTTAAAGCAAAATTTAAATAGTTTGAAACATTTTAATTTTCTGTTTAAAAATCTGCTCAAATTTTGTTTTACAAAAATTTGTTCAAACATTCCAAAGCGAAAAATGAAACCTTGTTTAATTAATTCATTCTTTTCAAGTATGATTGTGTTACGTATGATTAATTTTAATTGTGAGTTAGTGTATGTGTATCATACGCTACAGACAATGCAGTAATTTGATTTTAATCAAGCAAACAAAACATTTTTGTCGTTAGTAATTTCTTTTCTCATGTTTAAATAAAAAATATTAAAAATTTCTTAAAGGAAATTCTTCATTTTGAGATACTTAATTTCTAACAAATATTGGCCCACAATTATACTCACACTAAAGTTGGTATCTTTTTAAAAACAACTTTAAATTCATAAAATTTTTATAACTCAAAATCAGCTCTTAATGTTGTTTGTAAACCAAAATCAGCTTCTTTTTGTGCTTCATTTTTATAAGTTTGCTTTTGCGTTTGTCGTTGCTCCAATGTATATGGGTCGATAAATATTGGAGTGCAGATTTAGAGATGTCTATCTGTCACTCGAGTCATTGAAATCAACTTTCTGAAAGCCCTAGAAAACATACAGAAAACCTAAGCATATTAATCAGTCAGTTATTTGTGTTGTTCAGTTGCTATTGAAATTCAGCCCGATCGTTACATAAATGACGAAGCAACTATTTTTATTTTTGTTCATTTTTCTGAGTGGGTATTTTTGCTACAAAACGAACAAAAAAATATGGTGGACAGTTTTCTCAGAAATAACAGTCATAATATCTGTGCCAAAAATCTGAAATGGTTGAGAAAAATCAGAAAATACCATAGATTTTCATTAATTTCTGCTTTGTTTTTTTATGGAAATTTTTAAGCTGTACATGTGCGTAATGTTTGTGCACACACAGACAATCCGTTTCATATAAATGTATCTATTATGTACGTGTGTCTTTTAAATACCTTGTGTGTAATAGAACTACGAGAATTTTTTGATTTTGCCGTTATTTTTAAATCCTTTATTTTATATCAAATATTTAATTAAAAAAGTTGGCCTTAAAAAATATTTAAATTAAATTAAATTTATGTCATATTTTATACGAAACGAACCATCTAATCGTCTAAATAATATTCGTTTCCTGTAAATTCGAATTTTCTTTTTTTTATAGATAAAAATTGAGTACCTACAGTCATTTTATTGGTTTTAAAAATAAATATTCCACAAGGTATTTTACCCTGAATCTCCTTAATTTCTTTAACTAAAATTAATCATTCATTTTAGGTATTCAAAGCAATTATTTATTATAAAAAGCATTTATTTGAATCAATATTTGCGTTTTATAAAATTTTTTTTTCTTTAAGCAGAATGAGCAAAACTATATCAGCACCTGAATTAAGCTTGTATTTAATTGACTTTTTTAAGTGTTTATATAAATTCAGCTCAACCCCTTAAAAACTTTTTTTACTTTTATAAACAAAAATTTGTTTCTTCTGTAATAAATAATATTTTCAAATTCAATTTGTAGCTAGATATTCCTTTGAATTTTAAAACAACACAACTAGATTTGCAGGGTTTGTTGTTTTGTATTTTTTTTATCCTTCAGATGAAAATTTATTCAATATTATTAAAATGCATATAAAATTTTTTATTCCTTTTTCATTCATTCTTACAAATAAATTCCAAAGCTAAAGTTGGAATAAAAAGCTTATCAAGCAAAAGGGTATAAAACCATTTATGCTTAGCCAGCTTAAGGAGTAAATAGTTTACTGTAACAAAAAAAAAAAAAGAAAGAAAAAACACAGTGGATATTTTGAACTTGAGTTCCTTGAAATTAAAAAAAAAAATGTATTTTTTTTCAAAAGTAATTTTTAATCAGCGAACCATAAAATTTTAGCAAAAAAATAATTTGTGGCTGATTTACTAACCATCCTTCTAAATTTCTTTAAAATCTGTTGGCAAAATACCATATTCTATTTTTTGCTTTAAGGCAGCAGTTTCAAAACTGTGTAGTTTTTAATTTCTATTTTACATATTAAAAAAAAAAAAAAATCTATTTTGTGCAAATTTTGCGATATACCGCTTGCTGATAATACAGTTGGTTGGAGATGTTTCCCATCAGATAGTTTCTCAATTGCATACCGAACAAGGGTACTGGAATATGAGCTAATTTCAAATTTTTTATAAAAATAATCCAAGTAACTTTTGAGTATTTGGGCAGTAGATTCAAAATCTATGTGACCTCCCCTTGAAAATGATGTATATCACATGCCCCAATCTTTCTATTGTTTTATCTCATAAAGGGGCCGCCAATTTTTTGTTTTTTTTTTCCTATGTGGGTCGCAATATCAGAAAGTTTGGAAACTGCTGGTTGAAGCAATGACAAAACACACAACCGCTTCACTCATCCTTTTACCTAAATAAATGCGCAGATCATTTGCTAAACATTTCCCACAAATTGTTACTAAAATTTAAATTGAAAATATTTATTTTTATGTTTCCAAGAACAATTAATGGCTACTCAGAAGAACGAAATTAAGCTGCTTGAAATAAATTTGCCTTGTCAGTTTCAATCCGTCTCAACCACATACACACACGTGGATTATTAGATGTTCTTAAAAAACTCATACACACAAACATCTAAACTTGACCATATAAATTTAAAATATTTCTCCATATTTACCGGCATCATGTTCACTTGAAAATATGCATTTCAAATGGAATATTTTTACGTGGAAAAATGCCAACACCAGTAATTATGGCCATTCTGCTTGAATGGCTTGAGTCGTTTTCAAACACATCAAGGATTAAGAGAACATGAATTGCATAAGTAAAACGTTTCATTAAATTTTAAAATTATACAAAACAACTCACTGAACTGGGAGTGGGAACGAGTCATCTAGTTACTATATGGTCCCAATAAAACTCTAGTATTCATTGGGTGATTTCTCCGTCTTGTCAGACGGTTGTAGGCAGTAATGCTCTAAGTTACGTAAACGGATTCAAATTGGATTTAATAAATTTTTAACACAATGAAACATCAAAATAAAATAATTTCCTTTAAACAAAATTTAATATAAAAAGGATAATTTGCTTTTCCTTCAGCTTTTGCTATTACAAAGCAGAGACGAAAGCTGCTTGCGCCAAGGCTGAAAATTTGTGTAAATTCTTGTGGGACCGTTTAATATTGTGCTCATAATATAGGTTCCTTAAATTTTTCTGCCTGTTTTTAACTAATTTTTTTAACTTTTTCCCATTTTTACTGTTTACTTTTTCATTGAATTTAAATTAAATTAATTTAATTGCAACTCATTTTGATACAATTTTTTGGCTTGTCATTTTCTTTTTGAGACGATTAAAAACATAAAACTTGTTCTTATTTCTTCAGAAAAACATTTGAAATAAGAGATGAGGCTTCCAGCAGTTGTGACAAATAGCATTTCATCAAACAGCCAACCACCATGACATGACCTGCTTAAACTTGAAGCGTTTATTTTCTAGTTTTGCTTTATGCCAATTTATCAGTTAACGCGTAATGACTAGAGCAGATTTATTGTTGTTACGATTATTGCAAGGATACAATACAGTAATATGGCGTCTGACAGTCTAGTTAGT
This sequence comes from Thelaira solivaga, assembly GCA_947397855.1. Taxonomy (NCBI): domain Eukaryota; kingdom Metazoa; phylum Arthropoda; class Insecta; order Diptera; family Tachinidae; genus Thelaira; species Thelaira solivaga. The sequence continues at coordinate 71,289,635 of OX377612.1, read as the reverse complement.
CAGCATGAAATACAAACTGCTTTCAGGGATTGAGTTTTAAAAAATTATTTTTATTTATTTTAAGGGAAGATTAAACCTCACATTAACCATAATTATATTTTAAAGCAACCCAATACGTGCGTAACGTAACAATAAATTACGACAAAAGCATCTGCATATTTAACTTGTTTTCTTTTTTTAAATGCTCCATTAAAAGTCTTCAAATTAATATTTGAATAATTTATTACAGAAAAATGTTTGTGATTTTAAATCTTCTTTAAATTCTGCTTCTTATTGTTCAAGTTCTCTAACAATTATTCGGTATTTCTGTGTGCGTAAGTATGCATTTGTCATTTTAATACCCTTGTGGTTTATAATTCATTTTCATTGTTTCGCTTTTACTCTGCTTAAAAGCAAAGCAAACACAATTGCATTTAAAGTCCTCAAAATAAATTCATAATTTAAATATTCAAATACAACAACAAATTATTAATTAACGGCAATGTTATGGTGCTGCCAAGTTTTTGTTCACAATACTTGAAATGGCTTAGAAGCACTTTTTATTATAAAATATTACTCATGTTTCAAGTATGCTTGTGCAGCCCTTTAGTTCAAATACAGTTTTACTTGTATAACATTAACTTCCTCGTAGAAATCACTTTGTCATCATCAGCACCATCTGGGTCAGCAACTTTGATTTGCTATTTATTGGTAATGTTAAGTATTTAATTGATTATTTCAATTTTTCTTAGTCTGCTGAATGGGATTTCTCCAAAAGTGATCGCTTCAGCAAACCACTGTCTAGTGTTAATATCTGCATTTCAAAAAATATTATTTACCTTCCATAAAATGGAATTATACAGAAATATTATTAGTAATAGGTACATACTCACATGTCTGAACTAGAAAGCGTAAAACTTCGTGCCATAAACTAACACAAATAGTTAATTGTGCTTGCAATTTTAAAGAATTTACCCGCAATAAAGAAAATAATTGAATGAAATATTTCGTAATAAAAACAATTTTAAATTGATTTTCGTTTAAATTGTTTAGCAATGGAATCCGTTGTACATCGTAGACTTCGCTTTTTTCAACTGCCATTAATATATCGACGGAGGGAATTGACACAATGAGTGTACTTTGTTGTTAGATATTCAATCGCATGTATTTTGAACAAAATTTAATTAAAAAAAAAAAACTTCAAAGGAATTTCGATTTATTTTTTAATTTATTTTCTTTTTGCTAACTTACAACACCAAAAATTAAATACAAAAAATAAAATAAGCCAACTAACAATTGGCAAAGTTTAGAACGTATATAAAAACCGATACTAACTTTAGTACTTTGTGACAAAGGTCATAAGACAACATGTATTTCAAGTTATTCAGTCAGTCAGTTGAAAAAGCCCATACATAAATTTAACATTAAATTTATGGTTTCCCCTTTTTTTTTTAATATTGTGTCAAGACATGAACATTAATCATTTTAATAAATTGACATAAATTTCGTAAGTATATAGATACATACGTATGTACCTATTACTAATAATATTGGCGAATAATCCCATATTGTTATAAAAAATTTTGAGAACTCTATAGGGTCCGCCAAATAACTTTTTTTTTTGAAAATGCTATAAAAACATCGAGTGTAGCTTCGGCTGTGTGGCACGTAGCGCCGTCCTGTTGAAACCAAATATTGCCAATATCCTCCTCTTAAATTTTTATGAACAAAAATTCGTTCAACATGGCCCGATAACGATCGCCATTGACTAACGGCCACTCCTTGCTCATTTTCGAAGAAAAATGGCCCAATTATGCCTCTGGACCAAAATCCGCACCAAACAGTAACTCGTTTTGGGTGCGTCGGCTTTTCAATGTATGCGTGCGGGTTTTCTGTGCCCCAAATGTGACAATTTTGCTTGTTTACATACCCGCCAAGATCAAAATGAGCTTCATCTGAAAAGATGATTTTTTTGGCAAAGTCGGCATCTTCTGTAAGTCGATCGCAGGCCCACTTAGCGAAGCGAAAACACAACCATATTCTTTCAATGGAAGGATAAAATTAATTATCTGTCAAATCAGACATGAGCTAAGTGCTACCATTCACGAAATAAGCACTAGTTGAAAAAAAAAATGTTCGATGGCGGACCCTATATTTAGTTATGACAAAAATTTAATTCATAAGACAGACATAATGTCATTTACATGTGATGTGATGCTTTAATTTGTGTTTTAAGAAAATTTAATGATTTTGGAAAAGCACAAGGTGCCCATTAACTCTGAAACACATTTAAATTTTGATTTATTTGTGGCGTTAAAGTTAAGGAAAATAATAATAATAAGTAATAATAAGTAATTAATTTTGTTTGGTTTTTTTTATTTAAATAAAAAATCACTTCAGTACCAAGACTGCGAAAAGAGCAGCAATACTTTGGGCCCAGTCGTGTTTAAAGTCAAATGAATAGAAATTCGACATCACATATTTCCTTTTTGTAAGCTTCCAGCATGAAAACACAAAAAATTCATACTGCCCTGGTGATAAAGTCATGGCTACACGATCAAAATACGAATGTGCTCGATTGGCCTTCTTACTAACCGGACCTTAACATCATTGCAGAAGCGTACGCTTCTGTAAAATAGGAACTATTTGAAGGTATAAGTGACTTAGTTGCTCATAAAATCATTATGTGATTCGAATTTACGAATAACAACTAAATTATCTTTAAGTAGAAATAAAAATTAATTTCCTAGCAATTTTATTTTAGAAGCTATAACCTTTTGAAAAAAAAATTTTTAGGGGCAAGGAGTGTATGTGTATCTGTAATAAATAAAATTTATTTAAAATTTTGCTTAAGGCAATTGAAAATATTTTTTTAATATTTTTCTCAAGTGATTGTGTTTGTTGGGAATTTCACGACTACTTGCATATAAATTGTGACATCTCAAAGGTAAGAGGTTTAAATTATGCATATGTATGCTGTGATTTTTGTCAAATTCAGACGCAACATGTACATGTGACTTCCATGAGGCACACAAATGCATAATTTTAGGATTTAATTGCACTCAAAGAGATGATGGCATATCGATGTATGTGCGTGTGTAATAATATTTTGTTGTTTAAAGTTGACAACTCAAAATTTAATGTCCTCAATTTGAGTTCAACTGTTCTAATGGAACTTTTTTATGAGTTTTTTTTTTTTTTTATAAACCGCAAGAACCAAAAAAAAAACAGGCAATAAATCAATATCCAACACTAACGTAATAATTTATTAAACTGCATGTGAATGGACATGGTTCTTTTTTTATAAAATAATTTTTTTTAAATCAAAAGAGCATGTTCGCAGCATGTTTGGGGAAATTTAAATTGTGGTTGTTAAAAGTTATTGATTTTTAATAACACAAAAGCAAATTTTTTTCTTCTTTTTTTAAAACAAATTTAATTTGTGGATGGAAATGAATTCATAATAAATCATTGAATGCTCCGTGAGACAAAACGAAAATTTTCCTTTATAAATAAAAACAAAAACGCTAAATGCAAACAAATAAAGTTGTTAAATAACATTTGAATTTAAATGGAACTCTCTCTGAAACTCGATTTGTTTGATTTATAATTTATCACATTTGCCGAAGCACTTGTTAAGTAATTAAAAAGTTTGCTTTGCGTTTACCAACACAAAATAGTTTGTTCATTAACCAATTAAGCCAAGTGGAGAAAGCAACTTTAAGTTCACTTTTCGAAAGTTAAAATTGATTACGTTGTGTGCAGAAGGCATTGCCTACAACAGACACTGAATTGCAAAAACAATCTTATAGTATGTGTCAAATAAAAAGAAGGAAGTTTCAGCATAAAATGCAAACAAATTTTGACAGATACGAAGCCAGAGAGATGGAGAGAAATTTACCGTGTATAATCCTGCCTTGGTCGCATGTTATAAGGAATCATAATGCAACACTGGGTTACATGATTTCATAGTTTTTTTTTTTTTTTTTTTTTTTTTTTTTTTATCTGTTTAACGACAGTTGGTTAAAGAAAGTCAAAACAGACAAAACCAAATCAATAATAATCAATTTTTTTAAGAATTTGCATATAAATTTTTGAACGGACAATCCAAAGATTGATCAGATTCAAGTAGGTCACCTCATGTTTTAAACAATAAACACCAGCGCATGGGAGGAACAATTGTTTCCTCAAATTTTAATATATCAACTTCGGTATTGCCTAATGGTTTTACGGAACAGCTCACATGACCAGGTGAAAATAAAGTATTAAAACGTAAACATTGCGTAATTAAGTACTTAGGAATATTGAAAAAGTGAGCCAAATTATGGAATTCAATTTCGATTGAAATTTCTATTTAAATTGCTTTGAAATTTGGATCGTTTGAATAATGATTCTTTTTTTCAATCCGTTTTAAATAACGCAAATGCGCCAAATAAATTTAATTTACCAATTAAAAAATTCTTCGCTTAAACTTTGACCCCATTATCGAAAAAAAAATTAACGTAGACTTTAAAGTCAACATTATCGAAACTTTTCATACAATATTTTAATAAATTTTACTTTAAAGCATTAATTGCTAACAAATTAATTTTAGTTTGATGAATTAAAAATAGAATTTTAACAAATTAAAAAAAAAATGAACTAAAGTCGATACAATTTCATAAATTTTTCTTTGCTCTCATTCCTTAAGCACAAATAAAAACTCGCACTTCATTTATATCCTATTAACATGCTTCATTTTTCAATGCCAAACAGAAGGATTCCAAGTTGCGGTATTTTAATTTACAGCCTCTCTTTTTCTGTTTTACGGTTTCATTCATACTTTAAGGACAGACAAAAGGTAAATCGACGCTCATTTATTTTATTGTCTTTTCTTCTTGTGTTTTTTTTTTAGTTGTGGGTTGTTTTACACACAAAATTAAATTTAACTTAATTTTAAAGTAAATTAAGTCTGATTGTAATATTTTGTTTTTGACGAAAAGTTATTTAAAAATAAAAAATATGTTTTGCTAAAGCAATTAAATATCGCTAAAATTAGTTTTTTAGAGATACAAAATAACAAAAAAAGTTTCAGGTTGAAAGCTGCAAATAAAAACTTATTCTATGTCTAGTGAAATTAATCAAATTGTGGGAAAGAAAACTCGAGAGTTACCTAAAAAATGCCTTAAATATATTTAAATTTATTTGAAAATATGATTTCAAGACACTTCAAAGTAACATTTTTTTGTTAAATAAAATAAATTTTTTAAACAAATTTCTCAGCTGGAGAAGCAATCTTTACGTGAAAGCTGTCATACAGCAAAACTACAATTTGTTTCCTTTGAAAAGCTTTCCTTGCATTTGGCTAATGACAGTTTTTATTTTTCTTTAAATGTTGAAAGAAAATCGTTTAAGAAAATTTTTAAATTAACAGAGATTGTTTTTTCTATATAAAAAATTGTAATAAATTAATTTCACAATTCTAAAAACTTTAAAACTATTCAGCACATAACCACTCTATTTCGAACAGAATAAATATTTAAAATTTCCCTCCCACACCTACACTTTTCCCTTGTAAGCGTGAGAAATGTTTCAGCAACAAGAAATATATGCAGATTGACACTTGAAAGCGAGGCTTTTAAACTGTCAGACACTCTCACACACACCTGCAAATATCATAAACAAAAACTACAAAAAGTAAATTTTGTTTGTGTCTATCTTCTTTATTAATAAAATTTATTTTCCGTTAGTTTGTTAGTTGGCTATAAATAAAAATTTTTGTTTTCCAACCGATTTGTCTGAAAGCTGAAGTATCTACACTCCAAGGAAGGACTAATCATGCAAATTTTTACGCCCACTTTTGATTGAAATAATTTAGTCGCCTCTTTTTTATTAATTTTTTTTTCAATGGATTTTTCTGAAATTTTGTACACACGCACTCTGTACGTCAAAGAAGAATGCTGTTTAATTTTGGGCTGACCATGCCCACTTTTTTTTAAGCACAATCATTTTCTAATCACTGGAATGCTATTTTGTAACCGATTTCTCTGAAAATTTGATACATCAGCATAGATCTTAAAAGTCGTGTTGCAATTACAACGCATGATGATAGCACTGGGAACTTATAATATTTTACTGGTAGGTGTTGTCAAGTACAATAACAATCTGTTTTTGGAATGTGAAAAACTCCTCCAGAATCTGGAGTTACGGGTAAAAAAAAATCGGTCATTACAGCTAAACAAAATGCTTGAGGCAAAAAGCGTTTCGGCAGGACTGATTGTCTACTTTCCACCTTGCAGCCACTTAATGAAAATTTTTATTAAGTGCTGCATGCACTCTTCTCCCTGTAATTAACTTCTCTCATCCATCCAACCTATAAAATGTAAATGAAAACTTTACGTTTCTTGTGCTAGAAAACTATTTTATTTTAATTTTTTCAAAAAAACAAAAAATTCTTTCAACTTTGTGCACCTGAAAATTATTTCTCAAAGAAGCTTTTTGTAACATTTTTTTTTGTTTTTTTTTGTAATTTATTGAAATGAAATACAAGATTGCATTTATGCTTTGCTGTTTTCTTTTTTAAGGTTTATTTTAGTAAAAGATATTTTTTTGTGGCTTGAAGGACTCAGTTAATGTTTTCTTTTTTTTCAATCTTCTTAATCTGAAAATAAAACAAAACTGTGCTGCAAACTGAAGTCATGTGAATAATTTTTTTACCCAAAAAAGATGAAGAAGATTAAAAAAAAAATATTAAAAATCATAAAGATTTAACAAAAGCAAAGAAGGAATTGCTGACATTAAGTTTGTGGTTAAATTATTAGAAAAATTAGAATTGTTGTGGTGCAACCAATGAAATGTAAATTTAGTAACAGAACAAATAAAGGAATGGATGCTAAAATAATCTGAGCTGTTATTTTTGAAATTGATATAAGTTCACTTTAAAAAAAAATTAACCAGCAATAATTTTAGTAAGATGGAGATTTCATTTAACTAAAACTAAAGCTAAATTATCTTGCTTTAAAAAAAAAGACTTGTATACTTTTAAAAAATAACAGCTCATTTATTCAATCAAGCATACGAGAGACAGAGTATATGTAGCTGAATTTCAATTCCAAATAAACAAGTTTATTTTTCACATGTTCATGCATTCCCACAGACTCAAATTTGTTTCTGTAGTGCAATTGAAACAAAGCCAATTTTTAAATAACGAATAAGCGATAAATGTATAAATTTCAAAGGGATTTTTTTGCTCAGAACAGTTTCTTTTTATGATTTTTAACAATAAAAATAGTGAAGTTTTTCCCCTATCAAATGGAATTTTGCTCTTCTCACAACACCTTTTTTTCTTTTGTCTCAGGCTCATATTGTAGATACAAAACGCAACTTTTTATTTGGAATGAATAAAGTGCACACAGGCTTAACGGTTCATAAGCAGACCCACTTTGTCTTTGTTGACAACAAAAAATATTTAACTTTCGACTATTATTCGCTCAATTTTTATTTTTACACTTCGCAGCATGATAAATTGTTGGCATCAACGCGATATCACATGAAAAATTGAAAAGTTTTTTTTATTTCTTACTGCACATTGAACAGGTTAATAAATTGTTGCTATTGTTACCTTTCCTCTTTAACACCATTCACGAGAAATATAAAAAAAAAAATTTTTTCTAAGCGTGTTGTATTTTTTTTCTTTTTTATAAAACTTATTTATCTAGAATTAGCTTTAGCTTTTAGAAAAAATTCTATTATTTCATTCATGACTGCAAAACTAAAAAAGAAAAAATCTTTACACTAAAAATAATTAATACTTTTTTAGCTGTTGTTGTTGATTTTATTCTGCTCTCAATTATTTCTTTCATCACACAGAAAGTTTCATTTGATGGAAACAATATTGGCAATTTATCTATTTTTTGTTCTTCCAAATTGTTTAATACTTTAAAAGGAATTTTATTTCTTAAAAAAAAATATATAACAAAATAAATACTACATTCCTAAAAAGCAGAGTACGTGACCAAAATTATTCGCTACTTGGTTGGCTAAGTATAATATTTTCCTGTTGGTTAATTTAAAAAAAATCAAAAAGTACCATTAAAATTAATAAAAAGCAAAAACCGTTCGAGCCCACTCTAATAGTTCTAAGTGCGCTATCATTAAAAAATCAAAAAGTAATATTTTAAGATGGAGCTCGAACGATCCTCAAGAGGAAGAAGTACGCTTCTAGGTTCCTTATCATTAAAAAATCAAAAAGTACCATATTTTCTTTTGATAAATTTTTCTCTTTAACCTCATCCGTTTTAGCCCAGTCTCTTAGTTCTATGGTTGTTAATATAAAAAATCAAAAAGTACCATTAAAAACAATAAAAAGTACCATAATGTCCCTTTTATGATTACCTATTTCGTTCAGTATCGCTTGCTATTTTAGGTTTACACATAACACAAATAATAATAATAAAATTTTTTTAAATATAAAAAGTGCCAATGGTATTTTTCCTTTTTGGTACTTTTTTTCTCCCTTGAAAATATATTTTAATTGATTTTCATTAAAAAAAAAAAAAAACACAAACGTACATATTTCGAAATAGTAGTAAAAAGGGGTACCTATTTTACCCCTTATGTGCTGAAATTTTTAAAAAAGACTTTTTTAAGAAGAAACGAATACAATTTAGTGTTTGTTGATGTGATTGTCACTTTCAAAATGGAGTAAAAAAATGTACCAACATAAGTGTTTTACCCTTTTTATGCCTCAAATATACGAATATTAAAATGTACCAAACAGCCATCCGCTTATTTTTTCAGTAGAATATTTTCTAGTTTGAATTTGTGTTCTATCTGTAGTAGTTCCGGGTATATAAGAAGTATGATTTTACCCTTTTTTACCCCTTATTTTCCCTTTATTTTCCAAAAATCCCTTCTTTTTTGTGTGCTCAACGAATTTGAAGTCTGTAGCTTTAGCCGTTTTGGCTGGACGATGATGATAAAACAGTCAGTCAGTTAGTCAATAACGTTACTCTTTTATATGTATAGATAAGCAATCTGATCCGGCTTTGCACGGAAGCTATTTCTTAATTAAGAACAATTTGAAATGCATTTGGCGAAATTCATAGAAATTAAATTTCATTGACCCTACAAAACAGCTAATCATGGTTCATGGTAGCAGTGATTTGGATATTAAAATCTGCACAGTAGAGTTGCTCATATTGCTTTTAGATACACAAAGGTTTCTATTAAGACTTAAAATCTTTCAATCTCTTTCACTCTCCTTCTCTTTCTCTATATGCAGTTTTCCAATTCACTTAATCTGTGGGCTCAGAGCAACAAACTAACAAACAAAATTTTTTTTTAGATTTAACTAATTTTAGTACACTGATTCTTTTATGTTTTTTAAGACTCAAACTCTTGCTCTGTCTCTGTTTATTTTTATTATTTTTTATTTTTAAATAAATTCATTTTGTGTTATTTAACTCTGACAAGTATGAAATTCATTAGAGAGTAATTGAATAGAAAAGTTTTAATAAGCTGGACCGCATGACACAGACTTGTACTTGTAAATTTAAAGATCTGGTTGTAATAACAGACAACCACAAGCATTCAACGAGTTTATATTTCAAATTCTTTTTCTGTTTCTCTTTTCAATTGGTTTATTTAAAAGAAAGTAAAATGCTTGGGTTCAGTTTGTGTACATTTTCCGCCATTTAAACTTGTCAAAAATGACAAAAACAATAAAAAACTTTTAAATATTATTTTTTCGATTTGAAAGTATATTTGAACAGAATTCTTGGTGGCATTTCACTTAGCGTAGCTTAGTCAGTCACATTGTTGCTACAGTGGAACAACATTAAGTTGAAAGAATAAAGAATTTAAATTTTATTAGCTAACATGAGCTTAAAGTTCTTCTAGTTGTTCGATTTGTAGCACCAACGTTTTTAAACACTCAAATCACAAACGAAAAAATTCTGTAACTCTGCTCTAACTCTAGAAAACTTTATTAATAAAAGATAATTGGGATTGTTATTATTATTTTATCTTAATAGTAACAACTAAGCCGATCTTGGGCTTCTCATGGATCTCATAGGTTTTGTGAGCTTAAATTTACTTAAGCAAATACAGGCAGCTCTTTAAGCGCTGTTTCGCTATAAATCTTTTGAATTAAAACAAAAAAAAATTTTAAAGCTTGTCTTTTTCTAATTTCATATTAAATTTTATAAAACTTAATTTATAGTTCTTGGAATTCTTGTTTTTAAAAAGAAAAAAAATATTAAAAATAATTTAAATTGGGAGAATCCCAAACAGTGAAATTTTATATTAAATTCTTCATTCGAAATGCTCAGGAATTTAAAGTAAATAAATAAAAAAATCAAGTGAACCACAAACACTGTGCCCAAGTAATATAGAAAGGCGAATTGAGAACGGTGAACGTTTGCTCAAAGTGTCTTAGTTAGCAACGAAGTGGGTATATGGAACCCCTTCCAATGCTGCGTCTGTTAACGTTCAACTTTCATGAGCGCTAAATGAGGTATGCCTGTATGCTGCTAGAGCCTAGATATTTCAATTTATGTTTGCTTTCACATGTAGAAAACAAAATCGACTTAGATTATACTTTACCACACTATTGAGTCTAAATCAATTTGATATCATTCCTGCTTCAGCATAGCCTTCACTTTAATCTGAGACGTTCTGGTCCAGCCACTTGAGTGGAGTGGCTAACACAAAGATTTTTTGCCCGTGCTGCAAAGGAATTGAATTTAATTTAGGGAAAATATTAAACCTCCAACAAAATCCATGGCAACAAACAAGTAAGGATTGTATTGGCGATGCCGTCTTGCTTGATTTATGTTGTCATGAAGCGTGCAAGCGACTAAATAATAAAAAAAAAATATATATTAAAACTTGCCTGGATTTGCATCACTACTTGCTTAAGTTTTTCTTTCATTTCTTGGCATATAAATTATTCAGGGCAGTTCTGTAAATCTAGTCAGTTCCTTTTGAAGCGAATATGATCTGAGCACTAGAAATATTACAAATTCAGTTTAAATTTACGGAATGGGGCTGTGGTATGGGAATGTCTTCATATGCACACACACACTCGCATATTTGGCTTTAAATTGCTCCATATTGTTGTACATTATGGCTCCAAGTAGCTCAAAGAAAAGAAGAAAAAAATAAAACTTTTGGCAAAATTATTTAAAACATCTTTAATGTTGTGTGTGTGTGCATAAAATTTGCATTTTCTGTTAGATAATTACAGTGAAGCTTAAATGAGTTTAAACATTTTCATTTCATATTTTTTTTTTCTTTTCGAATTAAAAAAAAACAAGTTGTTTTTAGAGCAACTTGAATAAATAAAATTAAAAGAATTTTTATTTCAAAATTATATTTTGAGCCCACTGTGGCTTAGCGCTACCAACAATTACTGCTCATAAATACACACTTACAACTACTCAGTTGTTAAAAGTTGTTTGTAGTTATTAAAACATAAAGTTGTTGTTGTAGCTTTTCATCGCCTTCGCAACTACTTTTGTAACTTGAGTTTTTCTAAACTATTTAAAGAGCAAAAAAAGGAATAAAAAATTTAAAATTAATCTTGTTGACTTTTATCTCATTTGCAGCATCTAAAGTAGAAATTATAAAATTAATTTATGTGCTTCTGTTCATGAAATTTATTTCATGTTGAGCAAAAAAAAAAAAAAAACTTATTTTGCGGTCTGACTAATTCAATATTAGATATGACATTAAAAACAAAAAAATAAATTTTACTCGAATTAATTCAACATGATAAAAAATTTTCGCAGTATGTATATGGTGCATATTTTATGGTCGGCCTAGGATACCTAGGATATCGAGGATAAGGATCTCTTCTCATTTTGTTATCTTGGCAAGTATTTAGGTGGCTCAAAACTAAATCGTGTTGATCATCAGGAAGTCAGGCAAACCAAACAACCAGCGAAATTCAATCAGAAGTAGTCGAATAACCGCCCAAATGACAGCATTCGATAGCGAGCAACTCGTACCAAAATGTAAAAAATTTTTCATACAAAAACACAAAAATTTCAACAGTTTTCATTCGATATCGAATGCGGTGATTTGGGTCTTAAATTTTTGTAATTTTCTTACACAAAATTGAATAAATCATGTCATAAATTGGTTTTTCAATTAATTCAAGATGGAAAGCTTTCTGCCTCTCAAAGTCAGACCGTTTTGGTTTTTAATCAAAATCCTTTTTATTAAAGTAAAAATCACATAAAACAGTTTCTTGAATTCATAAAATTTAATTCGCTTTCAAATAAATTAAAATTAAAAGGCCAAAATCCATTAAAAAACAATATTAAATTTTGATGCCGCTGTAATGAGTTGTCGTTCTAATTACTGCAAAAATTCATAGAATTCATGCATCCGTAATATTTCATTTAAAACTAATTGAGTATTAAATAATTATTTTAATATTTTTTATTTTCATTTGAGATTTAAAAGAACAACTTTTTCATGCTGTCACTATAAAACTTTTTTTTAAAGCTGATTCTTTGGAAATGGCGAATTTATTCTATTTTGCTTAATTTGTTTTTTAAATCAAGTTTGACTTTGGTTTTTTAACTTTTAATTAAAACTGTCATTTTCATATTTTATTTATGATTCTGTCTGTATTTTATAGACATTTTTAAAAACACTTTCTTAAACGCTCATATAAAAACGAGACTTACATACACACGTAATGCTTGTATGTTGGCTTGGGGTGGGCTAGTGAATAACTTTTTGATTTCGATACACTAGAAGCCCTAATTATGTGGGGCTTGGCAAAAAAAATAAAAAATACATGAGACGAAAAATTAGAAAAAATCCACGGAATACTCAATTTAGTGGCGAGATTTAAAAAAAAATCCTTTTTGCTTGTGCTTCTTTAGACTGAAAAAGCAACTTCGGTTGTGGGAACTAAATTTTTTGCCAATTAATAATTCAGTTAAAATTAAGTTGTGTTGGTTGGTTTACGTGCTTCCTAACGGCCATCAATTACAGTCGCAAGACTCTGTTTTGAACCACCTACTCGCCAAGACCTATGTAGCCGTAAAGTGACCTAGATCCACCCTAGATCCCCTAACCCTACTTCCGATATCTTAGCTAATTCGGCCATCATAAGGACTCCGCTTTTCATAAGGATTCAGAATATATATACTTTATAGGGTGTCCCATGTACGCTGTAGAAATTACAAACGGAATCACAAAGTTCTTATTTACAGTGAAGGGTATAAAAATTATTTTTGATTGCAACTTTTAAATAAAAAATAAATTTTTTATTAAAATTAAATTAAATTTAATGGAGCATAATCATAGTCACAAAAAAAGTAGACTTTTGTTCATAAGAATTTCTTGAATTTAAAAAGATACCGGCTTTAGTGTGGCTATGGCCAATACAAGTAACTAAAATGCTGGTCACTAGTCTAAAAAAATTCCCAGTGTATTGGTTATGAGCTCTTTATGTTCACTCTAAATAATTTGAATTTTTTTTTCTATTTTGCTTTTATAAATATTTTTCATTGAACTGACTTGACAAATTCCAACAAACGTTGTTTGTAAATTACAATTCTGTATTAAATGCACATTCGTAACAATAATTTACTCCCTTAATGAGCTTCCTGGTTGTAGGATTAAATGAAAATTTCATATATTTTGTATTTTAATTAAAATATTTTAAATTTTTTTTTTTTGTGTTCTTTTTCAATTCATAAATGCAGATTATAGAAGAAAAAAACTCCGTACATGCTTCAAACCCAGGACGCATATAAAGTTTGTGCCTTCTTTGCAAGCCTTAAGCAAAAGAAATCTGAAAAAAATTAAAATTTTTTTTTTATTTATATTTAACATAAAAAAACACAAAGTACGACAATAGTGACACTTGTTTTTCTGTGTTTAAATCTTGGATTAAGTTAAATCGTTTGCTGCATGTCTCATTCTCCTTAAATAATTTTTTTATTTTATTAATTAAACAGTGAAACCAAATGAATTGATAAAATGGCATCCCTCACAGTCTTTTTAAAGCAGTTAAGCTGCTTTCATATTAACAACAGATAAAAGAAAATATTTCAATTTGTGTGTGTGCATGTATCGTACCCCTCTACATACTAAGTTTTTTTATTTTCCTGCCTTAAACTCATTTTAAAGTTTTATATCTTCTATAGTGCTCGTCTCCTACGAACACAAACTTGTTATCGGTTATTTCCTTTGGCCGTCAGCAAAGACAGAAAGTTGTTAATTTCTTTGTTCTTTAAATGATATTAAAGAATTTTCAATTTATGAAATTTAATTGGCTGTAAACCAGCACAAATATTTTCCATTTTACAGTGAAAACATGCAGACATGAAAAAATATGTTGATTCGGCATAAGAAAATTCTGTGTCAACGGCAATAAAGCAACTGATATTCAAAAATTGCTACTGCAAATGCTATTTTGACTACAACCGATTCCACTGGTATTCTTTCACCAACCACACTTTTAATACTAGTAGCACCACTTCCACTACCCACATTCTGTTACTCTATGAGCTTTTTTTTTAATAAAATATTTTTAAATTCAATTTAATTTTCGTAACAAAGTAAATCAGAGCCCAAGTCCTCACATGCAATGAAAATTATGGAAATTTTTAAATTTCTATAGAAATTGCTCGATGTCGTATTCGTTGATTTGGCTTCAGAAAAATAATTTCTAGCTGCTAAGTTCATAAAAAAAATATATATGTTTGTTTAATAAACAAATTTTCTATGGGATAATTGCTTAATAAGTCCTTATTAAACAAAAATATTTTTTTCTATTTTATAATTTATTTTTAAATCCTGCCATATTAAAAAAATGAAATTGATTTAAAATGTATGAAAAAGAAGTTTTTTTTTTCAATTTAAAACCGATGACCTCAAATTAATTGTAGTAGAATTTTCCTGCAGAGTTTTCATTTCAATGAGCAAACCAGTTTTAATATAAAAAAATTTGACCACAAATACTCATCTAATTTTTTTTAGTTTCCACTTCATTACAAAAACCTTAAAAGCCACACAGCCTTTTGAATGATTTTTATCAGTCTGCAGGACATTAATTTAAAGTGTAATGAACTGTATGTGCTCCCCTTTAATACCAAGCGTTTATGCAGCAGTGATGTCGTGGCGGAGTCACTAATTTGAAAGCATTTAAGAAAAATCAAATGGAATTTTTTTTGTTTTTTGTTTTGCAAATAAATTGATATGAAAAAGCAAAAAAAAAATTGTCTGCTAAGCTGGTGAGTTGTCTTTGTGAATTCAAAAACTTTTTTATTTAGAATTTAAATTGTTCATTAATTTTGTTCAATTTTGAGCTTAATATTTAACCGCCAACAAAATGTAAAGCAATAGACCAAATTAATGGCAAGCTAAAATGGTTACACACATCCACACCCCCACACAGTCAGAAAAAAAGCTCATGAACATTTCAATGTTTTTTGTTTTTTTTTTCCTACCAACACACGTAATCAATAAAACGGCCCAAGGCGTAACTCATAGTCTAGCTGGAATACCAAATTACATCAACAAACAAAAACTCTTTTATTTTTTTTAGAAAAAATACAAAATTTAAATAAACTTGAAAAGCTGTTGTTGAAATGAACTTGTTGAATTTTTCCCCTTCAACAAATTTTTTTTATTGTTTTTGTTTGGTTGCTTATGATTTTGTGTAAATGTACGGTCACATTATACAAACATTTGCCTTTTTGGCAAATATTTTTATAGTCTAGCACGAATTATAATTCAAGTACATTGTATTTTAATTACAAGTTTAACTAATCTAAGCGAATATTTCTTCAAAAAATATAAAAGAGTTCGTAGATGCAAGAGTGGTTATGCTTATTTCGAAAAATATTTGTTTAATGTGACCGTAGCTTAAAAGCAGTATTTAGAGTTCTAATGTTTAATAAGTATAAAGAGCTTAAGACTAAAATAACAAATAAATACAAATTAAAAAAAATATATATATAAAAATGAAAGTGAAATAGAAAGCTGGAGAAAACTTGAGTCAAGCAATACAAAGAGATTTAATTTTTAATCTGTATTTATTTATGTTGCACTTAAAAACAAAAAAAAACTAAAAGAAGCTGCTACTCAGCTTGTGAGTATCACAAATAAGTTTATTTTAGTTTACAGTTTCATATTCCATTGAAGAAATTCAACATTTCGTTCAGCTAAAAAACAGAATTTTAAATTGAAAATGTTACTCTTAGTGATTCTTTTTTGAAAAGAAATGATTTTACAGCAATAAATCTGTGCTAATTAAAAAAAAATCGCTTAAGTCGATTTAAGTAAAAAATTTACTTGTCGTAGTATTATTGTGAAATAGAAAAAAATTTGTAATTTTTTTATGTCAGAGCAGGAAAAGTGCACATTCTTGGAGAAAAAGATTTAAAAAAAAATTTGTGTTGTGTTAAACACAACAACAGCAAATATATTTGAAAAAAAAAATGCATTGAAATTTATAAGGAACAATTTTTCACGAATTTTCTTCATTCCCAAAACAATTAATTGTAATTGGAGACCTAGGCTGTACAGTAATCGCGGTAGGGGTTTACTGGAACTTCAAAAAGCCCAATTAAGAAACGTGGTGGCGGCACTAAAATAGGCCACTGCAGTTTTGATAACCATACATTGAGTATGAGGGTTTACCATCGAATGAGTAGGAGGAAGAAGAGGAAACTGTGGAACACCTTCTCTGTCTAGGGGTTGGCATGCTGTATGGATTCATAGGGAGTAGCAACTGCTTTAGGTGACGAACTCGTCTTCTTCTTTTTATTATTATTATTATTTTCCCTACTATCTATCTAATTTTTTTCACTCTCCCATCTCTATTGTTATCCGTCACACAAGTACAACGTCAGAGGACCCCAGAGCGACCTGTGCAACCTAACCTAATTGTATTTTGAGTGCTGCATTACTCAGTCTTGCCGTCTTGCCGTCTTGCCGTCTTGCCGTCTTGCCGTCTTGCCGTCTTGCCGTCTTGCTAACTTAAATAGATCGTAAACTACAATTTTATGATATTGAATACGATGATAATACTGCTGATGGCCTTAATGATTTTGTGTTGTTTTTATTTGTTATTGCTTTTCTTTTTTTAATCCTTAAAAAATGTCAAATCATTTCAGATGCCTTTTAAAAAAAAAGCTTTCACTTAAAAAATCTTCTGTACAACGAAACACTTAGGCTTCACTCCCACCACTAACTAATCTAATCTAAGAGGCCTTAATTAAGTCTATATAATTTTAACTTTTCGCATAATAAATTATAAATTTACTGACATTGTGTGTGCTACCACGTTAAAGTGAAATTGATTTACGAAAAAGAGGAGCTCAAATTTTGGAAATCATAAACTCAATTTAGTTTGCTACTGGTCTAATGGACTATTTTCTTATTCTTTGTCAATTTGCTTTAGTTAAACTACAGTGTGTTACTCATACGCATCAGAGCCATACAGCTTCACACTTTTACAAGACAATGAAATTGAAATTGATGTGACAACATAAAGAATTTAATTTTATTTTTAGCATTTCAACCGAAACAAAATATGTAAATTTTAATTTTAAGCAAATTAGGAAATGAAATTTATTTCCTTATTTTTATAAATTATTCAGTTGTTGTACAAGAAATCGTTTTATTGCATTTATGACTTGTAATGAATATTTTTTGGTCTGTTTTGAAAAGGTAAGAGAATACACATGTCCTTGAGCCAAATGTCATTTCATTTTAAACAAAAAGAAAAATGATAAATTAAATTATTCTTAATTTTAATAGTCAGTTTGATTTCAAAAAGAAATACTGACATTTTGTTTGATTAAAAGAAAAATAAATTTAATTTTTTGCCAATAACACAAATGAAAGGAAATCTTTTTTATTTTTATTTAATTTTTGTAAGCAGAATTTCGATATAGATTGAAATTTCATTGAAGTTGAAATGAAGTTCTTTCACTAGAAATCAGTACAGTCCACATGCTATATGGCTTCATTAGATGCAGCAGTTGGTTTGGGTGACGGACTCACTTTCTTTCTCTATCTCCTTTCCTTTCCTTTCATTCTTCTACTACTATCCTTCCTCTTCTTCAATTCCTTCCATACCGGTATCACAAAGGGGCCACGTCAGAGAAAACAAGTGAGTCCAGCTTCTGTTTTTCTTATTTGGGCACCCTACTAGAAATCAAAAGTCTTAATGAGCAAATACTGTGCATAAAACTTTAAAATTAATAAGAAAGACTGGGTCACTTAGAAAACGTACCTCCGGTTTCCCGGGTTCACAGCTGGGTTATGCTCAATCCCGTCTAAGGTACGATTATATATATAAGTTTTGTCTTGTACTCACCTTTTTGTTATAAATTCAACTCACAGTCGTCCCTCATCTGGCCTCTCAACAATACTCTACAATATTGGCTATAAAACCATTTTATTACGCAGAAATCAAAATATTTAAATGGCGATAGGATTGATATGAATCAATCCCTCAGTTATAAAAAAAGCTTTAAAAAACAAAAGACACGGGCAGATTGCAATTCAATAGTGGCTATAAAGCCAACTTCCGAGCAACAATTCAAAATAAAATCTAGATTGATGTAAATCAACCAAATTAATTTAATGGAGATGATTGATTACCTTTCAAGTAAAACACTCTGTTGGCTCTTTTTTTATTTAAAATTTCTTACGATGCGATCAACCACAAAACAGTTTTTATTTGGTTGATAACTCGTTAAACCACATTAATGTAGTTTTGCGGCCACTGCAAAATCATCACTCATGTCTCTATCAATTTTTTTCGATCCTTCTTCTCTAAGCGTCGCATTCGTTTTTGTGTTACTCAGCCTGTGTGGTCGCTATGCACTCATATCTCTCCCGCTCTTCAGCTTCACACTCATTCTAAATATACTCAGCCTCTGTGACTCTAAATTTAAGACTTCGCAGCCTCAATAAGAAAAACAGAAGGAGGCTGAACTTGCGTATTCCCATGTGGTCCCTTTATAATGCCTGCATAAGCAGAATATTAAAGAAAGATAGCGATACAAAGATGTCACAGAAATAATAGCCAGAAGAACAAAGAAAAGTAGAGAAAGAGATGAAAAGTTATACTAATTTACAATAAAATTCATTGACAATCAGAGAATTTCTTGATTTCTCAAAATCTATTGAAAATGAGTTTTTTGTTCTTAATATTTTATAGAAAATTATTTTTTTTTTTATTTTTTTTAAGATTAGATACTCAGATTCCTTGTGGAAGTTGGAATGTGCCAACGAATCGACTAAACTTCAAGAAATTCAAAAGGAAATAAAAATCGTCGAAAGTTACAGATTGGATTTTGTGGGGATAAACTTTGGCACCCAACTTTGGTGGTTACTAAAGAACACACTATCCCATATTCAACTTTTCGATATTTTTAATTTAATGTCCAACCAAAAGCTTGATATTTGACTTATGAAGTCTTGACTTTAACTAATGGTAACTTGCTATAAGACCCTGAATATTAAAAAAGCTTAAAGCTTAAGCATGATAGAGATGACTTAAGAGTACGAATTTCTCTCATCAGCGGGACACAAGAATCAACTTTTCAAGGCAAAATTTATGTTCTAACTTTCTATCCTATTCCAGTATTTTACCTTGTGTGAAGCAAAAACTCTTAAGATATTTCGCAAATACCATAAAATTTCTTCAATTAATATATATATAATTATTATTTTAGCACTAGCGCTTCCTATACAATAAGCTTGAAGGATAATATTCAATGAATTTTTTAAGGAGATCATTGGAAATATTACAATTTCTGCCCTCTTGATTCGTTATTGAATAGTTCTGTATGGCGTACTTGTTTACGTTTCATGAAACATTAATTATTTGCTTCTGTAGAATTTCTATTCATTTAGTTTTTTAGCTTATTTTTTTGATCGAAAGCTTAATAATTTTTTATAATTGCATTCATAACAACAACACTTTAGTTGCAACAGTAGCAAATTGAACATTCATTAATTTTTCTTTTTTTTAATAAAAAATTTTTTAATACTTGAAACTGAAATTTTTATAAAATATTTCAGCTGAATTGACAAAAAATATTAAAATGTAATTTACACTCTCATTATTAATTAATAATTAATACATTCAAATGAATTCAGGTGCTAAGCGTTTTTACACTCATGAATAATTTAAGCATGAAAATCAGTTTGAAGGCCTTTTCTTGATGATTAAAAATAAAATACATGCGGAGGAAAATCTATAATGAATTGTGGCAACAAATAATCATGAACTTCATTATGTTGTGCACAATTCCCAACTAAAGTAAAACAAGACTCCTCGCAAATCTCATTTCAAATAGGTCAATAGGTCTTCTAGAGCCAATATCCCATTGCCACAGACCGAGTTGCCGCATCAAATAGTTTTTTTTTTTTTACATATAAAAATGTAAAATTTAGGAATTTTTCCCTTAGAAATCCAAAATCAATACCAAAAACAAACTCATTTACATTTCCCATTTACATTTTCTTTTTCATTTTTTTTTTTTTGCCTTTTCTTGTGTTGAAATGAATACTTTTCCGGCAAAAGCCAATTAGCTTGAACAATTTGCTGAAACCAAAAGAAAAAAAATTAACAAACAAACAAACATGAATTTAACACACTTTCGTTAACAAGAAAGCTGTGTGTTCATCTAATAAAAATAACAAAAAATTTTGTAGACTTTGAAAAAAAAACCTAAATTCTTTGAAAAGTGAAAAAAAAGCAAAAATCTCATGTTTTCTATAACACACAGCCACTAAGAAAAATGTAATATTGAAATTTTTTTTAAAATCATTTTTCAAACTCACAGCCAACACTTGGCAAATCTTGCTCTTTGAGGCCAGACAATTACATTTTATTAGAAATTCTTTTGTTTTACTGTGGCTTGAGTTTATCGAATAAAAAAAAAAGAATTAATTGATGATGCACAAAAATTTCACAGCATGTTAATAACGAAATTTTGAGTGAGTGATTTTTTAATAATAAAAAAAATGCCAAAATCTTAAATTAAAAACACAATTTTTATACTTTCACTTTACTTAGAATGAGAGCAATTTCTTTGTTTGTGTTTTAAGTAACATTAAGCGTGCCGTGGCTTTGTGCGTAAAGAAAAGTGAAAAAAGGTTTTTTTATAAAGGGTATACCAACAAGAACGCAAGATTTAAATTTTAAATAAATGACTGATGCAGCAATTGAATTGTTTCTCTGGCTGTATGACATATGGCGCCGTCTTGTTGAAACCACAAGCCCTCCACATTCATTTTTTCAATTCTAGGCAAGAAGAAACTGGTTATCATTTCACGATACCGAACACCATTGACTGTTTGCGCTTGACCTGCCTCATTTTCATAAAAAAAGGTCCAATGATTCCTCCAGCCCAAAAACCATACCACACAGTGACACGTTGGGGATGCATTTGCTTCTCGTGAATCACTCGAGAATTTTCCTCACCCCAAATGCGACAATTCTGCCTATTGACGAAGCCATCAAGATGGAAATGGGCCTCTTCACTGAAGATGATTTTATCGGCAAAATCAGCATTTTCATGTTGTCTCTCCAATACCCAATTAACGAACTCCCTTCGCTGTCCATGGTCATTTTTTACTAACCTCGTACCTTCTACTAGCAAACAATAACAATTGTTCAAATGTCAAACAATGACACTTCGAATGACGCCAAATTTAAATCTTGCGTTCTTGTTCGGACACCCTTTATATACATTTGCTGGTAGGTACCCCTTTGCTTTGCTTTTAAATTTTTGTAATGAAAACAAGCAAATTTCATATTTCTTGGAAAATAATTTAAAAGTTTCATTCAATGAAAATGTTGTTGTCCCTTGAGTTGCAATTTATTTTAAAGTTTATAAAATTTCTTACTAATTGTGCTGTGATATTATCAGCCGTGACAACAGCTGTTGTTGTTTTGGCTTGATAATTTGTCCGCCATAAAAAAAGAAAATCCTTAAAAATTTCTATTTTAGATTAGATTTTATGCTAGCAGATACAGCTCTAATGGCCTCCTATTAACCTGCTACACGTTGCCGGTATCTAAGTGAAATATCAGCTAGACAATTTAATGTAAATTAGAGAAAAATATGTTGCAAGTATGAATAAAATTTTGTTTCAAATCTTGTCAAGCAAACAAAAAACACCGAGAGCACATTTGCATCTGGCAAATTGCTTTTCCATTAAATTTCACTTTCGAGTTGAAATTCAACAGTAAAAAACGAAAATTTTTGTTGAAGCAAATTAATGTCATCAAGTGAAGCAGGTGTGAGAGTGAGTCTTTTATATGCAATCAAACTTTTTTTTTGTTTGATTTTTTTTACTAGAATTTATCAAAGAATTTGTGTAGCAGCAGTTAAATTACACGTTTTAATTTTCAACTGGGTAAACGGTAATGAAGCCTCACATGCATAAAAAGCACGTGAATACATTTTCTAACAGAGAAACTCTTGAACATTTTCTCTTTTTATTTATTTTATAATTTTTTTTTTTTATTTGAAAAATGAATTTTATTTAAGAGAGAAAAAAATATGTATTTTTTAATTTGTTGTGCTATAAAATAATTGGTATGAAGCAGTCTTAGGTTTTTCTTCATTTGTTACATTAAGTATTACACACAGCTACAGTCACACAAATTTATTGTCACCCAACAGCAGATTTTTTTGTTTTTAGTTTTAAAGCAAAAGAAAAATCTTTATTTTTTATACAAAATTTAGTTGTTTAATAATGAAATGAAGCGGTTTCAAAGTACAATCATGATTTATTAATTTAGAAAATCTATTCAAGAAAGCCTGAGATGCAGGCCTGAGATGCAATCGCTCCCTGCCCTTTTTTTTCTTTTTTTAATTATAATGTAAGAGAATTAATACATAAATAAAATAAAATATTAGAAGAAAGTGTAAATATGCGCTGTTAACAGCAAACGAAACTTTCAAGCGTGTAAAAAAAAGTTTTTTTTTGTAAAAAAATTGTGACTATTTTTTTCTATTTACTTAGACGATTGGATAGTTCGTTTCCTATAAACAGCAATTTTAATGCAAATACTTTTTGAAAAGCAAATTATCCTCAGGCATGTTTGAAAGCCAGTTTTTTCTTATTTTTTTTTAATAAAGCTGCTGCGTATGACTTTAAGCTAATTCTCACTGAAAAAATTTAAATATTTTTTATCATTAATGACGTTTTCTATTCTTAAAAAACATTCTGCTTCTAAATTATGTAATATTTTAAACAGGTTGCCCAAAACTGCACAAAGTGATGACTTGAATAGAAATAAATTTTTAAGACGATTTGCGAAATCCGATTACATTAAAACAACTGATAAACAGCTGATACAAAAAAAAACTTTGCACCTAAAATAAAATAAAAATTAATTTTTTTTTCAAAAGTGACCAATAATGAATTTTTGTTTAGAATATCTTGACGGAGTAAATGTTGAATCTCCTTTTGCATATAAACACAAATTAAATAATTTACTGAATTGTATAAACAAGTAGTTGACACAGTTGTAAAAAAGGGCAGTATCTCGCCCTCACTTATAAATTGAGTGCAAAATATTCTTGGATGGTAGAATATATGCAGCACTTTTATTAGAAAAGAAAACGCCATAAGCTTAAAGAACAGTTGAAAGAAAGCTTCATCTAGATACCGAAAACGTGATTGAAACATCAAAATGTCTTGGAATTTTACTTGGTTTCAATCCGTAAAAAAAAATTTGTTTTTGAGAAACACCACAAATCAGCCCCAAAACTCACTAGACTTTTACTTTAAGAAAATTAAAAAAAAAAAAATATTGGGCCATAATCATAGTCACAAAAAGTATACTTTTATTAAGAGCTGACTTTTGCTAATTTAAAATTTTTTTTGGTTTCGAAAATACAGTGAAATTTTTAATTTTAAAAATACACGGCTTTGGCAAAATTGAATAATTTTTAAATAAAAACCAAGATTATTTATTATGGAAGGCACATGCATACATATTTTTCTTGTTGTTTTAAGTTTCCTTTTTTTTTTAATTCAAGATTTATAACAGAGAAATGGAATGCAAAGAAATACAAAAGTTTTATTTCCTTTTATTGTGTAAATACGGGCAAATTCATGCTTGAGTCGGAAGCAACTATTGTTGGGTGTGCACATACGCTTTGTATGAATTATTAAAGAGATGTAAATGCGTGTGTGTGTGTGTGTGTGTGTGTGTGTGTGATACATATGAACTTGCGGGTGGGTGTTGCTATTTCCTTTAATTTTTTTTATTGTATTCGTTTCAGTAACTGCCACAACGTTTATTTCTGAAAGGCATTTTATGTTCGTTTGACTGGTAAAGAGATGCAAAACGTGCATGAAACGAATAGCAGAAGAAGAAAAGTGAAATGTCAGTGGCAAGTGGCTGCTTCACCGTGAATTTTATTAAAAATTTGTTTTTCTTAAAAGACACGAAGAATACAAATTTGTTTTATGAGATCATATGCAACATTAGAACGCTTACCAACAATAAAAGTTGTGTAGTCCCATAAAAATTGTTTATCCAGTTCAGGCCCAAAACGAAAACACCAAAAAACTAAAATAATTTTTGTTACTTGAGTGAAATTGAAAATAATTTCTAGTTTGTCTGCTGTAAAGTATTGTAGTATGAAAGCAGAAGGACAGAAAAATGGCCAAGAGCAAAAACAGTAGAGTAAGAATTTTAACCAAAAAAAAAAGCTAAGAGAAAACTATACAGGCTCTTATTCCGTAAGAAATTTTTGTTCTAGCGAAGTCGAACTAAAAACAAAGACACTTTACATAGGCTTCCTCGAGTTTCTACTATAACTTAGACAACGGTAAAAAATAAAAAAAGGCCTTTGTGATTTAAAAAAAAATAATGGCCTATTCAAAACAAAAACAAATTTTCGTACACTGTTTTTGCTTTTAATACAAAATAAATTAAATTAAATATTAAACTTCTACACAGAGGAGCCAGAAGAGGCCAGAGGAAATTCTATTGAAAATTTTCAAAATATTTCATAGAAAAAAAACCAGGGGCCACATAACAGACGGCATTCGTTTTTGTTAGAAACTTCTAGTTGAATTTTATTAAAATTTTGTTTACTATCGAGTTCGATAATTTGAGCCCTTGAACAGCAATCGCTTTCCTTTAATATCCAATTAAATGATTTGGAACCAACCTGTTGTTATTTAAAATATTAGAAATTTCAAACAAGCACTTTAAACTTGAACTGCCTCTTCAAAATCATTTTTATTTGGAGAACGCTCAATAACTAAAGGGCTGCACAAGGATTTTTGTCAACCACACATCGTACAAACATGTGTAGTATTTTATAATAAAATGTACTTGTAAGCCAGTTCAAGTATGCTTGTGCAGCTCTTTAGTAACAATCTGCTCGCAGTCTCAACAAAATTAAATAATTTTATTTAATTGGATTTGGTTGAACACAATAATGCTTGTAAAACGAAATGTCTAAAGTAAATAACCTTCACAAACATTTACAACATTTATTTTACTTTTTATAAAATAATACACAATTACAACAGTAGTTTTGCCAAATAAAAAAAAAAAAATTATGAAATATAATATTTTTATTTCGATATTTTGCTAAATCTTTGTGTTTCATATTCAGAAAATATGTTTTTATAATATAATTTTAATAAAAATAATAAAATTATATTTTATAAAAATAAAAAAAACTAATAAATAAAAAGTATCTCAAGCTTAAATAAATTTTACATTAAAAAAAAATCTTTTCATTTTACATTGTCAGCAAATTTGCCTTTGATTGGAATGCTAAATTATGTTCCAAACAAAAATACTGATTTAAATTAAAATTGAAAGGAAATCCGTTTTTTAAGACACTCTTTAAAGGCCCTTTGGAATAAAAAAAAAAAAAAGAAATTAATTTAACACCTGAAAATGAGTTTAACGAAATTGAAATTGAATTTCTTAAACAATTTTATTTTCCTCAAATTTTTTTAATTTTTTTATATATACGCAAAATAATAAATTGCCTTAAACAATCATTTCTTTATTTACAAATTTCTTTTGTTTTCAGTTTTTATATATTTTTTTTTTTAATTTTCTTATATTTTGTACTTGAGAAGGAAATTTCTTTTGTTTTTATTGATTAAATTTTTCTTTTTTTTATTTAAAAACAAATTTCCAATAACGCATGTAAAATCTAGTAAAAATTTTATTATTAAAGATAAAAATACCCACAAGCAGAAGAAATAATTTCAGATCAGTTTTTGAAAAGATTCGAAATAACAAAAACATAAAATTAAATTTACACAAAAATTTGATTTCAAGCACATGTAGATTTTAATTTATTTGTTTGTTTTTTAAAATTCTTGTAAATTATTTCACTATATTTTATGATAATTGATGGGCTCATAACACATACTGACCAACTCCTCATTTAGCATATTAACAAGCTTAAGGTTAAATTAATTTGGGCTTAGCTTTCAATAATGGAGATAAAGTTATTTAATATAAAAAAAAAATGTTTAATACTCAAAGAAACTTTTGCTGTGAAAACTTAATTTTTGAAACACTTTTCAAATCACTTGTACTTTTTCGCAACACTTGCTCTGCTAAATTATTTCCAAAGTCGGCTTTACATAATTTCAGTTTCAGCATTTGTTATGGGTTTATTTTTCATTTAAATAAAAAAAAATTACTTCGGTTAAGAGAAGTAAATTGGTTTCCATTAAAAATTTCAGTTGTGTTAATAAATTTTTTTAGTCGTAGTAACCATAATTCGATAATACAGTCCAAAATTTAATTTTGCTAAAAATACTTTGAACTGTAAGACTAATTTTCGGTTGACATAATTAAAAAATTCTATTATTACTACAGAATTTTTGTTTGATTGCAATTGTAGCTCTCACAGTCTTTAAGGAGTTAATCAGTTTTGGCTGTGAACCCTACATATGGTTATAATAAGATATTTTTATGTTAAATATTTTTCAAAATCACAATTTTTTTTCTTATTTTATTTACTAAAAGCTAAAACTAATAAAAAAAAAGTTACAAAGTCCTTTTTTCTCTATAAGAAAACGATATCTATTTTTGGTAAATTTGTATTGCAAACAAAAACAAAATAACAAAATTTGTTTTTGTTTTCAAGACAGCAGTGCATATCGTTCTTGCAGGCTCACATTAAGACTCTAAGAAATTAATTTTCTTTTATTTATAAAAATTTCGCTTAAAATAAATCAATTTTATACTTAAAATATTTTAAAAAAAAATATTTTAAATTAAGTAAAAAGGTCACACTAACAGCAGTTGTACCAAAACAAAATTTTCGCCAGCAGCGAATTATTTCTGACATTTTCCAGCTGTGTTCCCAACTGTTTGAAATAATTAAGCTTAAAATTAAATTAAAAATAAAAATATTTTCACAAAAGTGTAGCTTGATTTCAGAGTCTTGGACTGCCCAAGGCAGAATTTACAGTATAACTGTTAGCCAAAGCAATTGAATTGCCCGCCATTGAGAGACTTATATCATTTTTTGAACGTTTATGCCAAAAACTAATACCATTGAAATGCATATCCTTAAAAGTATCAACAAACGCTCGACGAAAACTGGCATTCATGAAGCAATAGGTGATGGGATTACAACAGCTCGATGAGTAGGCCAGCAATTGAAAAAAACTTATGGTTGTGTAGTCGACATATTCGTAGATGGCTGGGCCAATAAACATGGCCACCGTGTTTATAACATACAAGGGTGTCCAGCATATAAAAAATTCCAAAACTAAAACGAAAAGCATTTTCACAACCCGTTTTTTACTCTCCAAATTTTTCTCAATATTTGATCTAGAAGCAAAAAAATCAAAAAAAAAAAAAAATATATACAAAAAGAAAGTTAACAACAACAACATTAATATTTTATTAAAATCAATTTAAAATCTAAGGCCTAGTTCTCTGCCAGCTCTTCTCGGACATTTGTATTGAAACAAAACAAACAAAAAAACAGAAGCAGTAAAGAAATTTTCAATTAAAAAATAATTTTTTAAATCAAACAGAATTTAAACAAAATCTCAAGGGAGGTTAAATACAATTGCAGTGAATAATTTTTTAGAAATTGTAGAAACCAGGGCCCACCTCAAAATATTCTTGTGACTAAAATTAAAAAAAAAAACGAAAATCATTCATTTGACTTGAATAAAACTGATGAGTTGTTGACCTTAGCATTTTTGTCTTTGAACTCTAAAGAACTTTAAGATCTACAAAGTCATACCAGTTTTTTGGTTTCGTTCTTTTCTTTTTTTTTTTTAACTAATTAAAGAGCATAAATCGAATTTACATTTTTAGCTGAATTTTCTTTTTACAACTGTCTGAATCTATTTTTGTGTCTCTCCCCGTCTCTGTCCCTCTCTCTCCTCTGCATTAGAGCTGAGTATTCTATCCGATAAGTTTGTTTATTTCCAAATCGAGCATTCTGCTCCAATTATATTCAAGATTAAAACTAAAACAAAAACCAAATAAATTAGCTATGAAAAGTTGCTAACTACATCTCCCAAGTGACCAAACTTGGTCTCATGAAATTTTGTTATTAAAACGTTTAAACATAAAACTCGATTTGAAATAGTGAAACCACAGTGTGACAATATATATGTCGCACAAATTGAATTTAATGCAAAGAAATATGAAAACATAAAATTCTTTTCACTTACTGCAGTCTAGTTCATGAAAGCCTGCAAGGAAAGAAGCAAAATTCTGCCTTCATAACCGACTTTGAATGCTTTTGTATGAAATAGTTTTAGAATTTCGCTACGAGTTGCTTGTCATTGAATTCGGCCTCTGGTTTAAAATGAAAATTGAAAAAAAAAATATTTTTATTTAAAATTTCTAAAAAAATTTACTTTAGCACCGCAAATAAAAAAATATCTAAACCACAAGTGCAAGCGGGTTTTGTACGCTTCCTTTCAAATGAGTTGAAAACATGACCAAGTTGGTACAGGCAAAACACATATTTTGCACTGCAGCTGGTGCAGGTTGCTAATTGTGTTAGAAATGAATGTAATACCTCTTCATATGAACACATTCAATTCTTTTCAACACTTTGAAATGTTTGAAAATAGAAAATAGACAGAGCATTAGAAAGAAGCGTTTTCAGTTACAGTTTTTTTTTTTTCCTTTTTAATTAAATCATATAATTTCAGTAACCAAATTTTTTGTTCTCTACATTTCACACACACACACAGAAAAAGTTTTTTCTTTTATCTCTTTCACTTACCTTCTTAACGTTGATTCTGTTATGCGTAAACTTGGCGTTGAATTAAATTTACGTCGTTCTAGCTTTCCTTGGATTTCATTTGGTTTTTGCCGCTGATGAAACTGCATCATTTGGTTATGATTGTGCTGTAAAGGCTGTTGTTTCTGGTAACAACTTGCTCTTCTCTCTGCAGATCTAGAGAAGTGGGCTGTAGTCAATTTAGTGAATGATTTAGTTTTCAGTTTACGTGTTTTTGCTGTTGCCATTGTTGATGTCATTGGCGTGCTCGGTGGAAAATCTGTTTTAACCAAAAAAAAAAAAAAAAAAAAAAAAAAAAAAAAAAACTCATTAGGAAAATTAACAAACTTAGCAAAGTAATTTATTCATTATAAAAAACATAAAAGACATCTTTGATTTCAATTAAAATTGTTTCGAATTTCTGGTCGGAAATTGTGATTTCGATTCAATAACTCTGTTGCTGTTGATAAATTCAACTGCAACTAGAAACTATTTAAGCAGCTGTTGTTGTTTTTAATTTATGTACAAGAAAAGGTGGAATATGGCCAACAAGAAAAAAAATATCACAAGCAGAGTTCGTAATGAAAAGCAACGAAATACTCTGAAAAAACTACAAATGCTTGCATTTCTTTGCGAACTGTAAGTACAAGGCTCACTATTGCGTGTTAAAAAAATTATTTACAAACTTTTTTCCACAAACATTTGAAAAGAATTCGCCTCCTTTTTAATCAACTTGAAGCTTGAACATTCAACAGCATTTGCATTTTTTATTAAAATTGTTAATCGAAAAATTTTGATTAAAATTTTCCAACCCAAACACAAAAATAATGAGGAAAATTCATAAATGTACCATTACAATGCTGAGGTAGCATCATTGCCTGAGAATTTTGTAGATTACAGCTCTGCTGTTGATGTTCCTTTATTTTTTGAAATGATATTTCCGTGTCCGCTTCATTGCACTGAGGCGCTGTCCCCACTGCCTGAATCGCTGAATATTTATTTTCCACATCAGTTTCTTTGCGTTTAGTGCTCGTATTTGTTGCTGATGTTTTGATTACTCGTATTGAGTCGCCATTATTGACATTTGAACCGGCCACCGCACCAGTGACACCTTCACGTGTATGATAACGAAATGACATGTTCAAATGAAACACAGTTGGTGTTTTCATTTCAGTTTCAACTTGAGTATAAATTTTGTAATCACCTGCAACAGCATCGCTCGTATTGTTATTTTTGCCACCAAATATTAATGCCTTTTCATCTCTAATCCCCATGTATAGAGTACGTGTTATTAGAATGTATGCAACACATAGTATGACCAAAGGTAAAACTAACAACACCAAATCCAGAAAAATATTATAACAGCGTTCGTAACCAACAGCTTGTTTTGGCCATTGCTCGCGGCATTTGCGCAAACCTGCAATCAGAAAGAACATTTTTAAATTAAAATTAACAAAAAAAAAACAAAAATTGAAATAAAACAACAAAAAGTTTGCTTGTTTGTTGCAATAGAAAATTAAAAAACCAAATGGAAAATATTAATCCAAATGGAAGTTGAAAGAAAAAGAAAAATATTAAAATACAAAAGAGCTTCTCTAAATTATAGAAAATCACAAAAACTTTAAAATCATTTTCAAATTTACAACAAATGGCAATTCTAAAAACAAATTCCTGAATTCGAATTTTTTCATACACAATAACTCAAACTTCAATCCAATTTAGTCGCTATCGAATGCGCTTAGTTATTACCATGGCAGAATTATACACGGTAAAGCAAATAAAGCATCGTTTTGTCTTCGTAGCTCTCAAATTGTGATTACATTCTGTAAGCCCCACTGTTTTTATGCTCAAAATACATAGAGAAGTGTGAGGGTGTAAACGGCTCTGCATTGAATTTCCTGCATGTTATTTGTTGGCACATACGATAAGCTTGTTTTTGTAATTCAGTCTTTATTACCGCGTACAGTTCTACTTTGCTTCGCCCCATTTAGTCTTCATAAACATTTTGAAATTTTTGCTGCCAAAGTTTTGAGCTTAACAAGACAACACGAAAGGTGAATAGAAAGCGGTACTACTCTTCACCATCAAACTTGAAACTTTTGCAGTAAATTTTTTTGTTTTATTTAAATGTCAATGAGTCTGTATGAGATGTAAGATGTCTCTGATTAAAATAAAAAAGTAATTCATTTGTTACCGTGCTGTGCTGGTAATGACAAATTACAAATATTGTGACAGTTTATTTATTTATGTATTTGTGTGTGTCATGGACATTGTTAGTGGATTTTTACTCAATTAGAATTAATGCAAATGAAATGCATCAAAAAATAATAAACGAAACCATTTTGGCTTTTCATGAATTTTTATTCAGCTACTGAACATCAAAATACATTTATTTCCTTTTCAAATCATCATCATCATCATCATTCTTATTCTTATTCTTAATGCAAAAAGTGATGAATTTGAATTTTGTAAGTTTGAGCAACTTACCCTGTCGACTTGTGGGTATCAGCTGGCTGAAAATGGCAATCGGTGCCATACAAATGATGCTACCAAACCAAATACAACCAATTATTTTATACGCGTGATGTATAGTCTGCCATGTCCTTGAACGTAGTGGATGACAAATGGCATAATAACGTTCACATGATATGGCCACCAATGTCCATGATGAAACAGCAACTGAAGCAGCTTTAATGAAACAAAATAAAATTAAAATAATTTTTTTTTGTGTAGTCAAAATACAATTAATATAAATCCATTTAGTGGTTAATGGACATGAGTGTCATGTATAAACGATTTATTTTTAATCCACATAAATAAAATTCATTTTGTGTTTGTTTGTTCGCTATAAAAATTTTTTGTTTTCCAACGGATTTCTTTGAGATTTAGTACAAGTAATTTCCATGCTGTAAGGAGGCTGCCACGCCCACTTTTGAATAGAAAAAGCTAGCTTGATTAATAAAATCTGTATTGTTTTTCCTCCACGAATTCTAACTCATAAAGTAACTAACCGGGTTGCCAAGTACAACTACTGTATCAAAAAATTTTGTCAAAAGTCATTGAATAAGAAAATTTTGTACAGCAAAATTGCATAAATAAATAAAATAAATAATGGACCATATGACTATTTTATTAAGCTTGAGGTCTTATTTTTAAAAAGATAATTATATCCTAAAGAAGCTACACAAATTGGAGCGAAATATCGATATAAAAATAATTTTTTTAAAAATAAGACCTCAAGCTTAATAAAATAGTCATATTATTTAAAAGAAAAATGTAAAATAAAACTAACTAATAGACCTTTAAGATCTATTGTGCAGCCCAGTTAGTAACTACAATCTGAGACTCTTTACGAATCTCGTAATTGCTTAGGTCTTTTGGGACTAGAAGCCTACTGTCTAATCAGCTTACTCTGTGTCTTACCACTGCTGGATACTCGCATATAACATAACCCAATATTTCCCGTACGACAGGAGTCGTTTTGTACCACATCGATCTTACTCATATGGTAGATAAGTCTACAACGTAGAGTTTAATATCACCCCTGCTCAGGTTAATATCACCCCTGCTCAGGTTAATGAGTCTCTCTGACTGATACATGCCCTCTTCGGCCCTCCAGCAGCCTTCTAGACTTTTTTATTCTTTTTTAAATTACCTCATTCTCTCTCTCCCTCTTCTCTTTTTTTCTTTACAAACTACTGTGCGACGTTATATGTCTCTTTTAAATTCCCATAAAATTTATTAAACTATTTGGAATCATAAAGCTTAAGGCATAAGAATTAAATTTTATTTTCCCATAATAATTTTTTTTATGCTTTTTTCCTTTTGAAAAATTTTAATAAAAATTTTTAGTACAAAGCAAGAGCGAAGAAGCAAGAAATTTAAGGCAAATTCCGTTTAATAATTTTTTTAAAAATATTCACAACAAAAAGTTTAATATTTTTTAAAATTTGATTGAAAGAAAAATATAATTTTTTTTAACAAGAGAATCAGCGAAATAATAGAACACGTCATCCATAATGAATACAAAATTTGTTTTGTAAAAATAAAACATTTTTAAGCAGAGGGAGAGCCATAAGCCCCCAGTATAGCAAAGTAAATTTAGAGGAATTTTGTGTGTTGAGTTTCATTGAAAGGAGAGTAAGAAAAAATTACAAAAAAAAAAACTAGACACAAGTAGGCGAATTGAAAAGTAAAAAAAAAATAAAGAAAAAGAATTTCAACGAAAAGTCAAATTTTGCTTACATTTTTAATAAAAATTTCTTCATTTTAACAGGCAAAAAGGAATATTTTATTGCAGTTGCTTGTTTCACTGAATTTACTTGACAGGTTTTTCCCACTTGATGCGATTAACGTATTTACACTGTGGGCGACATAAGTCAGCTACAGTGTGTTGGAAGGTGAGAAGGGTAGAGAAGAATCCATTTTTCTTGCGACAAACTTGTTTTTTCTCGTTTTCCTTCAGAATTAACAAATTAAAGTCATTTTTACTTTTAGTAAAAATAAAAAAGAAAATCTTGCAATAAAATCTACCAAATAGAAAAAATTATCAGTTTTTATAAAGAACATAAAAAGTCCCTGCTGCAAAACACCCACAGTGTAATTGCACTGAAGGAACACCAAAAGAAACTATAAAGTTTTTTGCTGCTACAGAAGTCACAGTGTAAAAACGGTGTGAATTGACTCACATTCAAGTTTTGTTTTTTAGGCAGCAAGAATCGTGTTATTCCCATGAAAATATTTACTTTTTATTTAAGATTTTCCAAATATTTTCTATGTATTGGTGCAGCAATTAATGCGGAATAGTTTTCAAGTATTTTAATGCAAATTTTCAAAAATGAACATTTTGCCCAAACACAAAATTAATATATTGTGTTCTGGGGAACCAAACACAATTTATAAAAAAAAATACGAAACAATAGCCTTCGAAATAACAACAAACAAGCAAAATGCATTTAAATTTTGTTTTTATTCAAATAATTCCAGTTGTAAGGTAAACATGAAGAGAAACTGTTGAAAATCAATTTTCATTATTTGCTGAAGACATAAAAAATTCATACTGTGTGTGGGCTGCTCTTTACATGAAAAACTAAATGATTTTCAGTGTTTTTAAGTTTTAAATGCCACTTACATAATTCTATTGATCGAAATTAAGCTTGAAGTAAAAAAGAAAAAAATTTTCACGATTTAAATTCAAGCTTTAATGTCTAATTTATGTTAATGATTAAGTAGTTGTAGAATCTACCTTAAATTCTAATTTTAAAAATGAACTCACAGGAAATTACAAACAGAAACGACAACAAAAATGTTACCAGAAACAATGAGCCAGAATGATAGGTGCATGGTTTGAAGAAAAAAATTATTAATTTCTCTACTGTTGTGTTAATATTAAAATTTAAATATTATGTAGGGGATGGTGTAATCTTGTATCTTTCATTCTTGCAAAAGACCAGGTTACTTTTTTTATTTATTGTCTTGCCCAAAATGTTGTAGAAATCTAAGATAAACAAAAAAAAAAACATTAAGAAAAAAGCCAAAATGGTAACCAAAGGGAGTATTAAAACTTTAAAGGCAAAAATTATAGCTTATGGTGTTTAGGGTTAGTGTGGAAGCAAAATGGTTTTGCAACATTACGAATGCAAAATTGTATAGCAGCCACAATAAACAAACTAACATTTGCTTTCCTTGCACAAACACACTAAAGACCGACAGACAGACAGCAATTAAAAGCAAGCACATGACAAATTTAAATGTTAATGTTGAAAACTTCTTTCTTCGTGAGCTCTAAGTTACAGCTGTAATTACTTGTATACGTGACTGATGTCAAAACAATTTCGTTTAAAGCATTTTTTTTTATTTAAATTTTGCTAATTTCTAAATTGTAATTCTAATTGTATTAAATGGGTTAGAAATTAATAAAACAAACTCTTTTTCATATAATTTATGTGACAATATGGAGAAGCTGCTTCACTACAACTTTAAAAGCCCTAAAAGTTTTTCTTAGACAATTATTTCGTTTGCTTTCATTAATTGTAAAAAATATCGCCCCAACATCCCTGAACCACAATAATAAAGTTATTGAGTGAATTGCTACAACAAAACAATTTTTTCTTAAGCCGACTTAAGCGATTTCTAATGTTAAAGTTATTCGATTAAGAATTTTAATAAAAACACGAATGCTGTTGAATTTTCCAACTTCAAGTTGATTAAAAAGGAGACAACTTATTTTCAAACGTTTGTGGAAACAAGTTCTTTAACACTCAAAAATGAGCCTAGTGACCAAACCAAATGCAAATGTTTAGTCTTGTAGCAAAACGAAACGTTTGCACTCTCTGTGTTCAACGTATTTGATTGCATAAATGAGGGGAGCGCATGAATGTTGGTAAATACTCATACGCACCGTGTTCACAAATAGCAAAGACAGAGTGTTTGGGTAAAAGTAAATGAAAGTTGTTGGTTTTAAAAAGACATTTAAAAGAAACTCCTTCCAAACGCCTATTTCATTTGATGCCATTAATTGTAATAGCAAATGTTACTAAAACTGTTGTAAACCAATCAAAGAAATAATAACAGCAAAAATGTATGCTGAGTTATAACCAAATACAATAAAAAAGCTTCTTTCCACACACATGAATGGCTTTAACTTATTAAGAACAATTTTTTTTTTTTCAATTTTCAAGCATTAACTCACTACATTAATGAAGCTCAATTTTAAATCCATGTCAAGAATAAAAATAAACAAATAAATTCTTAGTGGCAGAAAACTAACTAATTTGGATGTCTGCAAATAAAGGAAACCAAATAAATGAATTCAAATTTAAATGATTAAATTTCGTATTTTTTTTTCGATATAAACTTGGCATAAATTAAACGAAGGATAGACACATCAAATTATGTATTTATGTGCGTATCCACAAAACACATACATGTGACTCCCATTTAAAAAAAAATGTATGATTGATGATGAAATTTGATGTGTGTACTAGGCACTTTAGACTTACAAAAAAAAGAAATTTTTAATTAAAAAAAATAAAAAGTGAATAAGTCGAGGAAAGTTTATAAGAAAAATATTCTTGACTAAAGAGATTTTGGTATAAAATTAAATACAGCAGCTGCTGCTATTATAGTCAAAGTTCATTAAGTTTTGTAATTAACCAACACAGAGAAGTCCCCTAGCCTCTTCTCTACCACACGATATGACATTGAATATTTCTTTGTTCAAATTTTTTTTTTTTTTTTCAGAAATTTCTGTTTAGCGTAAGCGCATGTGTTTCCACGTAAAAACAAGCGAAAAATTGAAATTGCGTTTATTTCGTAAAGGTGGGGAAGAGACTAGATTAAGAGCAACAACACGTTTCAA
Source organism: Thelaira solivaga (assembly GCA_947397855.1). Classification (NCBI taxonomy): domain Eukaryota; kingdom Metazoa; phylum Arthropoda; class Insecta; order Diptera; family Tachinidae; genus Thelaira; species Thelaira solivaga. The sequence goes on along the minus strand of OX377612.1, from coordinate 71,253,056 downwards.
ATCTGCAAGCAACAAAAAAGTAATAACGCAGCATAAATAATAAAAATGGTGTCAAGAAAAATATCTACGCAGCAGTGAGCTAAACATCTTTAACTTTAGTTTAGGAAGATTTTAATTTCTTAAAAAACAAACTCATTCTCATGAATTTTAAATGACTTAATCGAAAATGTGCACGTCATGTTTGGAATATCAAATTACAAATGCTTAAAAATTCAAATCAATTTTTTAAGCAAAAAAACTGAAAATTGTTTTCAAAGTGTTTTGCAACTACTGGAATTAAAAAACCGTAGATTTTAATCACCTTTTGTTTTTAATCATTTTTTTTTTAAATTTAAAATATCAAAACTTAGCTTTTTTTGCGAAACTAGTGAGCAGATTGAAAAGGAAATTTTATTGAGGAATTTTGTATTTTACTTGAAATTAAATATATCAAACCGTTTCCAAGTAAATGCCACATGTGTCATGTAACCTCTTGATTTTAGAAAATAAAGGTATTTCTCGAATACCAGAGCCAATTTCAAATCAGCCTTCTTTTTAAACAGTTTTGGTTACTCTGTGTTGTTGTGTTGTAAAAAATTTTTAAAATCTAGTAAATAATTCATGCTCATTTATAAATGAATAAAGAGTTGCGCTTCTTGTTGTTTTCAGTTTAAAACTTCCTATGATGCACTTTTTATTATAAAATATTTCAGTGGCAGATACAAAAAGCAGCTACCGTGTGTGCTTCGTAAACATGCACATGATAAACTGAAAACTCTCAAGTGCACCATAATAAATAAATAATCAAGTTTACTGTACGAGCATCTAATTTTATTAAAAGAAGCAACAAAATATCACATAAATTATTTTTATACCTGGACATTTCATTTCATTTCATTTTATTTTATTTTAGAGACAAGTTCTCATCATTTCATAAATTGTCACCATGACATTTTAAAACTTTTTCCGTAACGCACAAAAATCACACATTTCTTAGAAATTTCTTACTTTATTTGCAATTCTCTCTGTTCAATTCAATTTTAATTAAAATACAAAAAGGAGAAAAAAAAAAACACAGAAACTTTGAACCGAAGGTGAATAAAAGAAATATTATTCAAATTGCAAAACTTTTACAATTTTTCATTTTTTAATGAGTTTTCAATTACCGAACCAAACCAAACCGAATACCCACTTAGAAAGTTATTTAGCAATAAAAATAATTTTCTCATTCTTTTCCTTCTTTTTTCTATTTTATCTTTATAATAGCCAGCTGAATCCTGTGTGATTGAAACCCGTCCTAACAAAAATTAAAGAGCAATCAAAAACGAAAACAAATTTTTTATTTCACTCTCTAGCTTACTTCTTGATATCAACAACAGGTAATAACTTTTGATAGGAGGGGCCTTTAACAAACAAAATATATGGGCTTTTTGTATTTTTCAAATCACCTGGTTTTTCCTTCAAGATTCTTATAGGACTTAAAGGCTTATAAATTTTAAACAAAAAAAAATGAACACAAATCTGACCACAGATCGACGTTTTGAAGGCAAAATGAAGCTTAAGGTTTCCCCCAATGCAAATGTTCCATTTTGGGCGCATGAAATCTTCAGCAAAATTAGGAATATTTATATGGAATCTTTTAATTTTGTTTTTCTAATTAAAAAAGAACAACAAAGACCAATAAGTTGAGGGTTAAATTGTAGTACAAAAAATCTGCTTCAAATCTTTGAACGCAGCCCTGATGATAAAAATTCAAATTAAACGTCGGAAATAAGTCAAAATTTAATATATATTTTAGGTTTAATGCGTTCTTACTTAAAGAAAAGTCAGAAACGTTACAGAAAACTGGGTTTCATGTGGTGAGAATTAGAATGAGAAGCGGGAACAAGTCATCTCTCCAGTTTCCAAATTCTCTCTGAGTCTGGTATTCATTGGTGATTGTTCGAGCCATCTGGGTATCATACATGTGATCCGGCACCGGGCTTGGGTCTGTTTTATTACCAATTAACCCTATTTGGGAGTTTGATACTCCCAGTTTTCACCAAGCAATCTTTTAGTGGCCAACATCGTAGTTTGTCGATGCTCTTCTCTAGCTGGCTATTCCAGAGTAGTTTGTCGTGGTTTCTTACATAAAAAAATTTTGTGCATTAAATTTAGTTACAAGTAACCTCATAAAACGAAGCATTAAATATAATATCTCTTTAGAAAAAGTGTTCTCATCTCAAAAAAAAAAATTATCTTTTTTTCAACAGAGAAATTTTATTTTACTAACCAGCAAACTTTAATAACAAAATTTGCTTCTACGACTCCTACTCGTACATTAAAATGTGGAAATGTTTGAATGCTTCTGTAATTTTTAATTTGAAAAACAATTACAAATGAATCCCATGAGATTTCTGTATTTTTACTCGTAATTATTATACCCTTCACTGTAAGTAAGAAGGGTATATAATATAACTTTGTTATTCCGTTTGTAATTTCTACACCCTACATGGGACACCTTATAAGTAGCGGAATCGATTTAGCGATGTCCGTTTGTCCGTCTGTTTGCCTGTGTAGTCGTTGAAATCAACTTTCAGAAGAATCTAGACCACATACAGAAAAGTATAGCATACCAAACGGTCAGTTGTTGCTGTAAGACTATTGCTATTAAAATTCAGCCAGATCGGTCCATAAATGAAGGAGCTATGAGTCAAAAACCGAAACTACCTTTATTTTTGACCATTTTTTGAGTGGGTTTTTTGCTTATTTTGTCTAAGCGAAGAAACGGACTGAAACACGTGGTATGCAGTTTTGTTTGAAGTATAAGTCATAATACCTGTGCTAAAAATGAAAGCAATCGGTCCAAAAATGGCCGAGGAATATCAAAAATGCAACCGAAATTTTAGATTTTCATAAATTATGGCTTTGTTTTTATGCGATTTGTATCTAAACTGAAAAAAAGTAGTACGCAGTTTTTTTAAACATCACATTCATAGTATCAAAAACAAAACTTAGCTGGATGGGTCCATAAATGGCGGAGCTATGAGTCAAAAATTGCGATTACCTCTATTTTTGAATATTTTTGGTGCGTTTTTTGCGTAATTTGTCTAAACTACAAGACGGACAAACAAACTTGGTACAAAGTCTTATTACAAATAATAATTGTAATGTCTGTGCAAAAAAACCAGAAAAATCGGTCCACAAATGGACCAGAAAAATTTTAAAATACAACCGAAATTTTAGATTTTCATTAAGTTTTGCTTTGTTTTTTGCGTTTTTTATCTAAAGTATAAAAAAATTAGTAAACAGTTTTTCAAATCGGTCTATAAATGGCTGAGCTATGAGTCCAAAATCACGACTACCTCTATTTTTTTTTTAAATTTTTGGTGAGTTTTTTGCGTAATTTGTCTAAACTACAAGACGGACAATAAAACGTGGTACGCAGTTTTATTACAAATAACTGCCGTAATGTCTGTGCAAAAAGTCAGATAGATCGGTCCACAAATGGACCAAAAAATCAAAAACACAACCGGCATTTCACATTTTCATTAATTTTTGTATTGTTTTTTTGTTTTTTTTTTTTTGTTCAAATTTTTTAGCTGTCATGTGCGTAATGCTTTGTACACACAACCACGAAAAATAAAAGAATGTATGGGTGTATGCGTGGTTTTTATTGCCGTGAGTATAATAGTACGAATGCAGCCATCTCTATGAAAGAGAGTGCATTAGATCTTTCTCGATAATTAAAAAAATTTTTTCAAAAATTTACAAAATTAAATGAAAAATATTTTTTTCTTTTTTTCTTTAATATCTTTCTTAGAATTTCTTTTTTTATTAATTTAAAAATTTAGTGCCTGCAGACATTTTATTGCTTTTAAAAATGAGGTTCTCAGAAAGGATTGTTTTTTAGAACTCGTTAATTTTAGTCGTATTATAAAAATTTATTTTTTTATAGATATTTCGCTCCAATAATAAATAAATAAATTTTTATATTTAATACGACCTCAAGGTGAACAAATTATGCGTTTCAATTACATACCTACTTTTTTGAAGTGAGTGAATATAAACGTGGTTAGTTAAATATGTTTTCACGTAATTCCTTATGTTTTTCAGTATTTGTAAATATCTTTTCAGTATTTTTGACATACTAAGATACAAATGTGAATAAATACGTTGATTTCTTTAAGAGATTGCAAACGAACCATAGAATATTACGGGTATATTCACATATCATTTGAAACAAGAGGTCATCACCAAATTTGTAATCACCCAAGTTCTCAGAAAAATCTTTGCATTATTTTTAAAAAATTTATGAAATTCCCTCATACCCCAGTACTCTTCTTCTGAGGGATTTTTGGGCAGGAAAATTACTAAATTTAAAATGGAATTAAATCTGCAGGCTCTTAACTTTCTGGATGTGTTTTAACATTTTCTGAAAAATTCGTAGTTTTTATTTTATAATGCAAAACGGAAACTGCCAAAATCCTTCAGTTCAACAGTACTGGGGTGTATGGAAATTTCAAAAAAAATTTAAAAATAGTCCAAAATAACTCTGAGTATTTTGGCGGTAGACTACAAATCTAGACAGTCTCCTCTTTAAAATGATATATGTCTCATCTCACAATATTTAATGGTTCGTCGGCAAGTTCCTAAAATCACTTAGAGCAACAGCACTGGGGTATATGGAAATTTAAAAATAATCCAAAGTAACTTCCGAACGAACCATAGAATATGTATAACATTTTAAAAGGGAGGTCGTCTAGATTTGTAATCTATCTTCTAAGTACTCAGAAAAAACTTTACATTATTCTTAAAAATTTTTTAATTTCCCTCCTACCCCAGTACTCATACTCTGAGGAATTGTTATCATTCCTCATTTTGGCAACAGAAACTTACTGAAACCAAACTGAAATGAAATTTGTAAGTTCTACGCTTTCTGGAAGTGTTTTAACATTTACTTGAAGTTTCGTAATTTTTTTTATTCTACGATGCAAAACGGAAATTGCCTAAACCCTTCAGAGCAACAGCACTGGAGTATATGAAAGTTTAAAAAAATAAAAAAAATTTTAAAATATCCAAAGTAATATATGAATATTTGATTGGTTGATTACAAATATAGATGATCTCCGCTAAACTATTGCTTAAAACATTTAATATTTAATGACTCAAATACGTCTGATAAATAAGCCATTAATACTGAAAATATTTACAAATACTAAAAAACTTCGGGTTTTACGTTAAAACATATTTAACGCGGTATATTTATCTTCCCTCATTTAATTTTTTCTATGGTTTTGCTATTAATAAAGAATGTGAAAAGTGAAAAATATTAATATTTCGCTAACACAGTGAAGGGTATAAAAGACTCGGCACTGCCGAATTTAACTTGTTTTTTGTTTCAATTTTCCTTTTATGAATGATAATTAAATTACATAATCAGCATATGTAGCCGCAGTTGCCGCGCTAATCTTAATCTTTTTTTTTTTTTTTTTGGTTTTTTATCTTTTTAAAAAAGCTTTTTCATTTCGCTATTTTCTATTCCACATCTCTGTTTGGGGTGTTTTTCTAACCAGTTCTGGAAACGAATATGAATGTGTTTGTGCTTGTGTTTGCATGTATTGGGTAGGTACTCGTATGTGTGTACTCACGTTTTTCATTTTTCTAAAAAACCATTACAAAAATTTAAAATTAAATATTTTAAAGAAAATTATTTGAATTTCATCACGTTTCTATTATTGATTTTAGTTTTTATTTTTATTTGCTCGAAAGAATAACGAAAGCATGTTTGATATTCCCGTCGTATCACATGCATTTTAAATTTATTCCTTTCATCCTCATGAGTGCTGGCATTTTACAAAATAGCAACAAAAAAAAATTTTGTAAACTTTTAATTTTTGAAAAAGTTTAAATTGATATAAAATTTGACTGTTCTAGTATGGAAAAGTACACTCAGAAAACCAATTTGTTTTCAATCAAAAATTCAGTTGTGATAATGAAATTTTTTAGTTATAGCAACCAGAATTCCATAATACAGTTCAAAATGACAATTTTCTATTGTTCTATTATCCAACGCAAAAGAAATCAACTCGATATCTTGAAAACTAAGCAAGTTATGACCAATAAGGTAACCAGAAGTGCGATTCAGTAACTTTTATTACGAACATTCGAATCGAAAAGAAAAGTATAACGATATTTTATCGAATTCGGTATTCAGTAACTTTGCCACAAAAATATTCGGTACGATAAAAATCGTTATTTGCGATGATTATTTATGTGCTGTTAACTACGTCGCAAAGTTCATAAAGGGTGCTTTTTATAGACGTATAGAACTCTAAGTTGGCATTACTGTTCAAGATGGCGACCGATTTAACAGCTGTTAAGTGATTTATTCTATTGCTTTGGATAGATAAACGTATTGGCTTTAATTAGAATTTTTTTTCCTGCGGATATCGCGAAAAAAAATTTTTAATTTTTTCAAAAAAAGCAAAGGGGGGGTAATCAATTGTTCTGACGCAACGAAATTATCGCCGTTTTTTAACGTCTTCCATGATTACAAGTTTAGTTCGCCGTTTTGAGGAACTGGGTTCAGTTGCCGACCGTCCAGTAAGAGGTGTTCATCGACATATTCGTACTGAAGACAACGTGGAAGCTGTGCAGCAGAGTGTTGCAAATGATTCATCTGTCTCAACTCGTCGCTGGTCCGGCCCATTGGGTATACCCAGAACAACATTACAGAGAATTTTAAAGCTGGATCTTAAGATGTATTCATCCAAAGTTCAAATTGTGCAACATCTTCTACCGCAAGACCGCCAACAACGACTACAATACGCTATTCGCTTTACACAATTAGCCACACAAAATGATTTTTTAAATTATCTTTTGATGACGGATGAAGCCCATTTCCATTTAAGTGGTTATGTGAATAAACAACCGATAATCCAAGGGCAATACATCAGAATCAGTCACACCCAATCAGATGCACCGTTTGGTGCGGTGTTATGGCCACAAAAATCATAGGCCCATATTTCTTTGAGAATGAGGACGAAACGCCAGAAATGGTCTCCGGGGCTTCTTACAGAACAATGATCGACAACTTTTTGCGGCCAATGGTGGAGCAACATCCTAATTTGTGGTTTCAACAAGATGGAGCCACTGCGCATACTGCTAAGCAAACTACGGACATGTTGCGTGAAATTTTTGGTGAACGTATAATTTCAAAAAAATTCAGATTTCTCTTAACCTCCTCGTTCACCAGATTTAACTGCACCCGATTTTTTTATGGGGTTATTTAAAAAACAAAGTGTATGTTAACAAACCACAGACACTTGGACAGCTCAAGCAGAATATTCGAGACCAAATACGGCGCCTCCAACCAGAAACATTACGCCGTGTAATGCCAATGGTGCAAAATGGTGGTGATTTGCCTGATGCCATATTTCACACATAGTCACGTTAAATTTGCATAAAATGTATTTAACATATAAAAATAAATCATTTAAAAAAAACCGTTATTACAAGAGTTATACGTGTTTAACATCACTAGGTCTCATTTGGGCCACCCTGTACAAGCATTACGCAAATTTCCATAAAAAAAAGTAAAATTTAATGAAAATTTAAAATATCGGTTGTATTTTTTATTTTTCTCGGCCATTTGTGGACCGATTGTTATGAATTTTAGCAAAAATATTACAACTGTCATTTCTGACAAAACTGCGTACCAGGTTTTTCTAGTTGGTTTTGTAATTTAGACAAAATACGCAAAGAAAAACCAATCAGAAAATTGTCAAAAATACAGGTAACCGCGGTTTTTGACTAAAAGCTCCGCCATTTGTGGACCGATCCGGCTAAAATTCAATAGCAATTGCAAAACAGAAACAACTGTAAATTGCCAAGGAATTTCAGAAAGTTAAATCGACTCCCGAATATATACTCGTATACTCTATAGTACGGTGAAGAAATTACAAACGGAATCACAAACTTATACGTTTTTACTTGCAGTGAAGGGTATAATAATAAGCAAAATTAACTGGCTTTTATAAAATTTTACTCATTCACTAACTTTTAATTTTACATAATAAAAACAACAACAAAAAACCGACAGTCATTAAGTGAAAACGGGCGGCAATTATGAAATTTGAGTTTGAGTTTAAATTTTTGCTGTGTCAAGTGGAAAATTATTTTTTTTTTTGCTTGCACTTCCACACAAGTTGTTAATGCAGCATCAGCAATTTTATTATTTTAATTTTTAACTGTTTAATTGTAAATTATTTTCTGCTCGATGATTTGAAAATCCATTTCCTTTCCGTTTGTATAAAACATAAGGCCGCATCGCATGTTTGCTTGCTGACACCCGCGTAATACAAATGAAAAAACACCCAGCAAATGTAAAGGATATGTAGTTCTTTGAAACAGTTTTAGAGCTTTTTCATTTTATTTCTTCATTCAAATCGATATGAATTTGATGTAAAATAAAAAAAAAAAAATTAGCAAGAGAATTTTTTAAATTGTCCAACTGAGTTCTTTGGGTAGACGTAGGCTACCCGTGTTCATCTACATTTGTGATTATTTGCACTTGTATAAATTCTACAGCAAAAGTAAATATATTTGTTTGCGTTGCATGTGTTTGCCCTCCACTACCAATAGACACCATCAATTGTAGTCTTGTTTCTTTCTATACAACAAATCACTTGACTTTTACTATTTACATAAATTAATTGAGAAAGATGGTTTTCTCATTTTCTTATTGCCGTTGTACGTACACACATACATTAAAACATAAGTTCTGTGCATATTTTTTTTTTTCAGTGTCAAACTACTTGTCATCTGTGAATGTGTTTTTTTATGGCTTAATGCTACATTTATTTGTAAAGGAATTTTATTTCTTAAAGGATTTGGTAGCAAGGAAACTGAATGTCTTTATCTTATTGTTTTATTAGGATAAATTTGAGCCAAAGCTGTTCATTCAATACGGCTAAAGGTCATAATTTACAATGAAATTAGTTTTTATTCTGTTTATTTCAAATTAGCAAATAAGGAAATGAAAAATAATGTTTCCCAAAATCTCAGATATCAAAAAGCAAAAATGAAAAAAAAAAAACTGTAGAAAATTAAAGACTGGCCAGTCTCGCTTAAAGTGATTCGCTTGATTTTCCCTAGCAGTTTTTTACCAGGCGCTGAATGTAAGCTGTAATCGCTTTATGAGAATTTTCTCTACAACCACTAAAAAAACTAATAAACTCCAACTTACCCTGAGCAAACTGTATAAATTTACACACCAATTCACCGAAAATGAAATGACGCAAATACGTCCCCACTAGAGTGATGGGCATGCAGAGCACACCCAGCAGCATATCGGAAATGGCCAAATTTGCCAAAAACACATTCGTTATGGTGCGCATACGACGGTTCTGAAAAAGTGTTGAGGCGACCAATAAATTTCCAATGACAGCAAAAATCAATATGATGCTGTAACACGGTATCAACCAAATGGGTATTTCGGTACTAGTTCGCGACCTGATACTGATCTTGGTACGATTTCCAAAGGTATTATTTGTGGCATACTGCACAGCTGCTGAAGAGTTTTCATTAAAGTAATTAAAAAGTAAAGACGTTGAAGTATTTTCTGTTTCTAGTAAATTCCAGTACAGCTGCTGCTTAAATCCCTCAACAAGGGTATCGTTGGCTGTCAAAGCTAAGGATAAGATGTGATTGGATGAGTTTTGCACTGAGAAATATTTCAATAAATCACTTATTTCTTTAGATGTAGAAGTCATATTGTAGGCATTTTCTTGTAATTTATTTTAATCAAAATTAAAAAATTTCCTAAAACACATTGAATTGAATTAAATTTAATTTTTTTATTTAACAATTAAAAATATGCTGCGCTTTTTTATTTTCTTAAATTTTTTTTTTTTTTTTTGTGTTTACTTTAGCAGTTAATTTTTTTTTTTCTCACTTCATATTCTTTTTTTTACCGCTAAATGCTTGTTAACAATGCGATGCAGAAGTTGAAACTATATGAAGAGTGGTAATGGCCAAGTCATGGACTAATAACCACTACGTTGGCAGCAGCATTTCACATGATTAAAGCACATGCGCTTTCTGTGGATTTTTCGGAGTATTTACTTGAATGAATTTTATTTTCACCATCACTCGTGCTTTGACTTCTCTTCAATGAAATTGAATATCTGTATGTTTGCTTACATTTACTGACTGCTGCAGGTGTGTTGTAAAAATGTTTGTCCACAATGTGTTGATACATGGTTTATTTTAAGGTTGATGCGAAACAAGAACTTAAAAAAATAGTCGCATAAAATGTAATCAAACAACAAATAAACAAAAATTAAGAACTAACCGTCTTATCCAAAAAAAAATTTAAGTAGACTTTAAAGTCAAATTTATAAAAAAAATTATATGAAAAATTTCGATAACGTTGACTTTAAAGTCTACGTTAATTTTTTTGCATAAAAGGGTAAATGTTCATGACTGTTTTACATTTAAATTAGAGTCGTTGTTTAATGTAAATAAACTGGGCCATAATCATGTTCATAAGAATTATATGAATTTAAAGTTGTTTTTAAAAAGATACGGACTTTAGTGTGACTATGATTATGGCCCAATCATTTTAATTTTAAAAATAATTATGTTTCTTCTAATAGTTAAAATGAAAAATTAACTATTGAAATCATCTTTGAATCAAACAAAATATTATAGTAGACCTTTTTAATGGCATAAAAATGTAATTGAAGCGAAAACCAGCTTTTTCATCAATCCCAAGGCAACCTGCTTTGGTTGCTATAAAATTTATTTTCATGACAAATTTTTCATGCATTCATTTTATGGCAGATTGCCAGTTGCATTTAAACATTTTTAGAACAAAAAATATCAAAAAGCTTTTTATAGTAATTAAATTCACAAACTGTTATACCTATTTTCATTTATAAAGTTAAAAGCAGTTTTTCCTACCTTAATAAAGCTTTTTGTCTTAGAGCTAGTGCTGAATGGCGTAAACGTCAGTTACATAATTCCTAAATTTTTTCCAAATAACTTAATGAAACTTGATGCATAAAATAAATTGTTCTAGCTTTTACTAAAACTACTTAAAAAAAGAAATGGTAACTCTAGTAAGCCTAGATTATATACTGTCACAATAGGTCCGTTCTAGCCGCCCAGAATAAAAAATTAGAAATATTTTTAATTCATACAAATTCGCTAATAAAACTTTTTACTTCTCACTGACACTTTACTTTGAAAATAATTGCACAAAATTTCATTTCTTTAAGCTTTTGCCTAGAAATTATTGATTTTTTGCTGAAATTTTCTTACAATCATTTTCTAAAGAACATGAAAAGCTTTCATCAAAAGAATATGAAAGCAGGGGCTTGTGAAAGCAAAGTCTGGGCTGTAAAGATGAATTGTATCATATGGCAAATAAAAGACTTTTTCTGAAAGCTTCTTTTATTTAAATACTTAAATTCCCAAATAGAAGCGGTAGACTGAAAAACGGCCACATGAAATGAAATGTTTATACTCTTCCTGTCAAATAAAAAATTATTAAATTTAATGAAACGGTATATTTCATTAATCTAAGGGCCTGTTCAGCTAAATGCGAACGGAAGCTTCTTTTGCCAAAGCCGATTATGAAAAAATCTTTTGTAGGCGAAGCCGTTGCTTTTAGTTGAGATTTTTTCTTAAATAATATTTTTGAGGGTTTGCTGACTATTTGGGGACTTAATTCGCTTTATATTGTGGACTTATTTCATTAAGAATCAAGTCCTACATTTTTCTGGAAGTTAATTAATTAAATAAAAGAAGCTCAATGGCCACATTCTGTATTTTATTTTCCATGTGATATAATTCATCTTTACAGCCCAGACTTTGTTTCCACAAGCCCCTGCTTTCATAAATACTTACGCACTCATAAACCATAATAAATTCGACAAGTAATTTTTTAGTTTTTTTTAATTATTTTATTTAAAAATTTTACTAATTTAAGGTAAATTTTTTCTATGTTACAATGAGATTTTGAAAAACAGTAAAATTAAAAGGACGATAAATGCAAGTAAAACTTAAAAATTAATTAATTTTGTCTCTCAAAATATTATTTTATAAAATGTAAAATTACAAAATTTGCTTAAAATCGCAATAATGTGCGTTAAAAAAAAATATTTTTTTTCATGAAAGTGTGTTTCTTTCTTTTTTCTCTTTTCTAAGGTACACAAGGACACATTTAAATGTTAGTTTTATTTTTTTGCAATTTGCGTATATTTTTTTTTATAATAAAATAATTATAATGCAATACATTCATTGTTAAATATATTTTTTATAGTAAAAGTATTATTTGTATACAATACAGTCGCAAGTAAGTAAAAGGATAAAAAAAAGGAATTTTTTTTTTGTTAACAGTCTCTGATTTTCTAAGTTTTGTTACGAAATTCAAGGATTATAATTTTTATTTTATGTTTTAATAAAAAATGTTGTTCAAGAGTTTTTCTAAAATATTTCGTCTTAAAAAAAATTCATAAAAAAATCTCAAGTAACAGGGAAGAAAACTTTCTTAATTAAGAAATGATATAGATAACGATTTATGGTAAACAAAACCTTAGCCAAGTTTTTAGATAAGATTTATGCAAGACTTGCCACCAAGAGATATTTATAGCCTGTGCAGACATACACGTTAATTGAACAATTAGGCATTTATTAAGCTCAATTTAGCATACAAATTGATTGCATGTAGATGAAGTCAAAATCAATATGCAATTCTTTGTTGGACCCTTAAATGTCAACTCAAAATACTTAAATAATTTTAAAAATACTCGTACATGTCATAAAAAGCAAGTGGCAGTTAAAGTTGCCGGTAAATAAATTTTATTAAATTTTTATTGAAAATAAATATATAAAGACTGCAAGAAGCGATAGCTTTCGTTTACTCAAATTATGAAGAATTGACATGATTTTATTTCTTTTTTTTTAACGAAACTAATTTTAATCGGAATAGTTCAATAAAAGCTTTTATTTTTTTTTTTAAATCCCACTTTTGTTAAATTTTATTAATAATATTTTCACAAAAAAAAAATTATAAGATTTTCACTTGTTAAATGCTTAAATGCGCAAAATTAATTGAATATGTGTGAACACCCAAATCAGACGCACAATCTAAGACTTAATTGATTTCTTTTTAATTTCCATGTCTGAACATCTTCTCTTCCAAGTTTTTCTTTTTTTATTTATTTATTTTTGCGTTTAAGGGAATTTAGTTTTCTTAGTGACTTCTCGAATACAACAACATCACATTTTGTTATTGCTTTTGAGACCTCTCCTGTCAAAAGTTATTTCCGGTGCTAGCACGAAACCAAAAATTTGTTTCCGCTTTTGATCTCTCTACACATTGATGTCTCTTAAGTTTTAACAAAAAATTTTTTTTCACCGCGTTATCTGTGCCTTATTATGTGCAATCCCATTGTCTCGAAAATATTTTACAAGTTAAGTTATGGTAGAATTATACCCGGTAAAGCTCTCCTAGTTTTGGCTTCATAGCTGTTATTTTTATGTTTAATTCTGCCTTAAATCAAGAGATTTTCATACAAATTTTTTAGACGACTGAATTTTTTGTTTTAGACTTTTTTTTGTATAATTTTTGGTTTCACAATAAATTCTTTTAGTTCATTTTGAGTTTTTTTTTTTTGATATGAAAAGCTGCCTTAATTTCAATTCAATAAAGATTTGGTCTTACCAATACATTTCTAAATTGAGCAAATCGTTTCATATTCTGCTATTTTTTGTTCTTCCTTGAACAACCTGAACTGTTTTAGTTCCAGTTGTTATTTGGGCAAATACATTAACATGATTCTGAACTCAATTTAAAACTTAACATTTTTGTTTCATGTAGTTTCTTATTAGAAGGATATAAATGATTGTTATTATTAGATTTAAAAAGTTATTACTCGCATGCGTAAACCAACTAACTACTTCTTTGCTAATAATATCTCTAATTCGTAGTTAGAATTCTCTTTATATCAGGACTTGAAACATCTTCTTTTAGTAAACAGGGAGTGTAAATAAGGAAGAATGTTTCTACTTTTATTCTAAAGGAATTTTTAGTTCACACTACAACTACTTAGTTACAGGAAGTATTAAATTTCTTTGATTTTGGCATCTACTTGTAAATTTCTATTTAAAAAAAATTGTGCACATAATTTACTTGTTTTCAATGATCATTTGCAATTGCAGCACCAAACTTCGGGCCAATTGTAAAATCGATTGGGCATTGTGCCTTTCTGCCATTTCTACAATTAAAACAGTTTCAATTATTTCTTTCAAGCTTTAAAGCTTCTTTTCTTACCATTAAAAAACTTGATGACATCAGTGAAATCCATGCTATTGGATAAAATTATATCCCGATAAGTTTCCAATAAAGCCAATGCCAAAAATAAAACAAAATGTCCGGAGGCAACATGTTTTGCAGCCCAAATAACCTCCCATGTTAAGAAAACATCATCGTAGATTAGCTCACGTTTAAAGTCCAACAGAAACCAGCGATAACAAAAGTAAAAATGTGTGTAGTCTCCATTGGAGTCCATTAGATCGTACATTTCCGAATCAAGGATCTGTATTAAGGATCTGTAATTGTCATGAAAATAATATTAATTTTACTGCTTTTGCTTCTGTGTGTGTGCATGCTTAGTAATTTACCTCATATTGGCAAAATGCATATCCATGGCGCCACCATTGGGAAAGTTGTCAATCATGCGTTCCATAAGCTTACAAAAACAGCTGTAGGTCAAGGATTCATCATCGAATATAACAAGAAGTGGTGCTACCAAGTCGCACATACCCTGCATGTATCCAATATCCAAATGCTCCCATACGTAACTAAAGCATCGCAAAGAAAATTTTTAAATTTGGAAAAATTTACCCTTGAGAATTTGTAGGACTCTTACAGAAACAATTTTGTTTGTGGGAATTGATTAACTTACGTTGATATGACATTCCGCAGTTTATCCAAATTTTCATTGGCGAAATAAGCGTAGTTGCGGTCACAGCGTTGTACATCCTTTTCAATGCGATGCAAATTTAAGCCAAATTGCTCTAGTAATTCACTCTGTCGTATATAAAATTTAAACACGAGTAACAAAAGAGAATTAAAAAAAGTTCGAGCAAAAATTAAAAGAAAAATTAAATAATTCTTTGAGAAAATAATTTCAATTTGAGAGATCGAAAAGTGAAAGCAACGCTTTTTTTAAAAGGGAAATGAAACAGAGCAGAAAATGCCACGCCCCTTTGTTATCAACTCACACTGTAAACTCCACCATTTGAGCTGGCTGGTGATACGCAGTTAGATTTTGGTTCTTTTAGAGCATGAAAGATTTGTTTTGATTGTTCTTCTAGAGGTGGCATGCACCCATCAGATGCCTTTGAATTCTTTTCCCAATTTACAACATCCACTGAGGCATTTGTAACAATAACTGCTGTTTTAAAATCGCTCTCTGTTGACTTTATCACTGTAGCAGTTTCCTCTCTTAATTGCTCTTGAAAATCATCAGCGCTTAAGTACTCAGGACTCTGAATAGATTTACTGTCGACTTTTAACTCCACACCACTATTTCCAACTGTATCATAAGAAGACGTTGAAGGTGTACTTTTATCACTTGCATTAATGTTGGCTGAGAACTCCTCTTTAAGTGGTGTATCGTCTTTTACATCTTTTCCTTCCTCGTTATCTTCAACATTGCCCGAGTCTGTGCTAGTTTTCATAGCTCTTGGTATCGGTTTGACCATTAAGTGATTTGTACTGCTAGTGTTGTCCATTTCTAGAGGTTGTTCATCATCAAATTCCAAATCTCCAGGATCAGATATATCCGAAATATCCTCAAACACTTCATTTTCCAAATCTCCTGCATCCAGTTCAATGTGACGTACAGTTTTCTCTTGGCCACTGTTGCTACCTGAGCTTAGCTTTGCCACCGCAATAGCGGTTTTCTCTTTCTCTTTTTGCTGTACAATCGCATCAACAGCCAACCATTCACTCATTGTGGTCTCATAGTAGTGCTTACAGGTTTCATCTAATTTTTGTCGTTCTTCCAAAGTGCTCTCAAACGTATAATGGCCCAAAAGATAAGGCCATATTTCTTTTCTCAGCTCTGAAGCAACTCCTCCGAAGTATACTAGACGGAATACTTCACTGGCACTAACGGCTGCACCATCTTTGTTCAATTCCTGCCATTTTTCACTGGTCAACCCGTTTTCGTCCGCTTTCACTTAAAAAACAAGAAATAAAGATTTGAAATTGTTAAATAAAAATTTAATTTGCTCACTCACATTCTGGTGTGATGCGTCCATTTACCAAACCTGATAGATGCGTGCGTACGGTTGATAAGTGTCTGCAGTAGGCCAACCAACCATAAAACGCTCTTGAAATGATTTGTCTTTTCATTGTGGAGCAAACCATTTCAATACTAGTATTTTGATTGGTTTGCTGAAGTGGTGATTCCAACTGGTATTGATCAATGGAAATGCTTTTGCTGGAGCAATCACTGCTGCCAGTTGTCGAACAACTGCTCAATTGTGCTCGTCGTGGTGCACTGCGCACAAAGTCTAATATGGAATGGGCAGCCGCTAGTAATCAAACAAGGAAATTATTAATTTGAATTCGCCATCACAAAAGATATTTTTTTCGTTTTACCAAACTCTTCATGTTTGCTTTTACTAACTATGCGAAACACATAATCAATTGGTGTCTCATCAAAGGATTCCATAACAGAAGGCAGTATACGCCTGCGCACACTTTTTGGCAAAGGAAATATTTTTCCAATACCTCTTTGTGACCATAACGGTGGATCGAGTTGGCCGTGTGGTAAAAGCCCAGCTTCCAGGCAACTTAAAAACTGCTGCATGTGACCACCTTCAGGAAATATTATGGGAGGACGTTGCAAACCGTCCTGACTCACCAAGATGACAGTGCCACCACTATCCTCGCCTTTGGTTTGATGACAATGGACATAAACTATATCATCCACATTGATGTTCAAAGCATAAGTCCAATAATGTTCTTTATCAAGCTCCTCTTCCGACTCTTCATAGCCCTTCATCAATTGATTGGGAGTCCATTTGATGGTGAGTGTCTGTATATGTTGATGTAAGCTCAAATAGCCCAACATGGGTTCACTGCAATCTTTCTATTAAAAAAAAAACAAAAGAAAATGCTGTTTTGGTAAGCTTTTTGTTGAAACCAAGAACAATCAATTCTAACCAACCGGCAAAACTTGTACGTTATTCTTTCCATACAATAAAGTAGCTCGCGAGTTTTGATGCAAAGATTCAACATATTCTTTGGCCACTGTACATGAGCCTATAGATTTGAATGAACCTGCATTGGCATCTTCTGTGCTTGTGTTTAAACTTCTTTTAAAATTTATAATCGGTGCTCTGGAAGATACCGAAGACGATCTTCTGCCTGAGCTTATGCGGTGCCTCTGTATCAATTCGTCTGCATGGGGATCTG
This sequence comes from Thelaira solivaga, assembly GCA_947397855.1. Classification (NCBI taxonomy): domain Eukaryota; kingdom Metazoa; phylum Arthropoda; class Insecta; order Diptera; family Tachinidae; genus Thelaira; species Thelaira solivaga. The sequence continues at coordinate 71,235,595 of OX377612.1, read as the reverse complement.
TCCAATAATGATCAGCTGTTTTAGCTTTGGTAAATTCCAAGGCACAAGGTCCTACCAGAAGTGAACTTAAAATGCAACCGTAATCTGAATCAGCAACCAATGAATCACGTTCATAATAAGATGAGGCATTTTCCACAAGAAATTCTATGATTTTCGCCAAACGTTTTTCATATAAAGCCAAACGAATCCATAAGTATCTGGAGAGTTTAGAAAAGAAGACACAATTTAACACAAAAATTCATTTATATTCTCATGAATGTACACTGAAAAAATAACTTCGTTTGTGAACACTAAATTTGTTACCAATCAAAAATTTTGTTGTAGTAATTGAAGATTTTGGTTGTAATTAGAGCAATTCAATAATAAAGATCAAAATAGTATTGAGTGAACTAATTTTTAGAATTTGTATAATTGAACTTTTGATTGGTAACAAATTTGGCTCCCACAACCGAACTTCTTTCTGCATTTTACGGACCCATACAAAAATTAATGAAAAGTATTCACTTCAATTTGGCTTTAAATTTTGTGATTCCGCGACCTTTCAGATTTATTGTGCAGTTCAAAATACTTACTTTATGGCAGTTAATGACGCACTCGAGCAACTTGTACTCATTGTGCTGGTGACCGAACTGCTACTGCCTTTTTTAATCATTGGTGGCCTATTAACACTGTCACTGCTTGAAGATGAGCGCTTATTTGGATCATTTGCCTCAATTTGTTGAACCATGCGGTTGATGTGTTCAGCGTCCGTGCAAACTTTAGCGATTTTTTGCAATAAAGCTGTAGTCGATGAAGTTTTAAATAAACCCAAAGCACGACGTCTCAAACCTAAACTCAAACAAGCCTCAACGGCGGCACACAATTGTGTCACCGTAGGACTTTCCTCATGTACATATTTTTTTGTAACAGCTTCTTCCATCAACTGCTTAACATCCTTTTTAACTGCAGATATTAAACGTTCCTTAAAATTTGCCTCTGTAAAAGCATATGCAGTAAAAAATGAAACATTCAACACGTTAGTAAATTACACGAGTAAATAAAAGTAAAAACAAAAGAGAATTGAAATTTAATCAAACAGGATGATACCTACAAAAAGGAACATCAAACACGTGTGTGAAAGAAGAGACGTTTCAAGAATGAACGCTTGTCCATAAAAATGTTGACCACAAAAACAACAAACCAAAAACTTACACGTTTAGCCAGCACGAGTAACACAATCAATTAAGCTATTCTTCAAATCGTAAAATTATTTTTAGTTTCAGTTCATTAATAAAAAGAAAAATTGCCCCTTAAAGGCCTCTAGCTGGGTAAATATATTTAGATTCGCACTTACAACCATTTGAGAAGAAGTATGAGTAGTTCAGAAATTGGCAGCACCAGAAAAAGCAAGCGATTAGAGTGAACTTCACCTCAATTGCTGGAATCGATGAGTTATCTGGCTGCATAACAAGCAGCATTTGGTGTAGGTCATGTTTTTTTAAATGTTTACTGCTGAACAGGAGGTTTTACAAAAGTGAATTTTCTCAACATTGAAAACATGTTTTTTTCTTCAATACGACTAATTAAGATCCAGTCAAAAATTGTTCATCATAAGTTTGCTACACAAAAAACTTTTAGGATTGTCTTCGTATTACAATTTCTAAAACGCAAAGAATGCACATGCATAAAATTATTAAGTAGGCACACATACAATGAAACTCTTGTCAGCACATGCACTCCCTCACACCTCACTCTCTCTCTCTCTCTCTCTTTCACTCTCCATTGTAACAAATATTAAAGATGTGTGAGGCCACCATTATTCAAATCAATATTAATGGAAACATAATGCAACAAGTTTGTATTTATTTTCATTTGTTTGTTTGTGGTTATTGACTTTGAAAAGGAAAAAAGCAGGGGGGTTTGGCAAAAATAAACACTCATACAAACTATCTCAGTATAAACCATATGTGTCTGCTAAATTTACTGGATTGTGTATGTATGTGTGTGTGTGTGTGTTGATGTAGGTTGGTGTTTTGTGATGTTACACATGGATGTGCAAATGGCTGTTATGGTTATCCCTCAATATCGGATGTTGTCGCCAGAAAATTATTGAATTTCATGTTAATGGCTACTAAGGCAAAGTAAGATGACAAAACTGATTTGATATAACAAAATGATAATGTGAAATGCAATAACGACATTAAAAGTGAACCACAGAGATTCCAAGCAAAATCCTCTTTATCTGGTTAATTTTAATCAACTTATGTAGTTGTCTGTTTATGAGTCTTATTATGAGGATAATGATAATCGTTATCCTTACAAATACAAAAATTCTAACGTTGATTATGAAAGCACAAGTTGCCTGGTATTTCATTTGGATTCATTTTAAAAACGTTAAATTTTTTTTTTTTGTTTATAATCAAGTTGTCAGTTTATTCCGGGTGCTTGAATTGAATTTCAAGCGAAACATAAATCCAAATCATTGAACCGAAATTCTCTGTGCAAAATCAATAACGTTGTTGGTCATTTTGACACCTTCCAATTGTCTATTTTATCGGCAACAACTATTTTATCAACATAGAAAAAAAAAACTATGATTTTATTTTTTTGACAACGCATGTTGTCAACTTGCTAACACAAGTTGTGGAATTAACAACAATAAGTAGTCAAATTTCCAACTTATTAATAAACGTTGTCAAATTGACAAAGCATGTTGTCATTTTAACACCGTATGTGCTCAAAGTAAACAGAAACGTGATTGATATACTGTGGACAGCGTTTGTGGACATTTTGACAGCGGATGATGTTATTTTTTTCCCTGGGTGTACGAGTAAAGCGGGGGATAGACACATTAAATTTCAACATCAATCAATGCATTTGGGTGCGTTGATTTTCTTCAAGTTCACGCACAAAGCACGACTATGGTTTTCATCGGCGACAGTAAACTGATTTTAGCTCTGCCGCTATAAAAACAAATGTGAAATAAAAGAGTATCTGAAATTATTTTTATTTTATTAAAAAAATACAAATTTTTACATTTTTTACTTTTTGAATCAGAATTTTTATGTTTATAAAAATGAACTATTTCAAAGTGGCACCATTTTATTTAAAAAAGGAAGTTTTTGCCCGGTTCTGTATTACGTGAGTCGATATTTTCAAATTAATTGTTACAAAACCCTAGCAAATAAATACAGCTATTTACTACTTTTGGTCATGCCTTTGCTAGCATTATTAGCAGAGGCTTCAATTAAAGTCGTGAATATAATGTTGAAAAGCATAATTTCAGGCTTAAATGAAGTCGGTGGCACACATCTTTTTGAAGAGTGGGGAGTGAAAATCATAAAAAGTAAATGGCCAACTTTTATATGGGGCAAATTTCAAATATATACAAACAAACAAACAAACAGAAAATGAGTTTTATTTATATAGAGAACTACCAGCTGCCTACAATGTTGCTGTCATTTTCAATATATGTATTTATGGAGCTGACTACATGACAACGATTGCAGCTGACGCCATTTTTAGTTATGTAGTCTGTAGCCTGCTGTGTTCTATGTGTGTAATGCATTAATGTCCTTTTTTTATTAGAAATTAAGCTTAAATACAATAGCATGTCACCATATCGGTGTTAATAAAGAAAAATTGCTTAAGTCGACTTAAGTAAAAATTGACTTGCTGTATTAATTATTTTATCATTGGGGTTCAGGGATGGTAGGGCGTAATAGTCCACAATTAACGAGATGGCAATCAATAAAAATAATAAAAAAAAAACTTTTAGGTCTTCTAAAGTTGGAAATTGACTTATTGAGACATAAGCGGGTTTTCCATGTTGATACAGATATATTTCAGAGACAAATTGCTGCTTAAATAATATTTTGTCTTCCTTTGCACAAGTAAATATGGGGAAACTCACGGAAGTCTCCAGAAAACAGTGTTGTAAATTGCATGTTGCTTTTAGTTTAATCACTCACTAAAGTTCATTGTATCTCTTAGAGTTTGCCTGTAAATCGGCATTAATTAAAGCAAACTCCTCATGACATTTTCAGATGTTATTGTTGTTGTTGCTGTGAAAAGTATATTAAACCGACGACTGAAATATTTATTTAAATTTTATATCTTTTTTATTAAATGACACTCCACTCACTGCAACAACTAAATAAAACATTAGAACACACGACTGTCTGCACACATTTTTGCTGTGTTCTGGTGTTCTGTGTTAGTAAAAAAAAAAAAAACAAAACTGATTCATCCTTGACTCGAAGGCATTTTAATCACAATGCACTTTACAGCTAAAACTAAACTTCTAAGGACTCTGCCTTTTTTCTTTTACTTTACAAATTATCATAATGCGAAGTACGAGTGCAGGGTTAAACGTTAGTTTTCATATCTTTGCGCCCCCCCCCCCCCCTATTTTAATTACAAACTAATGCATGCTTTAGTACATTTTTAATATCGATTGTCTTTGTTACATGTCAGCACTACAGCCACCTAGTTGGCCAAATTTTCATTTACTTTAAACTGCTTAATGAGTTGTTTATACTCTTGTTTAAATTCAATTTTATAACACGGGCTTGTCTTGTCTTGAGTCAGACTTTTCTAATTTATGGCCCTTTTGCATCAGTTTTTATCAAACTAGTTCGATTTCATAAACTTATTTCTGCCTCTGCATAAGCAAAGTGTTGTGAGATTTTTCTTAAAGATGCTAGCAGTGGCCATGTGGATTATGCAGAACGTGGGGTATTTGTGAATATTGTGCGAGTACGAAAGTGTGTTTCATTAATTGAAACAAATGTTTTTTCATATGGATGATGATATCACACCAGTGACTCGCTGCAAGTTCTGCTTATAAGAAAAGTTATTTTTAATTCAAATTTAAAATATGCTAAAAAACATTGTAGAACTTTAAAGGATTTATCAGCAACAGCAACAGCAACATTAATTAATTGAGGCCAACAACTTTACTTCACTTTTGCTGCTCAAGCTGTTAAGCCGTTTGGCTGTTTGTTGACTTAATTGTCTTGCTTGTTTCTTTTCTTTTAATAAAATACAAAAAATTAATTTAAAACTAAATCGTTATTCGGTGTTTGAAGCAACATGGGCAGTGGACCATGCAACTATTGTTTACATGTATTTTTTCGTTTAACTGCAGGACAAATTTATTGAAACTTTCTATTTTGCCTGAATAACTCTCTCATGAAATAGCACAATTTATGAATATGGAAATGACCTCTGCAGGCTATGTAACGAAGACGAAGATCTATCAAAATACATATTGTGTCAGTCTAATGGTCCAATGTGGATAAATCACCCAAGAAAGTGTTTAAAAATAGTGTCTCAATAGGTCTATTCTGGCCCCAGTGACCAATGCAAATGAAAACAAGACTAAAACCTTGAGATATTAGTTTAATTGAAAGAACGTTTTCTTTAGACCTCACTGTATGTCATCAGTAATCTTTAAGGCATTTGAATTTTTTTTTGTTTTAACTTTAATTTATGAAATGATATTTGGCAGGTTTTCAGTGTACGCCAGTTATTAGGGGTGTCCTATAAAACTAGAAAACAAAACCTTTTTCAATAGGATCTCATTGAAAGAATTTTATATGCATTTTCCCCACACTTAAACTTTTTTTTCTTTTTGTATTTATGAATTGGCCTTGAATTTAATTTTAATTTTTTACTGAAAACAGCAAAAATATTTTAAGCAAAATTAAAAAAAAAGATGGAATTTTATTTCCTGCCACCAAACACTTGCAAAAAATTCAGAAAAATAAAAAATCTTAAATGCAAATAATGTTTATTTATGCGTCGTGTTTGTGGAAGTTATTAAAATGAATAGAGAAAGCGTGAACTGTAAAATTGAAATCCTGTAACGACAAAGAACGACAGCACAACTGCTTTCTTTAACCAAAAAATTAATTTCCTTTTTTTGTGAGACTTGATAAAACACACAACAGCAGCAAATTAATAGAAAATGTCGAAATACAAAAATAACACTTATTGCCACAAAGTATACTTAAAGTACACTTTAAAGCAAATGGTTAATATATTTTGCTCATTTTGTTTTAAATTTTTTGTTTTGATTCGGAAAAATAATTTTCGTTTAAGTTATTTAAAGTTCTTTTCTAAAAATTTTTAAAAATACATTTACAGCTGCACTTACTGGCGTACAGGCAATGTTGGCTTATAAAACGAATTATCGGCACTTCCTTTGCAACTGAGCCAACAAAAGAAAATCTAATTAATGGGACAGAAAAAACCACTCAAAATTACTACAACTCAATAGGAAACCTAATAAATTCTCTACACTTTTTCACAGTTTACGAAAACATTTGTGTTATTAAAGTGAGTGTCACCCAATCCAATTCAATTTTATAAGTTTATTTAATAAAAATCAATGTAATTTACACAGTCATAAGAAAAAGTTTATAGGAAAGAGGGATACACAGGCAGGAACATGTCCTCAATTGCACTAAAAAGTGTTTGTGAGTGTTTAAGCCAGAAATCAGATTTCTTTACTCTACCAACAGCCATGCCACCTGAACTGAACTAACAACGAGATGAGATTCTAATTTAATGCACGGGAAAAAAGAAGAAACGAAGCGAAGAAATTTAATATAAACTTTTGACCTTTAGCCTTTGTGTATGGACTTTAGAAAAAGACGATGATTACAAGTAAAGCAAAAAGTTTTCCTAAGCAAACAATTTAAAAGGCTGATAATAAACAATAATTTGGCATAAACTTTGAATATTTGCTTATCTCCCTCCCTCTCTGTCACTCTTCAAATGCCTTCTAGATTTAGGATTTATGTAGTGAAATTTAATTGTGATTGAAGTAGTATTTTTTTATTCTACTAAATATTGTTACCCAGCCTGCTAGTTTATTACGTGTGTCTGTATGCTTTTGTACCGATTTTTAGAAAAATCTGTTTAAAAATAGAATTTTGTTAGCATTATTATCAGAGGCACTAATCAAAGTGGTAAATAACATATTTTAAAGCATACTTTGCGGCTTAAATTCAGTATGGTCACACATCTTTTTGGACAGTGGCTAGTGAAAATCTTTGAAAATCGGGCGTAAAAAGTATAGGATTATATGGGTCAAATTCTAAAATAAATCCGTTTGAAAACACAAATTTGTATAGCCAACAAACAAACAAACAAACAAGCAAACAGAAAATGAATTTTATTTATATAGAAGATTGTGTTCATGGGGGGAGGTGTTGGATTTATTTACAAAATTTTTTTTTTAATAAAAATTATAGGGCCATAATCATAGTCACAAAAAAGTAGGCTTTTCTTAAGAGCTGACTTTTGTTCATAGGAATTATGTCATTTTTATAAAGATACCGACTTTAGTGTGACTTTGATTATGACCCATAGATTTTAAAAAATACAAAAATTAAATATCATGAAGTTATTATCATATTATGGTTTTAACATTTTTCCCAATAAAAATATTATTACTCTACTGTGCACAATGGGACTTATACGAGTATATTGCAATAGTAACAAATACACTTCAAATTTAACTGAGTAGTCGAACGTATTAAATCATTGGAAAACCAAAGAATGTCTCATTCCACAGCTACTGCTATTGCCACAGTCACAAAATTTATTATAATTTGTCTGTCACTGTGCAGAGCGACCTTGTCACTTTTAAATGCTGCTGGAATTTATTCGACAGTTAGATTTACTGTTAAAAAGAAAAAATATTTAATTTTTTTTTTCATCCCACTCAAACACGTTAAATGCGTTTGACAGTTTTTGCAGTTTCGTAAATTTATTCGTTTTGCATTTGCAAAAATAAATTTCGGTGGAGGAGTAGAGATGGCAAAGTCTGTAGTGCGTAAATTGCACGTTTCTAGAAAAATTTAAATTTTAGTTGTTGTATTAAACACACACAGTGTATATTTTATTAAAGAGAACATAAAAGGAGAATTTTTTTTTATTTGTCATTTCTTCAGGTCATTGCTTGTGCTCTTTAATGAAGCATTTTGTTACATGATTATTTTTATACAAAAACCCATTTGCTCCCTACACCCACACAATGTACTTCTAAATAAATAACACACCTGATGCACTAGAGCTAAATTTTATAACTATTTTTTTTTTATTTTGTTTATTTTTAGTGCTTCGGATTGAGTAGGAAAAGCGTTGGTACCTCTCAATACCAAAAAATAGTCAACCGGGAAGCTCTTAGCTTTATTTGAATTAAAAGAAAACAACTTTTGCTTCTGCTTTAAGTTAAATTCAAAATTGAATTGAATATTTTAATCGGCAAATGATACAAAAACTGCAACCCATCAACAGCTCAACTGAGTTGAGTTGTAAAGCATAATGGGCCATACTTTATGTTGTTTGGCTCTCATTTTTTTTTCTAAATGAAAATGAATTGTGTGCCAATGCTCCGTCCTGTTGGAACCACATGTCCTCCAGTCCTAATTCGTTCAATTGCGGCAGAAAAAACTCGGTTAACATGGCCTATAACGTGCACCGTCCACTGTTGTCATTTGACCAGCCCGATGACTCCTCCATGCAGTGACTTTGTCATTATGATTTTGGTCGAAAAACCATCCACTTCGATTATTCCGTGTTCTGGGGGAGTCTATCACTCCATGGCTTGTTCACTTGTATTCTGCATCTGTCTAGTTCACAAATGTCAATCCAATAGGGTGATTTCTCTTAGTCCCCATTTGTGTTTTTACTAATTTCTTAGGAATTATTACATATTTTTTTCGCTTCATTAGCAGCCTTAATGCAAATACAAAAACATTAGCCGAATTGGTCTAGGCATTCTGGAGTTTTTGGCAAGTAAATAGAATCATATAAAAAAAAGTAATGAAAACTAAAATTTAAAAGAAACAACAAAATTTTGGTCAAAGAATGGGTTTTATACAGCAAAAAGTTGTTGTTGGTTTTTAAGAAAGAAGTCATTTCTTTTTTTGTACGGCTTTTTAATATAATATTTTCAACACCCAAATCTGCTTGGTGAAAGCAGTGCAACGTACACGCAAAGAAAGAAATATGGTTGAATATGATCACTGCAACCATAGTTTATTCTCGTCAAAACTATTATTGTTAATTTTAAGCATCTGATCACGATAAACATATTTCTATTTGTTACTTTTAACCATACCATGTTTACCGTCATATCTCATCATATTATTTTTTCATTAATAATCATGGCCCTACACACAGCCACTATTTTGCTGTCTTAATAGTTAATATTTTGAATTAAATATTTTTTTAATGAAAACGTTTTTTTTTTAATTTAATTCAGCTCTAATACTAGTACAATGTACTATTTTTTTTTTGTTTTTTTAAATGAAAAAGCAATCGCTTCCTTAATTTGTTTTTAAGTGTTTAAGTGTGCGTTTTGTATACAAACGCCCACAGTTTCAAAGAAATTAAACTGTGTCAAAATTCTGTTGTGCAATTTCAAGGTTCCAAGGTTCAATCTGTGCGTGTGTGTGTGTTGCACGTACATAAAGCTCTTTGAATAATTCAAAAAAAAAAGGAAAGAAAAAACCTTTTATAGAAATAAACTCTCAAGCGGACAAAACATGAAGTGAAGCAAATTTGCAGTCATAACAACAAAACGTTTTCCAGACGTACAAGACATAATCATGGCTGAATGTCTATTAGCTTGGCTGTCTGCCTGAGTATATACTTACTTGTAAACACAACACCCACATCATATGCCAGCACAAAATTAAAATTTTTTTTTTTCATTGATTCTCCGTTTCTAAAATTGGCACTTTAATTTTGTTTTAAATGTGTAAATAAATGCATGCGGGCGGGGCGATACAAGAATTAAATAAATAAAAATTGTGTGTAAATGCAGGCACGTATCTAGTTTAAACAAAAATCTCATTAGGAAAAACGTGGTTAATTAAACAAAACTAAGAGAATATTGTTTGTGTTAATTTGGGAGACAGATGAGAAAGTTGTGTGTGCTTCCATTACCTTCCTACCTCCCTGCTATTGCGCCAGCATAAATACACATAGTGTATAAAAGGTAGTAGAAAAAAACCAAACAATTATGCGTGCTTATACACACACAAAAGTACGAGGCTTGGTAAAAGAACAACTTTTTTTTTCCTGTGCCACAACTAGATTTTTCAGTTTGCTGCGGTTTTCTAGATTTCACAAAATGCGTAACATTTTTTCTCATTAACAATTTAAAAGAAACAAATAATTTTTGAACCGCCTGTGCTGGCAACTAATTAAGCATATCGAGAACACATATTAAATTATTTGAAAGTAATATTTCAGCCTGTGTTTCACATTGGGCGTATGTTTACTGGGCAATTGCTCACACATTAGAGGCACACATACTTACAACCGTATGAGTAACATTTTACTATCTACGCTATGAATTTTTTTTTACAAATACACACACATACAAAACAAAGTGTGGACCCCATACATGTAAATTGTGAAATAAGGAAAAAAAAAGTATATCGAACGTGTGTTTGTAAGTATGGCTGGGTTGCAATAAGTTTACTTTCATTTTCAGTGTCTTACTAAGCTTCAACAAAAATAAAAATAAATAAAAGTTTTACATTCCCCTTTTAATAAAAAAGAAAAAATAGTTATCGTTACCTGGATTATTGGTTTGCACCATTTTCATGACGATTTTGTTTTCTGTGATATCGGTGTTTTCAGAAAAAAATGTTGCACACACAGTTTTCCTTTTCTTTTTCTTTTTTTTTTTTTTTTTTTTGCTCTTTGTTTTTGTTTTATAAATAAAAATTTTTTAATTCTTAAAATTTTGAATTTTGTTTTGAATAATTAATGGTTGCACTCGCTATACACACATATACAGAAATGCATACATATACACACTAGATAATATTTATTTATTTTATTTTTTTTTTTTTTTTTTTTTAATAGTTTTTCTTTCAGTAACAGTTTTGTACGTGTTAACGGTTTCAACTTTCGCCAGCGACTGTTTAAAATGCTTGTAAAATTACCGTGTTGTTAACTCTGCTTTGAAGTTTTTTAAATGTTTTTCTTTACTCAGCCTTAATTCCTTTCGCTTTCAAACTCTCAATTTCATTAGCAGTTTTGTGAGTTTAACGCCGACTCCTTTACAACATGACTCTCTCTTCCTTCTTCCTTCCCCTCTCTCTCTGTCTTTCTCTCTCTCTCTCTCTCTCTCTGTCTGTCTCTTGCTCTGCCTCTGACACTGTTGCTTTGTGTTTCGGGTAGGTTATGCGTGCAACATATGTTAGGCATTCAAACAATCTTTTGCTAAAGAGTCAATAAAATAAGTGTTTATGCTCTTTTCTGTGTAATATTTCCTGCTGGCTGCTTTTGTGTTTTATAAGTAGTTTTTTTGTTTTGTTTTTAGCTTGTAAGCTTGTTTACATTTGACCACGTCATTCTTGAGCCTTAATAACTTTGTGTAGTGTTTTGATTGTACGTATGATTATGACTCCTTGTTAACAAAATTTTTTGGGCAGCCAAATTTTTATAAATTTCAAAAACAAAATAATCAATGCCGTCCCAAATTCACATATTACTTTTGGAAGTGAAACTTCAGCAACTCCCAACTATTTTAATAGTTTTTTTTTTAAATCTTATTATTCGATCTTTATTTGAGCTTCAGATCGTTTTTATTAATTATTTTTATACCCTTTACAGTAAGTAGGAAGGGTATATAAAACTTGGTGATTCCGTTTGTAATTTCTTTATCATGCATTGGACACCCCATAAGGTATACTCGTATACCGATTTAGCGATGTCCATTTCTCTGTCTATCCGTCAAATCATTGAAATCAACTTTCTGAAGTCCCTAAGCAACATATAAAAAAGTTTACTACACCAATCTGTCAGTTGTTTCTGTCAGATTATTGCTATTGAAATTCAGCCAGATTGGTTAAAAAATGGTGGAACTATGAGTCAAAAATCGGGACTACCATTTTTTGGTGCAGAAAAATATCAAAAAAAAAAGAACAACCGATATTTCACATTTTCATTAATTTTGTTTTGCTTTTGCTTTGTTTTTTATGGAAATTTTTAAGCTGTCATGTGCGTAATGCTTTGAACACACAAACACAAAACCTAAAAAAATATGTATATGTGTGTGTGCTTTTTAAAGCCTTGAGTGTAATACAGACTTCCTTATGAAAGAGAATTTTTTTTTCGATTTTTGTCGTTAATTAAATATTTAAAGAATTATGTTGCGCTTAAAAACTTTTTACAAAAGTTTGCAAAATTAAATGAAAATTTCTTCTTTTAATTATTTAAAAATTGAGTGCCTGCAGACATTTTATTGCTTTTAAAAATGAGGATCTCAGAAAGGATTGTTTCTTAGAGCTCTTTAAATTTAATTTCTTGAACTGAAATTAATTATTTATTTAGAAGATTGTATATAAAAATTTATTTTTTTATCGATATTTCTTTCCAATAATAAATAAAAAAGTTTTTATATTTAATATGACCTCAAGCTTAACAAACTAAGCGTTTCAATTGGATAATTTTTTGAAGTGAGTGAAGATAAATATGCCTAGTTAAATATGTTTTAACGTAATACCTTACGTTTTTTAGTATTTCTAAACATCTTTTCCGTATTTATGACATACATGCTTATAAATATGTTTAAGAGAAATATAAGTACATACATAGAGACAAATGTGCATAAATACGTTGATTTCTCTAAGAGATTTTACCAATTTGCAAATGAACCATAGCAGATTACGGGATGGAAAATATATCAGTTTAAAGAAGAGGTCATCTATAGACTTGTATCTATCATTTAAATGCTCAGAAATTACTTTGGATTATTTTTAAAAAAAATTTTTTTGAATTTTCCATATATCCACTTTGCCGAGGTACCATTCCCGATTTTACCCATGAAAATTAACAAAATCAAAAAATAATTTAATCTATAGGCTCTAAACTTTCTGGAAGTGTTTTAACTTTTTCCGAAAACTTCGTAGTTTTTATTTTATGATGCAGAACGGAAACTGCCAAAATCCTTGGGAACAATAGTACTGGGATATATGAAAATTTAAAAAAAAAAAATTTTTTTTAATAATCCAAAGCAATTTCTGAGTATTCGTCACCTATTCATTCAAACCTTTTAATTTTTTGAATAATTAAAGAAACTATTTTTTCGGTTTATTTATAAACAATAACATATAATATATTTTCCATTTATATAATTTTTTCTTCTTCTTTTTTTTTCTATTTTTTTAGTTTTTTTTTATTTCAATTTTAATACGAGTATTTTGTTTGATTAACAATTTTATTGTATTTTTTATCTTAAATTTTCGTTACAATTGTTCCAGTTAATATTGTTTTTTGGTTGTTAGCAATCAGTTGAAATTCATTTTTTTTATGATTATTGATATACTCGTATGGATATATATGGATGTGTGTATGTGTGTGTTTGTAATTATTTATTTATGTACTTTGTATGGCTTATAAATGTTTTGAAAGTAAATAAATACTTTTTGTTTCATAATAAATATTTTTTTTTCTACTACTTTTTCTTCTTCTTGTAAATATGTACTAGATATATGTATTTATATAAGTGTTTATTTTATGCCTTTGTATATATATATATATATATATATATAATATTTTTTTCTTTTTATTTTGTATATTTTATTCTTAATAACTCTTGTATGAAAGTACATCCGTACGTATAATTTTGTTAACATTGTATTTATATATATGTATGTGTGTGGGTGTATATATATTGTAACTCATAAAAAGAATTTGTATGAAACTTGAACACAGATGAAAAGAATGAAAATTGTATAAATCCACTGGCTTTGTTCCTCTCATTACAAGTCAAAAAAAAAAAAAAACAAGCCTACAACGTCTCAGTGGGATAATTAAAAAAGCGTGATTATTTCATAGCAACTTAAAGATCTGCCTGTTAGTGCTTGCCTTTGGGTTCTAAACACTGCATTCGATAGCAAGTAAACTATCGCATCGAATAATATATCGATACGTGTCGAGTAAGCAAATCACTGCATACGATATCTATCGCAAAGTAAATAAAGGGTGTCCGAAAAAGAACGCAAGATTTAAATTTGGCGCCATTAATTGTTTGACATTTGAACAATTGTTATTGTTTGTTAGTAGAAGGTACGAGGTTAGTAAAAAATGACCATGAACAGCGAAGGGAGTTCGTCAATTGGGTATTGGAGAGACAACATGAAAATGCTGATTTTGCCGATAAAATCATCTTCAGTGACGAGGCCCATTTCCATCTTGATGGCTTCGTCAATAGGCAGAATTGTCGCATTTGGGGTGAGGAAAATTCTCGAGTGATTCACGAGAAGCAAATGCATCCCCAACGTGTCACTGTGTGGTGTGGTTTTTGGGCTGGAGGAATCATTGGACCTTTTTTTATGAAAATGAGGCAGGTCAAGCGCAAACAGTCAATGGTGTTCGGTATCGTGAAATGATAACCAGTTTCTTCTTGCCTAGAATTGAAGAAATGAATGTGGAGGGCTTATGGTTTCAATAAGACGACGTCACATGTCTTACAGCCAGAGAAACAATTCAATTGCTGCATCAGTCATTTATTTAAAATTTAAATCTTGCGTTCTTGTTGGGACACCCTTTACAAAAGAACTGAGCATGTTTTAGGCAACAATTATGCAAAAAGAAATTTTGATAATATGGATGAACGCTTGCTTTTTTTTAACGTCATTTTCTTTAAATTCAAAATATTTTAACCTGAAATTAAATAAAACTTGAATTATTTTTCACTTTTTGTTGACCGCGCTCGTTAAGTAAAAATAATTTGTTTTGGTTACTTACTCGTAATATGACTACTTTATTAAGTTTGAGGTTTTATTTTATAAATTTATTTATTATATCGATATTTCGCTCCAACTTACGTAGCTTCTTCAGGATATAATTATAAATTAGTCAAATAAATAGTTTTGGTTACGATAGCTATTTTGCTATCGAAAAATATTGACTAAGATTAACTTGATCGAAGAGTCGATATTGATACATTTTACTCGATATCGAATGCGGGGATTAGATCCCAGAATTTGCGTGCTCATTATCTAATCATACTTTTGTTGGAAGAAAATGGTAACTCACCCGCGACTTTATTGGATGAGTCATTTATGATTTCTTTTTTTCATCATAAATAAAAAAAAAATGATCACATTTCAAACACAAAATACATTTTAAATAAAAAGCTTTTAAATCGTAAGTGCGAATCATATTCACGTGTTTTTCTAAGCATTTAAGTGAATAATCAGTTTTTGATCAAGAAAACTGCTGGAACAAGACTCGTAAAGGTGATTTTTGAAGAAACGATCTTCCAAGTGCTATGTGGGTATGTATGCATTCGCGTGTGTGTATGTAAATATATATTTTTATGAAAAAAGCAATTGATTTCGTATTCATTTTTGTTTGCTTGAATGCATCATAATTAAAATTCTGTTGAATGTTTTTTTTTCCTTATAATTTTTTATTTTTTTTTTTACAAACATTGGAAAAGGGGTGGGCGGGGTGGGGTGTATACTCTATCATGTAACAAACAATAACAATAATATATATTAATATTAATATTTCTTTAATTATATATTTTTTTATATAACGCAGACGTGTTTGTCTGCATGTTCATTAATATTTTTACTACTTTTTGGCTAATTTCTATTTTATTATGTATTTCTACCTGTTTTATTTTCACAACTTCAAGCCCTTGTATTTTGTTTTATTTTTATTTTTTTTTTTTCAATTATTACACTAGTCAACAAAAGAAAATAAAATTTGTACTGTAAATGTAAACAGATACACAATCGTTAATCAAAGGAAATTCACTACTCATTTATGGAATGATTTACACTCTTGAAAGGAATTTTATTCATTCATTCGCAACTCTTGTCTTCTGGTATGAAAATATTTTAGATATTGAGTGCAGCTATTAGGACACTGATGTTTTTGTTTGTTTGCATGCAGTTTTTTATGGAATAATATTTCAAGCACCTTTAAACTATTTCCTGAATTTTAGGAACAAAAATTTTCTTATTCTTGCCATCTTATTTTATAATATTTCTAAAAAAAAAATTTTTTTATTTCTAAAATAATTCTCGTGTGAAAGAGTTCATTGAAATGATTTTCTAATTTGAATAAAAATTAAGGTTCATTATTACAAGTTGCCGATAGTTAAAGTTAAGTCAAGTTTTTGGTTGGATATTAAATTAAAAATATCGATAACATAAATATCGAATAGTGTGTTCTTAATTATACATAAAAATTTGGTTTCAAAGTTTCAGCCAAAAACCAATTATTTGCCTCACAAAATCTTACATTTAACTATCGAAAATTGTAATAATGGGACTAAATCTGTTACCATTTCATTTGCATTTTCTTGCGTCTTTCTTTATTTTTTTTTTTTTTTTTTTTTTGTAGGCAATGAAAAATTATTATTTTGTTAACAGTCATAGCAAACGTAATCAGCCCAATTATTAATAAAAATTTCCTTTTCTTTGAGTATGAATAAAATTTCTTTCTTGTCTTCATCACACAACATTATCTTAATTATAAATAAAAAAAATTTGCCTGGT
Organism: Thelaira solivaga; assembly: GCA_947397855.1. Taxonomy (NCBI): domain Eukaryota; kingdom Metazoa; phylum Arthropoda; class Insecta; order Diptera; family Tachinidae; genus Thelaira; species Thelaira solivaga. The sequence goes on along the minus strand of OX377612.1, from coordinate 71,219,063 downwards.
TTTTTATTCTCTATAAAAATCAGCCCAATTATGAATAAAGATTCATCAGAAGTGTTTTCCTTCTCCCTTTCCTCTGATCATAAAAAAAATCTCAATTTTTTTACACACAAAGTTTTCTGATTTAGAGAATTTTTTCCCAAAAAAAAAATTTTTTCTTGGGTAAAATTCCTGGGAAATATTCATGATTAGGCTGAATCTATTCAGCCTTATTACAGGTGTCGTTGTCGTAGTCGAATTCACAATAACCAATTATAAAACATATGTGGGCGGCGTTGCCACATATCAATGTTTTCTTCTCGACAACAGAATTAGTGTTGCGTTCGTGGAAAGGAAAGTGGAAAGTCATGGATTCTTTACGAACAAACAGATCTTGAATTAAAATTCATCAACGAGTTAGCCAGACACTTTTGAATGGCTTCATAGGGCTGCTTTGCTACTACATAAAAAAAAAAAAAAAAATAGTCTAACAAAATTAACTTTTTAAAATAAAATTGTTTGTTGTTCAAGTCATTTTAAGGACATTATTTGACTAAAATTTGTTATACGTTTGTATCTCTCACTCCAAATTTATTGAAAGAAATCCAATCAAAGTTGTTTAATTCATATTTTTGTTTGATTTTTTTTTTTTTTTGTCGTGACCACTTTCGATTAACAATTTTGTATTGCAAAATTCATTTCATAAACTAAACAAAGTAAGTTGGTTGAGTTCGTGTGCTGTGATATGCCTGCTACTACTACTTGAAATCAAATTGTGTTATGATGCCATTCACCTACTGTTTCATTTTGAATTGTTTTTCTGAATCTACTTAATGATTTTTCATCTACTTTATGTTTAATATAATTTTTCTTTTTCGTTTATGAGTATTTTTTTATAAGTATTTGCTTGCTACTTTTATTATAAAACTTTTTAGGTTTTTCTCTTTATTTGTTCTCAATTATTGTTTGCAATTGCAACACTAAACTGCGTGACAATTGCAATATTGATTGGGCATTATGACGCTCAGCCATTTCTGTTAATGAAAAAAATTATTTAATTATTAAATTAATTAACTAGAATAGCAATAAAATTAAAACTTGCCATTAAAAAACTTGATGACATCAGTGAAATCCATGCTATTGGATAAAATTATATCCCGATAAGTTTCCAATAAAGCCAATGCCAAAAATAAAACAAAATGTCCGGAGGCAACATGTTTTGCAGCCCAAATAACCTCCCATGTTGAGAACACATCATCGTAGACCAGCTCACGTTTAAAGTCCAACAGAAACCAGCGATAACAAAAGTAAAAATGTGTGTAGTCTCCATTGGAATCCATTAGATCGTACATTTCCGAATCAAGGATCTGTATTAAGGATCTATAATTGACATGAAAAAAATATTTATTTAACTGCTTTTGTTTCTGTGTGTGTCCGTGCTTAGTAATTTACCTCATATTGGCAAAATGCATATCCATGGCGCCACCATTGGGAAAATTCTCTATCATGCGTTCCATGAGTTTACAAAAACATCCGTATGTAAGAGCTTCATCATCGAATATGACCAACAGAGGAGCTACCAAATCACACATGCCCTGCATGTAACCCACTTCCAAATGCTCCCATACGTAACTATACAAGAAAGAATTTGAATTTTTTTTAACACACTCGTAAATAGAAAATACACTGAAATTAAAATGAAAATTGGATATTGAACAGTTTACAGGCACTGTGTCGGGAAAAATAAAATAAAAAGTAATTTAGAGGAATTAGCTCCGAAGAGAAGTTTTTTCTCTTTTTACTTGAGTGCAAAAAACAAATAATTTAGAAACAAGTAAAATATCGTAGTGCTTACGTGGTTATAACGTTTCTTAGTTTATCCAAATTTTCATTGGCAAAATACCAATAGTTGCGATCACAGCGCTGCACATCTTTTTCAATGCGATGTAAATTTAAAGCAAAATTTTCTAAGAATTCACACTGTATCAAAAAAAAAGAAGAAAAAACTGATTACGAATGCTTCCAACTCTGCATGTACATAGAAAGAAAAATGTTTTATAAATCGAAAGAAATGATTGCATTGATTCAATGACATATTTCATAAATTATTTGATTTAATGAAATATTTTCAATATATTGATGAAATTATTGCATTAAATGTATGAATTTATGAAATGTGAATAAATGACAAATTCCAGCAGCCATATCAAAGAAATTCTTTCAGTGTAAGTACATCAGTGTGTGTTTATGGTTGCAAATTACAAACCAGAAATGTGGTTTGTAATTTGAGTAAAATTTTTAAAATTTTCTGGAACGACTTTGACAATCTCAATCTCCGGGCCATCAATGGAAGATCTTAATTTTTTTTTTAATAAAAGAAAATGTCTCATCAACACTTACACTATAAACGCCACCATTTGAACTTGCTGGTGAGACACAGGCCGATTTAGGTTCTTGTAGGGCGTCCAAAGATGCCACCACTGTTATGTCTTCATTCATGGGTGACATTAAACTGGTTTTTCGTGATGTGTCTTCGGTGGGTTCATCAGTACACTCCAAGGCATCATTTGATGCTGCCTCTGTGATTATCACAGCATGTGTCATTTTGGTCATGTCCGTAAGATCTTCGACGCTCTGATATTGGCGGGTGCCACTTTCATTTAGTAAATCCTCGTTAAGATTATTATCTTGCTCGTCTTCATTCAACTCAAAAGCTTCCGTAGTCACTTCTTGTTTTGTGTCTTCTTTAACACTTTTTTCTGCTGGCTCGGTTGTCGTAACATTCACTTTATGATGGCCCATAACTGATTCTGAAATTTCATTAGTATTTTCTTCGACAGGTATTCCATTATCGTGGGCCATTTCTAAGATTTCTATAAATTCGTTGCCTACTGTCTCGTAGGAAGATGTGGAAGGTGAACTTTTAACACTCAATAGTAGCATGCCACCATGTTCTGGTGATGTCAATCCAGCTTCTTGTTCAGGTTCAGGTTCAGATTCAGCAAAGCAATGCTCTTGTAAGAAAAGCGGTTCATTATCATCCGATTGTAATATTAGCTTATCCTGTGAATCCATATTTTGTGTAGCCGTAATCACAGTATCAGCAAACTGTTGAGATTCACTTTCCATTACCAACTGCATTTTACTGCATTTCTGTTCTTCGATTTCAGCACTTAATCGACTTTTTATTTGTTTATCTGCAGCTTGTTCTAATTCTGACTTTTCTAATCTTTCTTCTTCTATTAAGTCTTCTTCATCTTCACAATTACCCGAATCTTTTTCTTCTTGTATGTTCATCATAACATCATCATCGTAATCCATGCCAGGATCAGATATATCGGAAAAATCTTGATCATCAAAAACATCGTTGGGCAAATCACCATTTCGTAATTCATTTTGATGACACACATGATTTATGCTACCAGTAGCATCGTTGCATCTATTTTCGGCTGATATTTTTGCCAATGCTTTTGCGTTCTTTTCCTTTTCTCTCTGGCGTACTATAGCCTCCACAGCCAACCATTCACTCATGGTGGTTTCATAATAGTGTTTGCTGGTATCATCTAATTTCTTTCTTTCCTCTTCAGTAGAACCACAACTAAATAACGTAACGTAACGTAGCGCATGTAAATTATTTCCTCCAATCACTAATATTTCTTATCAAATTACCTGTAATGACCCAATAAGTATGGCCAAACTTCTTTCCGCAATTCATGAACTACTCCACCAAAATATACCAAACGAAACAGCTCTTCCTGACAGCAAATGCTACCATTTTCATGCAAAGCTTCCCACTTACTTTTTGTTAGGCCCGATTCATTTGCACCCACTTGTAGAAACAAAGAAATTAACAAGTTAGAGTAATAAATAGTTCATTTTAAAAAGTTTCTTACAATCTGGTGTTATTCGTCCATTCACTAGACCTGACAAATGTGTCCGTACGGTAGATAAGTGTCTACAATAGGCTAACCAACCATAAAATGCTCTAGATATTATTTGACGCCTCATTGTGGAACACACTAATTCAATACTTGCTGTTTGACTTGCCTGGATCTATGGAAAGAAAAACAAGCATATGAAATTTTCTTTAAGCAACAAATTAATTTTGAAAAGTTGCTCAGCGAAATATTCTGCAGTTTGTGCGTTATTAAGGTTCCGAGGAAGCCGCACTTGGCAAAATTTTGTTTGAAATCTAGAGTTTACTCTGGAATAAATATTGGGGATTAACTTACCAAGGGCGACTCCGTTGCACTTTGTTCCATCGATAGACTTTTACTAGAGCAATCACTGCTGCCTGTTGTTGAACAACTTCCCAAATGTTTTCGTCTGGGGCTAGTACGACCCAATTCTAAAATGGGATGTGTAGCTACTACACAAAACGAAAATAAACTTCAATTTTACAAAATTTTTCAATTGATTTGGATAAAACTTACAAAACTCTTCATGTTGACTTTTGCTTACCACACGGAAGACATAATCTATCGGTGTTTCATCGGTGGATTCCATAACCGAAGGCAAAATGCGACGTCTTACACTTTTGGGCCAAGGAAACATTTTACCAATACCTCTTTGGGACCACAAAGGTGGATCCAATTGACCATGAGGTAAAAGGCCGGTTTCTAAGCAACTCAAAAACGACTGCAAATGCCCACCTTCTGGAAAATGTATGGGTGGTCTTTGTACTCCATCTTGACCAACCAATATTATCGTGCCACCTGTATCTTCACCACGATTCTGATGACAATGCACATACACAATTTCATCCACATTAATGTTGAGGGCATAAGTCCAATAGGAGCTCATGTCACTGCCATCATTGTCTGTGTAGCCATTCATCAACTGATTTGGTGTCCATTTAATAGTTAGTGACTGCACTGTTTGATGTAGACTCAAATAGCCTGGCATTGGCTCAGTGACATCCTTCTTCAAATGAAAATCAAAAATTAATTCGATTAACAAAATAAAAAACTACAATTTACCGGTAAGACAAGCACATTATTTTTGCCATACAGCAGGGTTGTGCGAGAATTTTGATGAAGTGATTCTACATAATCCTTAGCTACGCTAGCCGGAGAGCTGGCCTTAAAAGAACCGCTGCTAGTGTCTTCGGAACTTGTGTGTAAGCTTCGCTTAAAATTTATTATGGGACGATGACAGGTCGGCGGCGTACGATTTCCCGAACTAATGCGATGTCTTTGCAACTATGTAGTAGGGAAAATTAATTATCATTTAGTTATTAATTAAATCACATATATTACGTACCAATTCATCAGCTGGAGGATCGCTCCAGTAGTAATCGGCCGTTTTAGCTCTGGTAAACTCTAAAGCACAGGGACCCACCAGCAATGAACTCAATATGGAACCATAATCTGAATCTGAGACCAAGGCATCTCGTTCATAATAGTTATTAGCGTTAGTCACCAAATACTCGATAATTTTAACTAAACATTTTTCATACAAAGCCACCCGTATCCACAAATACCTTGTGAGTAAAACGAGCTTTTTATTGCATTTTTCTGTCGATTTGAAAAATTTGTCCTTAAACTTGTAATACTCACTTGACAACTGGAGCATTTGCAGTTGAACCAATGGACACTGTATTAATCGTTGTTACCGAACTGCTGCTGCCCTTATTCAATAGTTTGGGTTTTATAATGCTATCGCTACTCGAAGAGGAACGCTTACCAGCGACCACTGAGCTCTCGTTGGCTATTTCAATTTCTAAAAAACGTCGACTCACATAATCTGCCTCCGGGCACGTTTTAGCTATCTTCTGTATTAAAGCTGTTGTCGATGATGTTTTAAAAAGGCCTAATGCACGTCTGCGCAAACCATGACTAAGACAGGCTTCCACAGCACCACACAGCGATGTAATTGAACTACTTTCCTCGTGTATATATTTTTTAGTTACAGCCTCCTCCATTAGCTGTTTAACCTCCTTCTTAACACACGCAATTAGTCTTTCTTTAAGTTCAACATCTATAATTGTAAATGAATTCAGAAAAAAAATTAAAAGAATTAAAATTCATGTTTAATAAATTGAGTAAATCAATGCAAGTGAGAAAAGATTTTTAAAACATTTTTTTCAAAATTTAATTATGCCAAAAACTGAATTTATCTATTCCAGATTGGAACATTGTTTTCAACATGAAGTAACAGTTGGGTTTGTGTTCATGAAAGCCTGAAATTCTATTTGCGTAAGAATGAAATTGTTTACAAGGCACAAGCATACTTGCAAGCCACACATCACTACAGACATGTGTAATATTGTAGAATAAACAAAAGTGCTTATAAGCTCTTTCGAGTATGCTTGTGCAGTGCTCTGATATGGACATACACCTGTGGATACACACAATTATTATTGTTAATTTTGTTTTGTACAAAATCGAATTACGTTTCAAATGATGAAAAAATATTTACGACAGCTGTTGGGTATGACAATGAAAAGCAGATGAAGACAAGCAAAAGCTCTTTAAATCAAGTTTCCAATATTGTACATTAAAAGCTTCATTTGTTAACTCAAACTAAATTAATTTTCACCATATGCTTGTATACAAACAACAAAAAAAAATGCAATAAATATATTTGTCTGCATGTGCGGACAAGTATATAAAAACAAAAAATTAAAATGCACACACACATGCTACCTAAGCAGAGTAAAATCCGGAAGTTAATAAAAAGAAAATGCGAGTAAATAAGAGCAAAAAATCACTGTCAAATCATGGTGGGAAGGAAAAAAGAAAATAGAGAAACCTTGACTTTCACAACAACTAAAAGAACGTGCTGATAAACTCAATTGAATTGGACAGTAATCAAAAATAAAATGAAAAGAGAAAAATAAAAATAAAAATAAAAATAAAAAACAACTTTAACTCAGAATTTTATTTGCCAGTTTAACTAATTTTTTTTTTCTTTTTTTGCTATTAGAAAATAATGGCTGAATTACTTTCAAGTAAACTATTATGTGAGTAGCTAAATAATCACGGGATTTTATGAGCTAAAAAAGGTATAAAATAATTGGAAATTTTTTCTAATTTTCCTTACTTTCCCGGCTATTACTTAAAAATTTGAAAGGGTCTGCCCAGGGCCGAATTTTACACAATAAAGCATTTTTTGCTCTTCATTGTTTTGGCTTTGTAGCTGTCGAAATTTGTTTATATTCTGTGCGCGCCATTGTTTTTATGCTCAAAATACATAGAGTGTGTGTGAGTGTGTGACCGGATCTGGAATGAAGTTCCTGCTTTTTATTGTTTTTGTAATTCAGGGTTTGTTATATAGTTCTGCCATGGGTCGGTCATTGTGTGGCAGCACTCGTTAATTAATTGTTTCTGAATACTTGTCTCCATAAAGCCGCCTGCTGTTTAGTTTACAGCGAAAGTTTACCCGGATTTTACTTGTATTCTTTTCGTCCCTTAAGAATTCAAAATTGTTGTTGCTGTGATTGAAGAACAAATAAAAAATAACGCGTAGAGAAAAGCGGTTGCCGTTAAACAGCTGAAATTTCTTTATTTAGCTTTTACAGAACTTTTTCACTGTTTTGTTTTGGTTGAGCTTTATTTGTATTTGTATTTGTGTTTTTCTTTTAATTTGTCGCTTATGTATGTATGAATGTATATGCTTACAATACTTGATTTTCTTAACTATTACATCTCTCTATTTCTGCATTCTTTTCTTTACGACAATTGACCACCATATGTCAGGCAAATGTTTTATTTTTTTTTTTTTTTTTTGCTTAAATGACAGCCACATACAACGACAGTTTAGGGATATTCGTAGGGTTATTGTATATAAAAACATATATGTATGTATGTGTGTGTATATATGTGATTTAAAGATTTTTTTTTTTTTTTGTTTTTGTAATACTTTTCTGCAAATACATACTTTATTTTCAGGAAGTCACTTAATTCAATATAATGATCTTTCGGTCATACCAACCAACTCGAAAACCGATACTGTAACGAACCGCCTAAGACAACCAAAATCTCTCTCTCCATTGATATTAGTTAGAAGTTTTTAAAATGATTAAAAAAAAGAACTCATAGCGATCACTTTCTTTTAAAAGCTGTTGGGACTAATAACCTTTTGAATGCATTGCATGTGTGTACATACTTTGGTATGTAATTACACATGTTTGTCTGGAGGTGCGCATAGGAATATAGTACTCGTATGTATGTATGTACTGGTCTGTATGCATGTGGATAATTTAACTAAATTTATATAATTATTTATTTAGACTTTTATTTTTATATATAATTAATGATTATTAATATTATTAATTGCACAGGAAAGCGAAATATTGAAAATAAGAAATAGATAATTTAATTATTTACTTTTTAGTTATTTTTAACTATATACATATAAATATGTATGTATATTTGTTAAAACTTACCACCATCACCAACACCAAACGTGTTCATAATATTCATTATAGAAAATGTGTTTTTTTTTTATTATTTTATTTCAATAAATAAAAAATTATAAAAATTTTAAAATACACAGCAGCGTGTGTATGTATGTATCGGTTTTAACAGGTATTTCTTATAAATATGTCGTTATTCGTTGTAAATTTTTTGCTGGGATTTTGCTATTATTGCATGAATTATTATAGTCACCTTTAGAATATACACATTTTTCTTCATATCAATATTTTTTTTTAATACAATTTTGTTATACAAAACTTTTTACATGTAGCAAAAAAAAGACTGGCACATTTTTTTTTATTATTATTTATTATTTGAAAGTGGGCTTAATTAAATTTATTTATTTATTATTTTTGTATAAAAAATTTTTTTTTTTAAATTTTCACTTTTAGGTATTTCTAGTAAAACACTAGCTTCCAATATTTTCTCTACTCTTCGGTGTTTGTGTGTATGTTTTGCATGTGTCATATCCTTTCTCAACGAAAATAATATATCCAACTTAAAAGAAAATACCAACAACAGTTGATAAAAGTTTGCATCTGTATTTTGTCTTTGTTTTATTTTGGATGGGTAAAGTTGAAACCAGCATTTATATATTTGTTTTTGCACTATCCGTTTATGTAACCGTTGTGTTTGAGACTTATTTCATTACTGAGTTTTCATTTTAGGAAACAAGGTTCTGCTTGTTATACCGTTTTGTAGGTGAAGACTATCATAATATTACTTTTTTGGTTTTTTCAATGTTTATAACGTACTTGACATTTGTTTTATACGGTTAAATGTCAATTTAAAGAGTTTTGCTTTGTATTCCCTCCACTGCTATATACTTACTATTGACCTTTACATTCAACTTAAGGAAATTTAGTTTGAAAGCTTTTTTAGTAGCATTGTGAAAAACGATGTGGCAGCACTTACACGTACTCGTGTATGGAAGGAAATAAAGAGAGGACGTTAGAAGTATATTTTTCTAATCAAAAGGATGGCCAAAATCAGGATGATATCACACAAATCATTAAAAGTTTATGATATTCTGACATGCATAAATATTATCTTTGTGTAGAACTGAACTATAGAAATACCTATAGGGACTTAATCAAAATATAGCTATTCCCCAATTATAAAAAGCAGACTACTATTCAATATAAATATATATTTAACCCCAAATTCATAAAAAATATTATGTGCTTAATAAGGAGTTATTTGACAAATACTGCATAGAAGTCTGTCAAATAAGCACATAATATTTTTTATGAATTTGGGGGTTAGTATATATGTTTTGTAAAGTGAATTTATTCCCATGTTTTCCGGAATCTATAGGGTCCGCCAAATAACTTTTTTTTTTGAAAATGCTATAAAAACATCGAGTGTAGCTTCGGTTGTGTGGCACGTAGCGCCGTTCTGTTAAAACCAAATATTGCCAATATCCTCCTCTTCAATTTTTGTGAACAAAAATTCGTTCAACATGGTCCGATAACGATCGCCATTGACTAACGGCCACTCCTTGCTCATTTTCGAAAAAAAATGTCCCAATTATGCCTCTGGACCAAAATCCGCACCAAACAGTGACTCGTTTTGGGTGTGTTTTCTGTGGCCCAAATGCGACAATTTTGCTTGTTTACATACCCGCCAAGATCAAAATGAGCTTCATCTGAAAAGATGATTTTTTTTAGCAAAATCGGCATCTTCTGTAAGTCCCCACTGCGCCCACTTAGCGAAGCGAAAGCACAACCATATTCTTTCAGCGGAAGGATAAAACTAATTATCTGTCAAATCAGACATGAGCTAAGTGTTACCATTCACGAAATAAGCACTAGTTGAAAAAAAAAAAAACGTTCGATGGCGGACCCTATATAATACAAATAAGACAGACATACATAAATGCATAGAATAATCTTGCCTTTAGGACACTTTACTTCATTCAAGCTGAAAGCATATATGCGGTTAGTGAAATTTACTGACGAGTGAAGAAATACACTGGCCACTTCTCAGCAAGTAATGCAATATAATGTAGATATGGTAAACACCATAATTTCATTTTCCAAAAATATTATTGAAGTGCCCAAATATTTTGTAATTTAATTTACAAGAAATTACAATTTTATCAAATACTCGTACATATACCAACACTTTAAATAAATAAAATATTTATGTATGTAAATATTTTAAAAATAATTATACATTCGCCTTAAGATATACTTAGTTATAGGAAAGGTGTCAGATTGTTTCATGAGTTTTCTTTATTACTACGTCTGGCAACTTATGTGAAGCAGTTAGCAGTGATGGAAAACATAAAAAAAAAAACTAAATAAAAATGTTTAAATGAATTGATATAAATATATAAAAAAGTGCAAGTAAGTAGAAATTTATTAGTATAAATATTGTGTGTATGTGTATAATGTCGTGTATGAGTGTGTACTGCTTTTTGCAAATACAAGTTAAAGTAAGTTGTTTTTGTGCTAATGAATATGAATATTAATAATATGAATTTGTCTTGAGTTCGACTATCTTCTATATATTCGCCTTTGTGTTTCCATGAACGTTTTTTTTAAAGCGTTAGCAGCACTGCTAGTTTTGCCGGCTTTGCGCCATTAAAAAAGTTTATTTTTTGTGGAACAAAATATAATTGCCATTCTTGAAATTTTTTTGTGTGAGACGGACGTGTTGTGGCGTAGTCGCATTATTTATACAAGTGATTAAATTAAATACATTAAATAAAAATTTAAAGGTGAGTCGCATATAAATAAAAAACTTTTGCACTTTGAAACAAATTGTTACGAAACATTACAAACTTTCGAATGTAGTGGAAAATTTGATAACGGAGCTATGCCGTTGTGTTCTTCAGGGCTCTTACAAATTTTTAGTTTTTAATATATGTAACTTGAATATGCATAAATTATTTGTAATTTGCAATAAACATAAATTTAATTGATATTCATAAATATACATAAATTAAATATAATAAAATGTTCTGTGTATTTATATACTATACATATGTATTTAAAAAGTTAAATTTTGCTGCCTAGACTAGGTACGTTCTATAAAACCTCTGCTATTACATTTGTATGTTTGTAGATATGTAGTGTGATTTCCGCAAATACAATCATCTTTTTTTGTGTATAACTAATTTTTTGTAAATTAAATTCCTGTGGTTATAGACAAAAACTGGTTTCTTTAATAAATTACTTATTAATAAAACATGAAAAAAATTCCTACGTTTTAGTTCTATTGTCTTGTGCTCCATGTACTTACATACATCTATACATACATGTATGCATTTGCCTTTCCTATTTATGGGAAGAGAAACGGAATATGACCAGAAAGAAGCTAAATCGTACACTACATATTCAGAGTTTTTGCACAACAACGTTGAACTTTTCGTCATCGTAATAATAATTCCTTATGGAGGTTAATTAAAATTTAATTTTCATCTTTCGGCAAATTAATTTGCAACTGGCAGTAGCTTGTTAATATGTATGTATATCTATTCATATTTTAGCAAAAACTTCCTCCCCTTTTAAATACTTAAGTTTTATGTACACATCATCATTACTACATACATATGTATAGCTATGTAAAAAAAATCTAAAAAAACTCAGTTGCCTTTAAGGTTTGAACTAACAGTTGACTACCAGATAATAACTATAGGTGCAGGTACATTGGGAAATTAGGTACAAAGCTGAAAAATAGGAAAATAACAATTTTATTGTAGTAAAAGAAATCAATAAAATAACCACTTATAACTGAAAAATAAAGGGAGAATGCGTCCAGGAGTTTTTATTTTTTATTACTTTTTAGCAATGTTTAATTTTTATTAAAAAAACATTTTATTTGACTCTTATTTTTATTACATTTTAAGATGCCCCAGTTACAAAAACCAGCTCCCCAATTTAAAGGCACAGCCGTCGTTAACGGTGCGTTTAAGGATGTTTCCTTATCTGATTATAAAGGAAAATATGTTGTACTATTTTTCTATCCATTGGACTTTACGTTTGTTTGCCCCACTGAAATTATTGCTTTCTCCGATCGCGCTGCTGAATTCCGCAATATTGGTTGTGAAGTAATAGCCTGTTCAACTGACAGCCAATATAGTCATTTGGCATGGATTAATACACCACGTAAACAAGGTGGCTTAGGAGAAATGGATATTCCATTGTTGGCTGACAAATCAATGAAAATTGCTCGTGATTATGGTGTGTTGGATGAGGAATCTGGTATTCCTTTCCGTGGTCTATTTATCATTGACGGAAAGCAAAACTTACGTCAAATGACCATTAACGACTTACCCGTTGGACGTAGTGTCGATGAAACTCTTCGCTTAGTGCAGGCCTTTCAATTCACAGACGAACATGGTGAAGTCTGCCCAGCTAACTGGAAACCAGGACAAAAAACCATGGTTGCTGATCCAAAAAAATCTAAGGAATATTTTGCTGCAGCTTCATAAGTGCTGTTGCAACAATCGTGTCTATGATGAACAACATCTACAGTAATCAGCATAGCAAATCGTTTCATAGGAATATATCAGAAAGTATAACTTTTTCAATCCTATTATATATTAAATTATTATGTATTATTAAAATATAAATACAAACCCATAAGAGGCCCTTTACAAAGTTATAAAAAGTTCAACTTTGTGTAGGATTTGAATTTAAATTACTACTTACATATGTACCATGCATAACTATAACCAATTATTCCATATAAGCTTAAATATTTGAATACAGAAGCAACAACCATATACAGTTTACACAAAAAGTGTGTGTTTCATAAAAATTGCAAGAACCACAAATAAATAAAAAAAACTTATCAAACAACATGTTTTATTTAAACTTTTTTTTTTCTATATGATTTAGCATGTGACAATTTTTAAAATAATAAAATTAAAGAAGAGAAATTTTTTAATTATAACTCATGTTTTGCAAATATAAGAGAAAGTAGCCGTTGAATTATAATTATAAATTGAAATTAGGTAAGTTAGTTCATATATGCTGTAAACGGTTGAAGCATTTTTTGGTAACATTTGCTATAAAAACGGTTCTGTTGTTTTACGTTAGTCAGACTTACGATTGTTTAATTTTATCTTAACTTCTATTGCTGATTGTGTTAGGAATGTTGTATTAGTTTTAACACCCTTTTTGTTCCTTTATAGATAACGTGCATTCTATATGATATTCTGATATGTACACAAATACACACCAGAATAAATTGTGCAAAAATTTACATTTTTCATTCATAATTGCTTGTTTATAAAAGTATTACAAAAATTTCATCTATATTATGAAATTCATTACTCAATAAAAAGCCCTGAATATTAAATAAGGCATTTGCATTCGATGTAGTGACGTTATTTTACTGACATGAACTGCACTGTTCACTATCGTCTCTCATTTGAATCATACTAGCAGACAGACCTAGAATCTGCTTAAACTTAACTTATTGTGTAATATTAAACAGAAAAGTGTAAGCAATAAGCGTTTTTTTATTCGTCATCGTATGTAAATAAAATTGTGTTATCTTTATACGCTTGCCGTCTGCAAAAATATATATTCAGCGCAATCATGAATATTCCTTATGAATTTTTTTCCCAGAGAAAATTTTGGTTCTGGGGAAAAATTTTCGAAAGGGGAAATAAGAGGAATTGGGCTAATTCTATAATTTTAAGAATTAATTGCGCGAATAAATGTGCACTCCATTAACTACATGTCCATTAAATCCACCTAAATATTTTTAATTGATTTTGCATTAATGAAAAAAATTTATTTTGATTAAAATTTCTTAAATCAATCTTGCAAGTTGTAAAATAAGTTTGTTAATTTTAATTATTTTTTCTCGATTTTTCCCTGGTCAAATTCGCTAGGATCAATGATATTTAGTTGAGCATTGAATTAGAAATTTTCACTCCTTATTTCAAATAAACCTTCCCTTAAGACGAATTTCTTGTCACCAAAATTTAAGTAGATCATTATTTACTTTTATTTTAACCCATTTTATACCAGAGTTGCGTTTTCGCGTTCGTGTTTTTTTAAAAATACCTAAGACTAGAACTCAAACATTTTTTGTATTATACAATTATTTTAAAGCTTTATCTATCCAAGAACTGAAAAAAGAAATTATTAGCTTCAATTTTTAATAACCTTTTTCAGGAGATTATGAATACATACCATACCAAAATCAAAGTAGATATCTAAGCGAATTCAGGTAGTGGTACAAGATGGGTTAAAACGTTAACTTTTTATATTCCATATACCCTTCATTAGTTACAATTAACTTATATTTAAGCATTTCTTTTACATTTTATTACACATTTAAGTTCATGCTTCAATTGTACTTAAATATTTTACCATTACCATAGACATACTGCATAGCTGTAATTAAACTTTTAAATAAAGTCGATAATTCTATGAATTAAATTTTGTAGAATCGATTTTCACGCCCTAATAGTGTTTCGAAAATCAACATTTATCTTAATATAAATCGTATATCTAAAGAAATGTACAATAAAAGGGAAGTAATGTATGTAGATAGTGATTATTTGAACAAATAATTTGGGAAATTATCGATAATAAAAATAATCAGGCTTCTAAAAATGTAAGGAAAAAAGTATTACTATAATTAACAAATAAATTATATTATAATCTTTAGCAATTTTATATTTCCACACAAAATAATTATAGTAATCTTTTAGTGTTTGTGGACTGGCTTGTTTTTTTTTTATTTTAATAAAGAACAGCAAGCAAGGAAGGATTTAGAATGGGAACAGAGATATGTAATACATGTAACAAAAATTTTAACCAGTAAATAAAAATTTCACATTGATATATTTACATACAATCTTAAACATAGCTTTTCTTGCTTTTCTATGAAAGCCCTGTACTCAGTCACTAGAATTAATTAAATTTTTTTAATATATACCTAGTTACCATATACAGAACGGAATTATCTTTAATTCTCCTTACACATTGGACTGCATTCCCTAGCCAAGTTAAATATTTATAGCAGATACTTAGTCATGTTACCATTGCCAATTCGTTTCTTAATTATTGGCATTTCTATTCATTAAACCTTTCTCAATATCCAGACAACCGTCTAAAGCAGTAACCGAAAAACATACTTTTTGGTATACCTATCAAACAATTTAAAGTACACACCTAACAAGGGTTTTTTCCAAAGTCGTGATTTGCAGCCCATTGTACTTTTTGTAACGTTTTATCCATGGCAGTATTATAAAAAATTATCCACTTTATAGGTATTTTGGTTTTCTCCATACAATTTTTTATTACTTTTGCTTAATTCAAGCAAACTCCACTTTGTTTTTATTATATATAAAAATTGTTTAACTAAAAATACACACGCGTCTTGACCGCGAATTGTAAACAGTTTTTTTAAAAATTCATCCACTCTGCATTTAGAAGAAGAAGCCTAAAATTTTTCCTCCTAAATGTTTTCGTCTGGCTTCTTCATGATCCATGATACCACCAGATGTCGTCAACACCACATATCCAAATTGACGTGAGGGTAACAAATTATTGGTCCATTTCTCGATATCATTAATGGGAACATCGAAGCGGGGGGAGATAACACCGCATTTGTTCAAGCGGCCGGTAAGATTAACAACAATTTTACCTGATCGATGATCATCAACTATTTCAAACTCCCCAATATAGCCATGTTTCATCATGACTGTCAAAAACTTAATAATGACTTTGGAGCAGGGTCGAAGAAGCACTTGACGCTTTCCACGCTTTTCAGCGTTGTTAATACATTTTAGGGCATCGGCCAATACGTTCATACGCACCATTGCTGCAAAAAATAAAGAATCGTTAATAGTATCAAGACGACACATTTTTTAATTTTCAAGTTTTTAAAACTCCTTAATACCAACTTATACAGTAAAATCAATCTAATTCCATGTTTATTTTTCAGAAGCTACACAAACACACATTAAAACAGGAATATACTATAGACCGGTGATTAGGAAAAGATAATACATTGATTTAAATATTTTCATTTACATGTTTCATAAAAAAAACATTGTATTTTGACAAAAAAATATCCACCAAAGAGAACTAATTGTACAACAGTCCGAAATTTATGAATTATACATATATAACACTGAAATAATGCTTTCTTGGGCATATATTCTTTATGGCCGTAATATTTAACATAATTTTACAAAAATTCAATGAGTTTTCATTATGATTACCTGAGATTTATTTTGTGAAATTTTTTTACAAATTTACACGGACGCGAACGTATCGAAAAAGAGGAAGTCCATTTTGTAGCAGCTGTCAGTATTGCTTTTTGACATATTAATTAATCAGCTGTTCAATCAGACACCATCTGTATGTGAAAAACAAATAAATATTAGCTAAGGTACAAACCTTGTTACTACTACTATATAATATCAAATAGTACGCAGAGATACAACTTTGACTGTACCATTTAATCGACCGAATATTTTAAAAGTTAATTTAACGAGAAAGAAATAATTTTAAAAACTAAATAAATAATTATTTTTTTAAAAACTATGGGGATAATGATTCTATTCAGTATAGAGAAGGAAAATATGTGTACATGCATGTGTAACGCAAAAAACAGTTTTTTAATGGTTATTGCTTGGAGTACCAACAAGACTATAGTTCCCCTGGTTGACCTAAACGTCTAATGAAACTGTCCTTGTATAGTTTATCCAAAAATATGCTCTGTTCCAAATTTAGTTTACGCCATAAACTTTTGTGTGCACCTAGTTGATAAAATTTAACACAAAATCATATTTTTCTTTTTATTTATTTCATTTCCTCCTAATATTTTGTAATATGAACTCTCGAATATGTTTATGAATTAATTATTTATTAATACAAAAAGTAAAAAACATAATTTACAAAATTTAATTTAATATAGATAAATAATAACAAAATATACATACATACATGTATATAAAAACATACACATACTACATCTGTATTGCAGCGAAAGTAAAGTAGAAATTAAGAAAAAAAAAAAAGAAAAGGACTACAAACGTAAAATACGATTATAATATTCAAACTAAAAATATGTATTAATTAAATGAATAAACACAATATACAGTTACTGTCATTAATAATAAAAATACATATTGTTATTATTTTCTTTTTATCAAAATTAAATAAAAAATTCAAATAATTTATGATGCTCGTTTTATACTCGTACATATATATTTTTTTAAATATTAAATGAGTGAATTGAGTGCGTAATTTAAATTTATTTTAACTTAATTTCTGCTATCGGTGACTACTCATTTACTTTGTTTTATTAACTTTATTATTATTTCAATAATTGACTTAAAAGTAAACATTAAATAGTAATTCAACAATATTATTCAGTTACTTGTTCAATTCTCATGGCATAAATGTTGATACATTTTTATTTCATAGATGTTGAAAATAATTAATTACACAATTTTTTCATGATTTGCTTTCACTGATATAATTAATGTCAATATTTAATGTTCGGTGTACAATAAATATATGAATGCGCCGCCAACACTACCCTGCGAATGTTGAGCTGGTATGTAGATTATTTGAACTGCTTTTTACTTAGTTTGTAGCAAATTGGCAAAAAAAAATTTTGCCCCTTGATTAAATTGTAGAACCACTCTTGTGTTCCAAATAGAGAAAATATGTACCGGCAGCGTAGGCTAAAAAGTTAAACAAACCAAATACACCAGCAGCAATATTTGAACCGTAACCTATATAATTGGGATGCGATGACCATTTGGCCAATTGTATGACAAAAGCAATAAAGTAAAGTACTGTTGCAATGCCAGTATTAAGTAGTTCCTGATAATTATAAAATATTAATAATAACAATAAAACAATTACAAATATGTTAATGCTTACTGAAAATATCCAATTGATGGCAAGATTAAGAGCTTCCCTTATGCCCAAAAGATAAGCAAATATCCACAATATTGTTGATATAAAGGCAGCTGACACAACAGTAAGAAAGAAGTCTGTAGCTGAAATAATAGCAGGTGAACCACAAGCCAAACAAATTATTCCCAGAACCTAAATATTTTCAAAAATATTATTAATTTTTTAAACATACATAGAAATTTGTATTCGTACAATCGTGTTTTATAAATAAAAAGTAATAGTATTTGAATATTGAATATTTTTATTAAATTAAATTTTTGTGGTAGGATTACATAAAATACTAAATAATTTATGAATGGTTTCAACTTCTATTTACATAAATTCTGTTCCGTAGGGAAGTTTCCGTTTTAGGAATCGATATTTCGTGTTAATGTAAATATGTATGCATACATATTAACAATTACTCATTTAAAATATGTATGTATGTATGTATGTACGTTCAAATAATATATTCATTATCTGTAGGAGGTTCTTATTTAAATAATAATTTTATTGAAAACAAAATAAAACAGTGGGTGTTTGAAAATATATAATTTTTACGAGTCCCATGAAATCTAAAATCTAAATATGTATACCTATGTGTGTGTGCATGCTGCTAGCAAACATGTTTGCTTTTATTTATACAGATGAGCATGTATTTGTTAATGTGCTTACTAAACTTGCAATCAACAAGCAAATTCATTCATTCATCAGTTCAATTTTTTTTTTTTAATTTTACATAAATTCATGCAAACATTCCTTTCCATTCATACATATTACATACAGACATACGTAAATTCAAAAATAAAAACAATAATAAGCTGAGCTGAGCTCATCTTCTGACAAAATCAAAACGATAGACATTTCACATTGAAACCTACTTTTGACTTTGTTTTTATTTTTTATTTTCTTAGAAAAAAGAAACCTGTTGAGTTGTTGTTTGTGCTTATTTGTAAATTGTAAACAATTGCTTACACTTGATTCTGTTGTTATTTTATTTTTGTATTTTGTTAAAGGTGTTTTTGTAGTATGATTATTCTCTTGTAGTGTTGTGTGATGTCGATCATACACTCATACCTCTGCAACTGTTTGTGAGAGTGTAAAATATTTACGTCACACCTGTTACACTCTTTAGTAAATATGTAGTATGCGAACAAGAGTAATATGTATGTGTGTATGAATTTGAATTTAACCAACAGTAAATAATTTGTCCTAGTTTTCTTAAAAAAAAAATTTTTTTTATACAGAAAGTTTTGAACTCTGACTATAGAAAAGTTACAAGTTTCAAATCAAATCTTCCATTAAATGCCAACAGTTTATTTGTAAATATTTAAACTGCTACAGTTAGGCATTTTATTGTTTTCGTCATTTAAAACTCACCGAAGAGTTGCTTACAAATTGCACTTCTGTAAAAAAAAAAATTATTTATTTTTAAACTCCTCGGCTGACAAGGTAATTTACTGCTTGTTATAATAAATTTTGTTATCAATAATTAAGAAAATGTAGGTATTATCTTTGTTTGAACAATAAATCGATTGTAAAAAATTAAAAAAGTTAAGATAAGTACGTGCATTGATAATTTTGTCGATGACTGTATGCCAGTACATTGTATTCTAAGCAATTTTTATGGTTAACAAAAACGCCTTAATCCCGCCTGAAATACAAGTTTTATTCGTAATTGAAAAAACAAAAATGTTGTTTAGAAAAAATACCTTTTTTTAAGAATTATATTTAATACATAAATATGCACTGACGTAATATCGACTAAAATGTTAACAAACTGATATACCTACACATACATACATACAAAAGTGAGTGGAACCTGGATGCGCTTAATTCCTACCTACCTTTAATTTAAAATTTTAAAAAGAAATAAAATATTAATGAAATGAAAAATTTTAATAAGTATTGCATGTTTTTTTTTTTTGACTAAATTAATTTTTCTATTTTGAGCATAAAAACGTCATTTCGCCTGCTAATCGTATTCATATTATTTTAATAGCAAATTAATTAAAATTAGTTTAAATTACATAAAAATATTTAACAGAAAGGAATAAAGTATAGAGCACGAAATGAACCAAAAACAATATACATATGTACATATGTATGTATTAATCAACTTTTTTGTTTTGTATCCTATAAAGTAATTAAGTCTGACAGTGAATTTTTGTTTAGGTCATAGCGATTTTTCAAAAAAAAATTTTTTAAGAAGAAAAAGTACCTACCTATAAAGCTTGTTTACTGAAATATTGCCTTCGTATGAATAATAACATGCATGCTACGGTCCAATGACTGTTACTACTCCTTTGCATCAATCTGGCATTATTTTCTGCTCTTTTCAAATTAATCAGAAAAATAAATGGTACGATAAGTAGGTACTTATTTATTTAAAAAAAACTTGTAAGGCCTTGTTATTTTATTCTTAGTAGGTATTTTCTTCTTATTTTTATTTTTTTTTCTAAAATTTTTAAAACCAGTTTCATTTAGTGAAGCGTTTCTGCCCATCTTTTTTTCTATTTAAATTTAAAATTAGGGCTGGGCATAATAGTCAAATCGTTCTGACATAATTTCTATATCCATATGCACACACACAACTTTGCGAATAAACATACATTTGCATGTGTGTGTGTACTAAATAGTATGTAAATGTCGAAAGGTATGATGGAAAACGGACACAATTTTTTCAAAAATAAATTTAAAAAAAAAAATACAATTCAGTAAGTATACATTTATATTTTTAATTTTTTTATATATCTACATATATACGAGTATGTACATACTTATTTATAAAAACAAAAATATTTGGAAAAAAATAAAGAACACCGTCATACTCGTACATACGTACATACTCGTACATACCTACGTACTCAAATATAAAGGGTGTCCGAACAAGAACGCAAGATTTAAATTTTAAATAAAACACAGATATTTATAAAAAAATCGTGAAACTTTATTATATCGTAAAGTAGACAGAATGAGGTTATGTATGGAACAACATATCGGGCAGATGGCCGCCGCGGCTTTGCTGGCACACACGCGATCTTTTAATGAAATTTTCAATGACCGTTTTGCATAAATGCTGCGGTATTTTTAAGGCTTGAGTCGTCGTCGGCTTATTCGCGTAAACCATCGACTTCGAAAAACCCCCAAAAAAAAAGTCTAATGGTGTTAAATCGCACGATCTAGGCGGCCAATTCTGGTCTCCAAAACGCGAAATAACACGACCGGGAAATGACTGATGCAGCAATTGAATTTTTTCTCTGGCTGTATGACATGTGGCGCCGTCTTGTTGAAACCACAAGCTCTCCGCATTCATTTCTTCAATTGTAGGCAAGAAAAAACTGGTTATCATTTCACGATACCGAACACCATTGACTGTCTTGCGTTCTTGTTGGGACACCCTTTATAATTAGTTGGCATTTGGCCCACAAATCGTGCTACATATGAACATCTCCATACTATGTATGTGTGTATGTATAAAAATATGCAAAACCAAATAACATAAAGTTATTACAAACTCAAATCAAAATAAACGTTTTTTTTTTTTTAATTCTGTATTCTCACAAACATACAAGCGTACAGCATGCATAAATATAAATGTTATTTATTTTGTTTATCCAAACACAAAACATAAAAATTAAAATTAAAAAAATTTTATTGCCGCTTGTCTGACAAAATCAGGGCCATAAATATTTTTATAGGGTTTTCGTATTGTTTCTTTTAAAAAGTCACAAAATATACGAACCTTTCGGTTTGGCTTGCTTGTAGAAAATACCTATTCAAGGTGAAAATATGAGCGAAACTTTCAGTTTTTGAATTATTAATAATAGTTAAGTATGTATGTATGTGTATTAGATATAATTAGTACTACATAATAACACTGTGCAACATTTTTGAAGTCATCGTGTGAAATTTTTCGAAGTACCTACTTAATGAAACTAATTAAACCCCATTTGGGTTTCGCTAGCTTAGCTACTGTACGGATGTTATTGCCTTATGAAGCTTTTGACATTTTAGTATTTTTTCAGATTAGTTTGTTCTACACTTTTTTCTCCTAGTCTATAGCTACAATTGTGTACAAGACAGGGAAACAAAATTCCATTTGGTGTTCGAGCAATAGTCGTGAGAAAAATTGCAGGGTTTTCGGATAAATCAAGTCTTAGCCTAGTCTTAGTCAATAAAATTCAAGCGTAGCTAAACTAAGGTTTTCTTCGTTTCGATAACTACTTCGAGAAAGTCCACACGAGAAAAAAATTGCATTTTGTAATTAAATACAATATCGGAATGAATATTCACATAATTTTTATATACTTTGTTATCAATTAAAGTTCATTGGACCATATTGTTGTAGTAGTACGCATGCGCACAGTTTAATGTTATTAAATATAAATGATAACTACTCATATCTGTGGTAAAGGAGCAATAAGTATGCATAAATGTGTATGCGTGTATGCTTGTGAGCCAGTTTTATACGAGTACATTGTACCGTTGTTGTTGTACTTTGTATGCACAAAAAAAAATATTTCATGACTTTCCCATTCGACTCATTTTGCTTTGTTTAACTTTGATTTGTCCAACTAATTATTCATAATGAAAGTTGTCAACGAATTAGCTAACAACGATCGTGTCGAAGGAAACACATAATGGGTATACAAAAATATATACTCGTACTTACACACGCATCTATTAAGGGATTTGAGTTTTCTCTTTTGATTTGAAGACGTTATAAACTACGCTAATTATTCATTCCAACCCAGATAATTAAAAGGTTAAAAGGTTCCCAAAACACTTTATTTGTGAGCTGGGATTACTATTGTGAAAAGTTTAATTATTTATGCGAGTAGTATGTAGTCGTAGCATAACTTAAAAAGAGAACTGTTGATTCAGAGTACATACATACAGTTAACTTAGTGTTGCAGATGAAGCTTCAATATTGTTTGAATGCACTTGTGTCGGCCGTAAACACTACATAGTATAAAACAAAAAATTTTGATAGATAGAGTGATTGAAGAGGAAGGTTTATATGTATAATCTTGGAAGGTTTAACGTCACAAATTCACCCGGCAGGTATCTGGCTTATTTGCCTGCTACCGGTTTTTACTCGGTCTCGCACGGATCTTTACTCTATGAGTACGATTGCTTAGTGTAAGAAGATCGAATATATTAAAAATATTAAGGCAAGACAACGTTTGCCGGGTCAACTAGTATCATAATAAAAATGCATGAGATAATCGGTTTACTATTTTGAACACTAGTAGCTGTTTGTCTATTTGTAAGAAAACTGGGAGAAGATTTACTTTTGATATGCGTATTTATTATTTTGAACCGTGACACTATTTCAGCAAAAGCAAAAACAAAAAGAATTGTTGTGAATATTAAAAACACATACATTTTTTTGAGCCGTTAATTAAAGTTTGAGTCAATAGTTCAATTAAATTAATTATAATTAAAGTTAGGATGACCAGTGTTGAAATTATCCAAATAAATATATAGCCAAGTGCACATTTTGCTATGTATAAGTAGGTATAACTAAAATAGCTGACGACCAACTGTTAACCAATCCCTAGAACTGATTGTAAAACTTGACAATATAGTAGAATCTTGTACATACTGGGAATATATAACAGTAAGGAAATTATTAAAACAAATCAATTAAAGAAAAGCATAATAATGGATATTTGTTTTAGTCTAGTATGTAGTAGATTTCTTAACAATATCCGCGTCATTAGTATGATTGAAAATACATATTTATGAATCATTTTCAAATATTGGAAGAGGAAAATGACGATGTTGTATTTACTAATTGTTATGTGAAATACACATTAAAATTTATGATGAGTTATTCTGTGAGCTAATTACGTAATTCGATTCGAATCGAAATAGCTTTCGAAAAGATTTTTTAATTTGAAAAAAAAAAAAATAATTATGTAGAACATTCGAAAAAATATTAACTTTTTTTAAATCACCCTCAAAATTTTTAATACAACTCTGCTAAATTTTCGAAAGGTCTACATATTAGCTTTTCTTTCGAATTGAAAATTCTTTTCGAAAGCCATTTCGATTTGAATCGAACTACATAATAGCCCCCCTGATTTGTTTGTTAGTAATAATACAAACAAAAAAACTTTTTACTTAATCTACAAATGATAACACAGAAACAACCAAAAAAAAAAATTATATTCTAAGGCTAAAACAAAGAGGGTTAACAAAATAAAAAAATCCCCAAAGTAAATAAATAAGAATTTAATTAAAAAAATAAAAAAAAGAGACATTTGGCAATGAACGCTTTCTAAAGATACTCACACTTAGCAAAAACAAAAAAAACTTTTCTTAAAATAAAAATGTCAAGAAACGATAACCATTTACTTTTTAATTTATTTTGTGTCTACATCTACATGAAAAAAAAAATTATTAAAAAATCCTTGAAGAGTTAAGAAGTAAATTTTGTCCTAAATTATCATAAGGGTAATTTATTTTTTTTATAATTGTCTTAAATTTGTATGTATGCAAATAACAAACGTATCAAAACATTTAAAATGGAAGGACATACTACACGTGTGTACATATGTTGGACATGTGTCGGTCATTTAATTGAACGAAATGATCCGCTTCTTTTATTAAATCTTTGTCGGTCTTTCGTTCGTTCGTTCTTATGGTTTAAAAACGGTTTGTAGTTCATTACGCCTTCCTAATAAAAACAATTTGACAATATTTAATTTTTATGTTTTATTATATATCTTTTGATAATTTTTATTAAATAATTAATTTTTGTTAAAGCGAATCACACTCTTTGTTTATACTAGTATGTATTGCTTTTATATTATTTTTTGTCGTTCGGTCTTTTCTATCCTTCGTTCATGTGTTTCAACTGGAACAATTAACAAATGGCCGAACGGATTACTAGCAAAAATTGCACGAAAAAGATCGGTCACTAAAACGTTTGATTCAGTGACCGGTCTTTTTCGTTCAATAAATCTGTGGCAATAAGAAAAAACTGTTTGTGTTTTATTAAGCTACGCTTCTATTATGATTCACAACTCAACTGAGTTGAAAAAACTGCTATTAAGGAGTTGTAATTTTTTTAAAGTTGTAAACGGTAATAACACAAAAAAGTTGTAATTTCAAAATTATAACTAAAGTAGAGTTGAGCTGACCATAATAAGGACATTTTAAAATTTCTAAATGTTTTTTTTTTTTTTTAAATAAATTTATTTTAATTCTAGCCTTGAACTCTAACAAACGAACTGTATTACTTTCTGGTGAGTTGGTTGTTTATGTCATTAAAAACAACTGCTTTGAATTTTTTGTTATTAAATATTAATAGTAAAATAATTATTACATTCTATCTACGAGTACACACAAAAAAGTTACCACAAAGTCCGCGTTATAAAAAATAAATCAATAAGAAAACTCTTTAATCATTTATTTATTTACAAAAATGTATATTACAAATAAAGTTATAATATACTCGTATATAAAAGAAAACTCTTTAATAGTTATTGTCTCTATTTTATTAAATATCGTCATATGTTTTCAAAAAACCAAAAAAATCTCTATTATGAAAAATTATCCAAACTTTTTAAAAAATTTTACTGTTTCAACTTCAGTTTAAGAATGTATTTTAGAAGTTAATAAATTGATGCGGTGTATCATAGTACACCCAAAATTCAAATGTTAATTTTTATAACTTACATAACATACATACATATACACGATGAAGGCTTTAATGTGGATTTATGTACTTCCTTACAATTAAAATGTATGGGAGAAATTATATATACGAGTATGTAGCTCAATTTAAATTAAATTCAGGCAGCTACGATTGTATTTGCTCACTAACATTTTTAGATATACGAACACTTTTCGTGAATAAGGAATATACAAAATATTTAAAACGCGTAATAAATAGTTGTAATTTTAGGATTACTCCTTTGTGTAGCGAATATCGATTAGAATATACTGTACACGTATTTGTGGCTTAGGCACGATATCTGCAAAGCATATATGTATGCATGCATACATACATACTGCCTTTATGGACCTCTTGTTGTTACCTGTATACAGAAAATTTGTTAATAAAATTAAATATTAGTCAGTTATGATTATATTTTTTTATAGCTGTACGTTTTGTTTATCGCTTAGCTGATAGCATACACAAATAATGAGTGTTTGAATCCATAATGAGCAAAAACTGTTCCACATACGAGTAAATATTAATTTTGTGTTCACATTGTATACTTTTTGTATTCATTAAATAAGCAACATTGAGCCGATAGCCTTTGCAGCTAGCGCTCCTCTTTTTTTTACATTTAGTCTTCGAATTTATTCTTATGATTAAATAAATAATAATAATAATAATAAATAAGAAACAAATTTTCGAATACAGTAAATAGTTTCACCTGCTGTTGCTTGTAATAAAAATATTATGTAAAAAATATTCACAAGCATTCCCCTCTTCCCCTTACGATTGCCCGCTTAATCCTAATTTCACTTTCCCAAAATAGGTTTAGCTACGCTTGTAAAATTGTGTAAATTACTTTCATTTTTTTTATTTTCAAGGTGTGGTCAGGCTAATCAAATATTTAATGAAAGAAATGTAATCGCAAATTTTGAAAAATACGTACATGAAAAGGTATGACATAGCGGTAATTACAAAAGGTTATACAACTTACTTAGTATTTTCCTGTAATCGTACGAGCCTAAAATAAAATCTTGTATCCCAAATATATGAAAAACGTTACAGCTGCTCTTTATATAAAATATTATTTTTAATAAAAACTATCATAGTCACAAAAAAGTAGGATTATATGAATTTCAACGACTTTAGTGTGACTATGATTATGGCCCTATAACTTTAATTAATAAAAAAAACAGTAGAAGAAAATAAAAAAGCAATAAAGTAAGTACGTAATTTGAATGAGTATAATAAAAAATATTCTATGTCAGAGATTTCATTTTAACATAATGGCGAGCGTTTTGTGTATGTAACGCTTTGTTATGTAAAAAATTTAATAATTTCAATCTTAACTCTTCAACAACTATGTGTGTGTGCATAAATGTACAAGTGCATTCTCATGTACACACAAATACTTGCATATAAAGTTTTTAAACAATTCTACATATGTAAGTATGTATGTATGTATCTACAAAAAAAAAAACAACAACAAAATACTCATGAGATATTAAATGATAATGAATATTTGTATCTATGATTAACAAAATAAAGCTCATTCATGCTTACGACATGTTCTATACGTATGTAAGTATGAATGCACATTTGTATGTAGGCAAATGCATTTAAGAACAAACAGAAAAAATTACTAATGAATAATTTCGTCCAATATTGAAAAAAATTAATACCTATGGTATGTGTACGAGTATTTACATATATAAACTTACAAATTGCACAAGTTTTATTATGCCAGGAACGGTTTGGAAATATCCAATGTTAATTCTAAGTGCAGTTATACCACCACCTGTTGTGGGTGATGTGGTTTGCGTAGGTGTACGTTCAACGGTTACTACGGTTTCAACCATTTTCTATTAATTAACTTTAAAACTTTTTGTTAAAAATAAATATTTTATAATTTTTGTTTTCGTATATAGATACGAGTATATTTTTTATATTGATATTTTAGTTATGTACTCGGTATGTGCATTTAATAATAAACTTTATTTTCTTTTATATTTCCGAATTATTATTATTTTTCAGCGTTGTGCTAATTAACGACCGATGTGAGCGACGCACGTTAAGTTACTACTGTTGCGTATTTAGACGACCTGTTTACTGCGCACGCAATTAGCCATGTATAGCAGTGTTGCCAGTGAAGATAGATTTCGCTTATTTCTTATTTAGTAAAATAATAAGTAAAAAATTTTAATAATTGTATTCGTATGTCTGAATAATATAAATATTAAATGAGCTGTTACTTTTAAAAATAGTATAAGACCACTATAAACAAAAAAATAGTCAACGGTCTCTACATCTTACTAAAATTAACGCCAACTATTTTTTTTAAAGGGGACTTATACCACTTTCAAAAATAACAGCTCACTTAAAATAACACATGCATGTTGCAAGTCGTTTAAAAGTTTTCAAATTTCAATTTGAGTTGCACAATGGTAACAATGGCCTAGACTAGAAATGTATATTGCTCTCCTCAATATAATAAATTTCTCTCAAAAAGTTATAAATTTTTAAATATCTCGCTCTCTAATAACAATTTCTCATAGTAAACACTTTGTTGTTCGCTAAATTATTCTATTAACTTGGCTAAGACAAATGAGCTCTTACATGTATTTGCATTTGTCCACTACCACCACAACGACATTTTAAATTGTTTTTATTTATTTATGTAAGTTATAGAAAATGTACTTCTACATAACTATGTATCTTGATTAACTAACTAGTTTTTTACTTTTTTTTATTATTATTTTTCTCTCACTTATTTCTACATACCTACTCATATTTACTTAAAAAAAAGTAGCTTTAAAGAAATTACACCAATTCACATGATACAAAAATAAATTAATTTCATTTTATAGAGCTTTTATAAATAATTCAAAGTCCACATAGCCCACACGTACACATATCAATCGTTTTAAAAATTTATACTGGAATTGAATACTCTAGCCGTTTTGTTAGATATGATTATTTTGGAAGTTGCATATAAAAATGTTTACTTTTAAGTAAACAGGGCATCACACCAGTTCCATATTGCAGCATACCAAAAATCTGTGTTGAATAAAATTCTCTGCAGATATTTTCAATACTTTCATAAATTTTCAAAATTTTATTGATGTTTTTTATTTTTATTTATATATATATTTTTTTACATTAATTCTTGTTTCAATATTCTTAAAGAATCGAGCATTAGTTTTTATTTATATTATTTTTCTAGCAATTTCATAAAAATCAACTAAAATTTTATTCAAAACGATTCAACGATTCAATATAAAAGTTCTAGTTAAGTGTTTTATAAAATTGTTAGCAAGTTAAATTTTTTTACTTAATTAATTTATATAAATAATTGTTTAGTTAGTTAGCTTTGCAAATATGTATGTATATATTATAAGCAGAACTCGCGAAAAAAAATTTACTTAAAACTATAAGTTAAGCAAACTTTTTCTTAATTTTATTAAAGAAACTAAAATTAGAGGAATAAATTAAAATATATTAGTTTTTACATTAAATGTTAAAGTGGATTTCTGCTTTAGGACTTTAACAAACTTCTTAACGTAAGATAAGGCCTTGGACTCTTCTAAATTAATTTATACGTTAGCAGTGTTTTACAATTAATTTTGAAAAATTATAATAACAACGAAATACGAGTATAAATGTTGTTGTAAGCACATATTTTCACTTTAGATTTTTTGTAATAAAATTTTTAAAAGAATTAATTACTGTTTGTTAAAAAAAATATGCTCATACAGCATAATGTTGTATCGTTTTATTTAGTAAGAATTTTTAGTTTATTATATTATAAATTTAATTTTATATATTTTACAGTTTATGGAGTGTCTTTTGTGTTGATGTTAAAACTACGGAGTTTACATAACATTTCGTTTTTCGGTTTCCAGTTAATTAAACGTACAAATCTTTGAGCAACTTAATAAAATTATATTTAAAAAAAACCAATGAAAAAATAAAAAATACTTTAGTTTATTATTTTAATATTAACTCATATTCACAAAGTTTATGTTTTTACTTATTTTTTTTTTCTATTTTTATAATGTTGTGTACAAAACTTGATACTTTATTAAAAAGCTAAAAAAAAATAATAAAATAAAATAATAATAATTATGTATGTTTAAAAATAGAGCACAACTTGAATAAAAATTAATAATTTCAAATGAAGTAAAGACCGTTGTTGGATGAAGGGCAGGAAAGTAGAGAAAATAAAACAATTTTAGTAACATTTGTTTATTATAATTGTAACTTTTCCAATGTGACAAAAGCCAGAATTCAGAAAGAATACTGAAAAGGCCTTAATGACTTTAGTTTTTTTTCTTAGCTTTTGTTTTTTTTCTTTAAAGTTTCATGTATGCCCAAAATTAATTTCGATAGTGTAGTTTTTTTCCATTTGTGTACTGGTTTAAATTATTACTGCTACTAGAGTTTTTTTCATTCTCTCTGATTAAGTCGATCTAACATTCGCTTTGCGAGAAATCCACATCCTTCTTTACACTCCTCGCTAGACGATCTAGTTCTGCGGCCGCATCTGTGCGCACGGGAGTAAGCATGCTATCTGAACCATTGGCTCTTGGTGTACTCATGGCACCAGGAGGTGTAGCTGGTGATCCAGATTTTTTGTGCAACAATGAATTAAAGAAATTTGCTAGCACACCTTCCCCAGCAGGTGTAGCTGGATTCATTTTAACATCAAGCTGTTCATAAAAAAAATTTTTTTAATAAATTTCTTTTAAATGTTAATTTTTTTAAAAGGCTTTAAGTTGGTTAATTTTAAATTAAAGTCAACTGTGAAAGTAAACAGTTTTATATAGCATATACATACATATTTATTAATGCGATATTAAGCAATAGCTGTATTTTATCTATCGTGTTAAAAAAAAGATCATTGAAACATAAAATAATTCAGATTTTCGCAATTGAAGTTTTTGTAAATTAATAAAGAAAAAAATTTTAAATTTTAGGAAAATGAAGGAAATATGAATTTATGATTAATTGCATATGAAAAAAATACTAAGGCCAAAACGAAAAAAAAAATTTAATGTAAATGCTTTTAAGAATAAAGTAGCAATTAGTGCCAACAAAATAAAATAATTTCAATTGTTAGTTTTTGTAATATTATTAATTTATATTTGGTTTTTACCTTTCTTGTTGGGGAATTCTGACTAGCAGAGCCTGGAGTACGAGGCAAAGCTTTACTAGCCTGAGTACGTAATGGCGATTCACTACGTTCTTCTCCGCTAGACTTAAGAGCTTCTTGTTGTCGTGCCAAAAATGTTTGTTCGTCTTCAGCTTGTATTTCTGCTTCACGGTTTGAGACAGCCTTAAATGAAAATTAAATTTAATCAAAAAAAAAAAAAAAAAAAAAAACAAAATTAACATCGGCTTTAAAGTCAACGTTATCGAAATTTTCTATATAATTTTTTTTATAAATTTTACTTTAAATTCTACGTCAACTATGTTTACAATGTCAATTAAAAATAAAACATAATCTTACATTTCTAGTAGGTGGAGCGGTTATAATATCGGTGTAATAATCCTCAGCTTTGCAAGATGGCATATTCTCATATAAAATACTTATTTTCTTTAAACTATCCCAACCGGCAGGACTACAAAATAAATATAAAATACAAAAATTAATAATAGAAAAACTATATAAAATTACAAAATAAATGTATATGTACATTAAAACCGCATCCTTTTCAACGACTAGGGCAGGTGTTCGGAATGGTAGATCATAGATTCGATGAGTTAAATATTTGTATAAGAGATCACAGTTTTTATCTTCTTTAACACTTGTATAAAAAAGTGATGCGCCATGCTGTAAACAGAATCGCCTTATCCATTGTTGAATAAAATCAAAATGCTCATCCCGATAATCGTATTCTTTTTCCAATGTTGTCATGTAGTCAGTCTAAAATATACCGAAACATAATTTTTTATTTATTTAATATAACAGGAAGTTCTCATTAAATTAACGAACACTTTAGGTATACATTTACAAATTTACAAGGAATGCTTTGAATATTTTAGGCGTGTAATAGATACCCACTATTTAAGTGTTTAACGTATAAGTATGTACATGTGAATACATAAATTAAATTCAATTTAATAAATGATTAAATTAGAATTTTATTTACGAATTAAAAGTATATTAATCTACAAATCTATATACATACACATACATAGAATTTATATGAATAAGTTATGAACATTTACCTTTGTTACAACGACTACAATATCTAAACCAAGATTTGTAAGCAAAGCTCCTTCTGTAAGCGGTAACAAATCATCATCGTCTATTGAATTATTTCTCATCGTTCGTTTTACCGGTGAACCAGGGTCCAAGTCATCTCCTACTTCACAATAACTTTGCCAAGAAGATATTAAACGCTGGCGGACTTCTTGTTTCTCTTCGGGTTCTAATTTTAAAGTTTCTATATGATCGGATAAAACTTTTATCCAATGATTTAATTGTTCTAACCAATACCATGGTTGAGTCATTGATACTGTGAGTATAACCAAAGTGTGTGCATAATTTGTTGCATTTAGAGCGAAATGCAAAAGATTTTTATGGCCTGGATCACCATCTAAAACCCAAACACTTAAACGTGTCGTATCTATAATGAAAAATAAGAAAATAAATTAATAAATCGCTAGTATTTAGAAAGAAAATTAATGAAAATTACGATTTAATTAAAATAAAATTAAAAGTAATATTTTCTGATAATATTATGAAATAAGGACGACACACTAGACGCCCAATTTGTAAGTTACACCTAACTGTTAATCAGACAATTGACAAGATCTGAATGAGAATTCATTTTGAGAAGATTTCCTCCAAATTGTAAGTGTAACAAAAAGTATAGTAAATCGATAAATTTATTTATTTCTTTTTGTTAATATCTTCAACTTACCATCTCTATATTCATCTTTAACATCTATGTAGGCGTATTCTAGACCTGACCCTTTTTTCGGATTTTCAACACCCTGCAATTTAGCCACTAATGTAGTTTTTCCCGTAGCATTGTCGCCTAATACCAATACAGATTTATTTGAAGGAAGTTTTGTGCTGCCTTGTTTTTGTACTTCACTCAATATTGAAGACCTGAAAACAAATAAAATAATTCATTTTTGTTATTGCGTGTAATTTATAAAACTGAATAGATACTTTTGGTTTTGCCCAGAGTAAATGTTTATTTTTTATTGCTTTCAATTACCAAATTTGATGAAAGCAAAAGTCGTCTAATAGGAATTCTTTAGAGAATAATAAATGTTTAATGATTCGACTTACAAATTTTGATGACGGTTAGTTTGTTGTTGTGGTAACTGCAATTTAACTTTTTCCTTGCGCAATAATTGAAAAATATCAAATTCTTCGGAGCGACTCACACCACAATTCACATTTAAGTTTATCATTATAGAAATTGAAATCCTTTATTTAATGGATGAACATGAATGAATGAACACACATACATGTATGTTGTAGGCATGTGAGTTTAAGTAATTTTATTTAATTGGATTAAATTAAATTAATAAGATTTTATTATAATTGACTACTCTCCTTGTTAGGTAGGTTTTGCTACCAATATAATACTGGTGGTTGATATGTACACCTACCTATCTACAAGTAAAATTTTAAGAGAATGTCTACAGTAAACTAAAAAAAGTCAAATGGAAGTCAAAATGAGTTTAAAAGTAATAAAGAGAGACAGTTCAAGTGTTTTTTTTAAGTAGAATTAGCTTTTATTGTATAGAATATATTGATTTTCGATTTTGCCGACTTCAGCGCTTAAGAGTAATAAAATATTAACCAAGGCATATTTATTTCTGCTCTCATATTAACATTACAATATCCATATTTTTTAAACAAATTTGTTGTTGTATTAAAAAAGTTATATCGGGACTAGTCCCATGAGAAATTAATGTTTGGAAAAAAAGTATGAATTATTTTTATGACATTTCGACAACTGATTCTCTTTCAAAGCTTGTTTTATAAACTTAAGCGTTTCTATAACAATCAATGTTTATTTATACAATTCAATTTCAATTTAGATTAGTTTGAAAATTGTTCAAAAACGTCACATTAAAGGTGCAAAATTTCTTCAAAACAAGTGAAGTTAGATGTAAAATTTTTTATTAAGCTTAAAGGCATTCTTACGACTTATATAGAAGTAGTGGATAGACTCAGAATGAGCTACTTAGATAAGACATAAGTAAAATGAAGCCGATAACAGTTATGACAATTGTGAGAAAGATAGTAGTGGGGTCAGACAGTAAATCTTTTAGGTCAAAGTGTCCCCAATAATTTTTAAATTTAATTTAATTTTTTATTTTAAGTTTAGTTACTATTGAAGATAATTGGAATACTTTCAGTGTTAAATTGATATTTATGCATTTAAATATAAGTAATAATAATAAATAAATCACAATACATTTTTTTTTAACAAAACAATTTGTAAAATTAATAGCTTCAAAATTTGTTGCACTAAAGAACTAGAACTACTGTGCTATTCTATTGCGTGTAATAAATTGAATGTACAACATACATTCATATATACAAACACATTTGTATATGAAAATCAGAAGTATCGGAGTGAGTACCTATTGTGTGTTAACCAAAAGAGCGGTTGTTATGGTGCCAGTAAAAACCAAACGAAAATTTTCTTTGTAAATTTCCTATGCTTCGCTAAGTTACTTTCAATGTGGCTATCAAAGTGGAAAGATCAAAAAATAAAAGTGAAGGAACTATTAAATTTAGAACAATCAATAAAATTATAGAAAAAACCGACGAATATGGAATATAATGGTGACTCCAAAAACATAACAAGATTTCTTTATACAAACCAAAATATACAACTCCCACAATTGGAAGAACATTCCATAGTTAGTTTATGTAGACGTAGGACTTCGGCAGAAATGATAAGTGAAGCAAAAACATTTTTAAGTGATGTGAGTGCATCAACGAATAGCACAAGTCCTAACCAAACGGCAAATGGTATGATTTTTGAATATATGTACATACATACGTCTGTGTGTATTCGTTTAAAATTACTTTTCTAAATGAAAATTTTGTTAAAAACGTTAAGTAAATCATTTTCTGTTATTCCATGTAGTTGGTGGTGCAAGAGTTGTTAGTACAAAACGTCCCATAACGCCGCGAGAGCCGGGCAGAGTTTTATATGGAAAAGTTACTTTACCTGGAAGACCACCCAGTGCTTTCTCGTATGAAAATATTTGTTTTTCTTATCTCTGAAATTTTTGTAAAAGCAAATTATTTCATAATTTTTTTAGTTTGCGTTACTTGCAAAATGTGGATTCACGTGGTTCCACACCTAAAATTCCTTCCTTGGAACCATTACCAACCACTGACGAAAATGAAGTAAAGCTATTCAATGCAAAAGAGTTGCCTTTTAATAAAGAGACAGTTGGCTATGAAAGAGATGAATCTAATTATGCCATTTTGTCGCGTCGCTCTCAATCTCTTGAATCACGTTTTGAGTGCTACGAAAATAAGAATACTAATAACAGTGCTTTAAGCGGTAAACTTAATAATTCACTTCTAATGCAAACAAAGTCACAGTTGGTACGCAAACTCCCCTCCTTAGAAATTAAAGGAGTTTCTGTAAATGTAAAAGGTAAAAAACACACACACAAAGATGTTTATACTTTTTATACATTTTGTAATTAAACAGAAAACATAACGTTTAACAAAGAACGAGCCAAGACAGCTTACAGTGAAACATCGGCAGAGCTAAATGAATCACTAAATAATGCAGAACCGATTATAAAAGATAATTGTGCAATTAATCTGTTGACAACAAGAAAAATTCTAACACGGAACAATGATTTGTTAGCACAGTCATCTACAGAAAAATTAATTGACATGTTAAGAGAACATTCCGGCCTGAAAGACTGCACTGAAGAAACCGCCAGTCACATCAATTCGGTAATTTTGTATAAAATTTTCTATGCTTGTTTTACGAAACATACATATGTTATGTATGAATATACATACATATTTTTAGATTCTAATAGAATTGTACAGTAGAGTACGTAAAAATGAGAAGCATTTCAAAAAAGGATTTATATTAGGAGGACTATATGGTCTAGTGGAAACATCATCAGCTAAAATTTTACATTCAGTGGCCAGAGTTGTGCTTGCGGTATATTTTATATTTCATTATAACTTTTTATGAAAAAAAAAATAAATAAAACTTTAATTATTTGCAGTTACGTGTCTCTGGTAGTAATTTAACAGGGGCATGCAAACTTATTTTTAAAGTAGCCCGCAATGAACAAAACGATCATTTGTTTTACGACAGTGATCTGTTGGAACTTTTAATTGATGGGTTAGGTCGCGCCAGTCCGTTGGAAGATCCCGAAGCATGCATCTATGGTTATGGTTCTATAAGATTTCTTACGTGCAGCACAGTACAGGAGAGAGCCGAGCTGGCTACCGTGAAGGATTTCAATCGCAATTGGTCTGAATATTTTGAATTACCCCGTAAACCAAGTACAGCTCCTAATTTGGGAGAAGCTCATAATTTAATATATGACAGGCAACAAAAAGAATTCGTTGAAAAATTGTCAAGACAAGATGCTTTAGTAGTTCGTTTATCGCGACAGGGTGCTGTACAATTAATGATACTGCATTTGCAAATGTTAAACGAAGCAGGAGCAATCCAAAAATTAAGCGGTCCACCTTTACATTCTTTATATCAACTATCGGCAGCCTTACGAACATTAGCAGATGTTAGGCAAAATTCTTCATCGATTGAGCAACTAGCAAATTCAAATCAAAACTTCAATACAACAAGTATACAACTGGAGTTGGCTTGCCCTCATCTGATTAAAGCTGCTGAAGTTACCATAGGCGAAATAGAAGTTCAAGCTAATATCGTTAGAACTTTAAGGTAATTATTACAACAATCGTTTTAAATATTAAAATTTATCGTAAACAAATTGTGTCTTCAGTGTTCTTTCTGAAGAACAAGATTGCTGTCATATTTTAAAAAATTTTGCTGGCCGAATTGGTATGCTTTTGGGACCATGCTGTACTAATTTTAAAAGCAATCAAGCTGATAAACTTTTATCACTTATAAGTCGTTTAGGTTACATATTGGGAAACATTATGGCAAAATATGATAACGCTAGAATAGAGGTACTATCACCCTAATATATACATATGTTTATAAATTCCAATCTATTATAATATCTTAAAGTTCTATCATAATGATGTTGCAATGGAGTACTTACTAAATGTAATAGAAATCTACTCTAAAGAGCCCTTGACACTACATAATTCATTAGGCGATACTGTGGTGGATGTTTTAGTTAAAATGATAAGAGTGTTAGCAAATATGAGTGTTAATTCAGAAGTTGGTTTTAGCCTAGGGAACACAAAATCATTGGGCAACACTTTAATGGTACTATTAAAAGCATCAGTTCAAATTAAAAGTATTAAATTGGTAAGAATATTTAAACACATTTGATAACAAATTAAATAATTTTTTTGTGTTCATAGAAACAGGAACTTCAAGAGCTTACCCATGCCACCTTAGGAGCATTACATAATCTTTGTTTTTATCAAGATAAAATTATGATTACTCCACCCCATATCATTGAAGCTAAAGGCAGTTTACAAATGGTTTTGCCTGAATTAGCGGCTCAATTGTGTTCAATATTGAAAACAAATCGTGAAGCAATAACGCAGACGGAAATAACTAGAGTTTTAGGAAACTTAACCAGAAACGAAAAGGCTAGGAAATCATTTTGTAAATCTAAAGGTCTAAAACTTGTTATAGAAATTCTTACCAACAGCGCAAAAAGTAACTTGTATGACCTTAAAGCATGTACAATTGGTATATTGGTTAATCTTTTGGGTGATGTGGAAAATCGTTTACCTTTGGTTCAATTGAAGGTTGCAGAAATTCTATTGAATTTATTGCGGGATGCTTTGGAACAACATTCTGATTTCTTTTTAGCCACAATTATATCTCAAGCCTTTTGGAATTTATTTATTGATGCTTCACATATAGAAGATGTATGCTCGGAAACAACATTGGATGAATTAAGTGATATATTGGCTGAATATTTAGATGAAGAAAAAATTTTTAAAAACTGCAACAAAAAAGTGGTGCATGAAATTTTCGAAGATTTTGCAATTGTGTCAACTGATTTATTGGAACGTTTGCAATCAAATTACGATCAACAAAGTGATGGTGTAGTTTCTTTAGAGACAAGTGATTTTGAAAATGAAGAGGATGATGTCTACATAGAAGGAATGCAAAGTTAAATATTTTCGACAAAACATGACATTTTAACACTTAAATATATTAATAAAAAATAACAGAAAGAAGAAAAACATTTATTATATTCTGTTTCATATTTATTATTCCATCTATATGTATGCTATTTTAATTAGTTTTATATTTAGCTATGACGGTTGATATCAAGATTTAAGTTATACATTATTAACTTTTTTTAACGCTTAAGGTATACACGACAGTTACACTACCTTCTATGAAATCAGCAGCAAAAAAAGAAAACATTTACTTGTTCCGTTTCTCTTTTAACGTTTTATACACAAACTCTTACATTTCTGCTTGTAAATTCGTTTATTAATATTTTATTGAAATAATTTTATTCAGATTCGTCTGTTGAATATTAAACCAACATAATAAAACTATGAAGTACCGAATTGTATGAATTCATACTTCTTTGCCTTAGTCAAATATAATTTTAATTTTGGATGTAAAAGGACAAATTGTCAGCAATTAAAATTGTAAAAAAAAATACTTTTTGCATACACACATGTGTACATAAATCAAACTATAGATTTTTATGGCATGTTAACTATATACGAATAAAGGCGTAGACATTAAAAAATAATGAGTTTAGGCGTGATTTTCAAAGAGAAATTGTCAACATGCAATTCGTGCAGAGCATCTAATTTCAAACTAGCTTGCCAGAACTTACAACAAACATAATTCAATGAACGAAAGGAACACATTATAGCCCTATTCAATTCTCTTTTTGATATCCTTTAACGGCGAAAATAGACCACTATGGCGTATCTAACATTTTTCAGTACATAAAAGCTGCTCGTTATAACATTGAAAAAAGATCTTCAATATTATTTTTTGAGGAACAATTTTGATAAACTAAATAAGGTGTGTACGTATATATGCATATCTGCATACGTACATATATATGTACCTATGCAAAAATGTACTCGTATACACATGGACATTTGTGAAATATTTTTGATAAATGTACATATAAAACTATATAAAATACGCCAAGATCAAAAGAAAACAATTTCCCATGGTCACACCGACGAAAAATAAATTGTGCATTTCAATTAAACAATATAAGAGAAAATATTTGCAAAAAACTAGACGTCAACCAGCAAAATAGCTCTGTACATTCGGTAATGATGACACATCATAGTACGAACAAAAGATTAGTTGAATAATTTAAGACCTACCTATTAGCCAAAAACGGAAAGAAAGCAAGCAAAAAATAATAGTTATTAACATATTTTAGTGGTGAGATAAAAAGCAAGATAGCCTTAGATGAAAGAAGTGAGAATTTGTGTGTGAATTGAACAGGGATTTTAAGGTTAATATTACACCTATTTAATTTTTTTTTCTTTGCTACTGAAAATAGTTAAAATTGTACCTGCATAAGTATACACCCACACTTATGATCACTCATAATGCAATTGAAAATGTACAAAAATGTCCAGAGAATGTGGAGAAAAGAGAAACTAGTATTTTCTTTAATACGTAAGTTTGTACGTATGATGAGTAATACTTTTCTTACAAAATAAAAATAATTCCACATTACATACCGATGATGTTTACGTTCTATATGTACATATTTATGACACTTACCAAAGATTTTCCTTTTCGGCATTTCCAGCATCTTTTTTCTTAGCAGTAATAGATGATGTCAGCGCGTTGCTTCCATTCACTTGTAAACCCATGTCCAAAGCCATCTTCACTTATAAAAGATGACAATATTGGATGGTTGAATGGCTTATTAAAGTCCAATTACCAAAATTTACAGTTCCTTTTCTGTTTTAAAGAGGCACTATATTTTCTCAAAACTATTTACACTTTAATTAAAGGCTTTTTATTTTAATCTGTACAATCAAAGAATATAGCCAAAGTAGGTGAAAAGATTTTATTTTTAGCCGCTACGTTAGTCCAATCGTAAATTTGTTATATGTACTTATATATTACTGGCTTTTTACTTTTTCTACTGTTTTTCCCTATCTTCTGCTGCTCTTAGCTATTTTTCAAGTCCATTTGGGAGTTTTCGTTTTTGCTTTATTTTCTCTGTGGTTATTATATTCTGTTTAATATATTGTATGCTGACAAATTTCTTTGTTCCTTATGGTACTTGTTTATCGTTGTGTACTTGTATTTAATAGTTAAAAATTTTTGCACGATTTATTAAAATTTGTTAAAAATTTAATTACATTTCACAAAAGATGAGAAATTACGTTCTCCTTTACGCAGTTCGTTGGAAAAAGTTGTAGAAAAAATTGATAGTTAGAAGAAAGAGAAATAGGTATCTATACACATCCCGCTTGCTCTTTAACAATTAGAAACATTCCAATCAAATCAACCGTTCTTTTCTAATAGTACAGCTGTTTTCTAC
Organism: Thelaira solivaga; assembly: GCA_947397855.1. Taxonomy (NCBI): domain Eukaryota; kingdom Metazoa; phylum Arthropoda; class Insecta; order Diptera; family Tachinidae; genus Thelaira; species Thelaira solivaga. The sequence goes on along the minus strand of OX377612.1, from coordinate 71,178,414 downwards.
AAACAGTAAAACGAAAGAAACTGAAAATTATAGCATACCTGTTTTTAACTACTATGTAAATTCAATTTACAACTGTATGTACATTTTTAATTGTCGAATTTGGTTTTTATTGAAAAATTTTTAAGACTTGGTATTACTGCGTACCAAAAAAAGAAAATCAGTCATATGACAGGTCGATAAAGAAAAAGAAATAGAGAAAAACTGATATTCCTCCCAAACAGGTATATTTGTTAAAAGTTATCTATATTGTTTAAGAAGTAGTTTTATATTTATAGATAGGCTAAATTGTACTTTGTGGCATAAACTTGAAACATATAAGTCGGAAAGATAATTTTAAAATGACTGGCTCAGGCTTTATGTTTAATATTGATGGAGGCTACTTGGAAGGCTTGTGCCGTGGTTTCAAGTGCGGAATTTTAAAACAATCGGACTACTTGAACTTGGTGCAATGTGAAACTTTGGAAGGTACGTATCTTTAAAATTTGCTTAAATTTTTGTAAGAATTTATTTGTTTTGAAAAATGCAAGGCCAAGTCATGTGACACATACATAAGCTGGGGCATTCAGTAATGAGAGCGAGTGAGATAAATTCATCAAAAAATTATTAGGAACTATGTGGTTACATAGTACATTTATTGTTTCTTGTTTATGTACATCTGTACAAATATATAATTTTCATTTGTTGTTGGTTTAATAAATTTATCATTATTTTAGATTTAAAGTTGCATTTACAAGGTACAGACTATGGTAGTTTTTTGGCTAATGAACCCTCACCGTTGTCTGTATCTGTTATTGATGACAAGCTACGTGAAAAATTGGTAATTGAATTCCAACATATGCGTAATCACGCTGTTGAGCCGTTGGCCAGTTTTCTAGATTTTATCACCTATGGTTATATGATTGATAACATTATTCTCTTGATAACCGGTACTCTTCATCAGCGTCCTATTTCTGAATTGATTCCTAAATGTCATCCTTTGGGTAGTTTTGAACAAATGGAAGCAATTCATGTTGCTGCAACGCCAGCAGAATTGTATAACGCCGTGTTAGTTGATACTCCATTGGCTCCATTCTTTGTCGATTGTATATCCGAACAGGATTTGGATGAAATGAACATTGAAATCATTCGTAATACTTTATACAAGGCTTACTTGGAAGCTTTCTACGATTTTTGTCAAAAAATGGGTGGATCCACTGCTGATGTCATGTGCGAAATTTTGGCTGTGAGTAGTTCAATGGTTTTCTTTTCTTTTTTTTCCCTCATAAAAATTTTACATTAATCTGATAGTTTGAAGCTGATCGCCGTGCAATAATTATAACAATTAATTCGTTCGGCACTGAATTGTCCAAGGACGACCGGGCTAAGTTGTATCCTCGATGTGGTAAAATGAATCCAGACGGTTTAGCTGCATTGGCCCGAGCCGATGACTATGAACAAGTTAAAACCGTCGCCGAGTATTACGCTGAGTATGCTGCATTATTTGATGGTTCTGGCACCAATCCTGGTGACAAAACTTTAGAAGATAAGTTCTTTGAACATGAAGTTAAATTGAACGTTTTTGCTTTTCTGCAACAATTTCATTTTGGCGTATTTTATGCTTATCTTAAGTTAAAAGAACAAGAATGTCGCAACATTGTGTGGATAGCTGAATGTGTCGCTCAAAAGCATCGTGCGAAAATTGATAATTACATCCCTATTTTCTAAACTAACAATTGTGAATGTATGTAATTACGTTAAAAAAGAAGGATAGCGCTTGTATTATTATTATTATCATATTTTGTTGTTCATATAGATTGATTAAAAGAACCCCTATGCTGATGATATCAGCATAGTCATTTATCGTCATTGGCGATTTCGTTTAATATACCCAAAATTAAATAAACTTATTCTTATTCCATGCGTATTGTTAGTAAACAATTATAATTATACAAAAATAATATAAATATATGCATATGTGTAATATATAAAAGAGTTTTCAAACATTCCTTTACAAAACTCATGTGAAGTGCAATTGTGTTTTAATTGTGTAAATCGACTTGTGTAAAATAAGTTATAAATGTCATAAGATTTAAAAAATAAAATGATTTCATATACCACCACCAGGCTAGAATATAAAAAATTGTTGGTGGCACCAACTGGAATTTAGTGAAACGTTTGATGGCAAAAATAATTATTGTTGCCACTATATTTTATCCAATTTAAATGCTTTTTGTTTTTAAACTTGTAAATAGGCAAATACAAAATAGGAAAATTACAAAGGTTTCCCCAAGAATCATCTTTAGAATTGGTGCTTTTTTTAGATAAATCAAGCATAAAATAAACCAATCTGGGGGGTTACTCTCTATTGCGATGCGAAAGAAAACGCATCGAAACTCAATGTAAAAATCATACAGATGCGAATGGTTTTTCTTTCGCATCGCAATAGAGAGTAACCCCCCCTGAGCTTTATAATTTAAAAAAAAATCGGCAGAACATTACAGGAGATTAAGTGCCCCTTGATTTTTTATTTATTTTTATAAACGTGCGGTATATGTATACACAAATATGGTCATTAATACTTAGTTATTATGGACATATTTATACGTCATATCCTTTAAAATTGATTCCCCAATCATGTCAAGTAAAACTGCTGGAAATTATTTTATTAATAATATTTATTTATTAGAATAAATACTCTTTTTTTCATATAGCATACAAACTTGTAAATTTTTTATGCATACACATTTACATATATTTTGTTTTCTTAACTTTTTAAATTTCGTTAAAATATTTTTTTATATGTTAGAAAAACCTTTATATGTTATATATATAGTTTATTTTTTTTTTTCAACTTCAATTTATTGAATTTTATTTTTACAAATAAATTTTTCTTTAAGTAAAAGATTTTATTGATTATTAAAAAAAAATTGGACAATTGTTGTAATAGGTATTTTAAATTACTTTAGATTTTCACTAAGTATACATACATAAGTAAATTTGGAATTTAATTGAAAGGGTTGTTGCTGGTCGATCAGAAATATGTAGTTATTTAGTACAATGCATGTCTTAAAAACCAAATTATAATAAACTTGTCCATAAATATTGAAATTAATAATTCCCTAAAACTATAGGCATGTCAGTTATTAATGATGGCAGTAAGTTATGAAAATTTTTTTGAGGTTTATTAAGACATGTTTTCCATATACACAGATTTTTTTCTGCCTATTGTTTTTTTTTTAATTAAATATGTAGATTAAAATTTATTATTACTTTTATTTAAGGCATTTCAGTTCCTCGAAGACTGCATTGCAAGTTCTCTATTCCTTTTATTAAATAAGACATATTGCCAGTCTTTAAATACACACATAAAGAATAAATTAAAAATATGTTCAATGCCATTTACGAGAAACGAAAACACCATAAATGTTTGTTGTTAAAATACATTTTCTTTCATTCCTGATGCAATGAATGATTATCCTCTCATTGACTAGTTTTAAAAAAATCGTATTAATTTATTTAAGTAATTTCAGTTTGAATTGTTATCGTTGTTTTTTTTTAACATTTTGCATTTTAAATTTGTTAATGTAGTGAGTGCAGTAATGAATATGACAAATGATGATATCCTTTTCATTTTGTTACCCTTATTTGCAATATTTTGATTTATCAATTTTCTTTATCTTTATATAAATTGTACTGTATCCTATAAATCAAAAATATTGTTTTATTTTAATATTTAAAAGTGGTAAATCTTGAATTTGAAAGTCCCTCTTTCTATTTATTATTCATTCGTTGGGATATGCGTGCAGGTTTTGTTTTCTTTGTGTGTATTAAAAAGGGAAAGGAGGCTATTGCTATCATAAATACAATTTTTGCACAATATGTATATTTATACATACATACATACATATATTTCTTTATATTTTAACCTATTGTAAAAATGAAAAACTAATTTATTTTAATTTTATTTTTTTTTTTTATAATTTGAAAAAAGCCTACATAAATTTTTTCTAAGCAAACCCTGTATTTTTTAATCGTTAATAAGACGAACCTATTCAGAATTAATTATTCATTCAATTGTAAAAGCGGAAATCTGTTACACTAAATAAATTATTATTTTAATTAAATCATTGAGTAAAATTAATGGCGACCCGCCGGAAAAAAAATTAAATTATACATTTATAAAATTTCTCATATAAGTTTGTAAAAAAATGTTTTTAATTGGATCAATAAATATAATTTCTTAAAAAAAAAATATTTAACAAATGTGCTGTAGGTGTATAACTTATACGAAAAATTAGGTAAGTAAAAAATAAGTGGTAAATTTGTATATTAATTATATGAATATGTACATGTACAGTTTATTTTATTGATTAGCCTTACATACATACATATGTATGTACGTATGCTTAATTGATTTTCTTATAAACGAAAATAACAAATTCAGGTTATTTAATTGTTAAAAATAAATTACACTATTGGACGAATTATAAATTTAAAATCATGAACACAATAATATTGATAATTAAATGGAACGAAGAGACTTACATACATACTTAAATACATACATACATACTTTTTTTAGTTATGTTTATAGGCAAGTAGAGAAATTTAATGTCATTTTATTTTATTATGTTTCAAATCATAGGAAAGGCCTTTTTCATGAGTTACTTTCTACGTTCAATCTTCGCTAGCTATCGACATTTTGTTTAGTATAAGGAAATTAAAGAAAATTTGAATATTTGAGCTATTTATTAATAAACTAGTTAATGCAAAATTAAAAGAAAAGCTGCCTAAGTATTCCTTGCCTCTATAAAGGGTTGCAACTCAACTCAGTTGATTTGAAATTGTAACCGCAAATGTGCAAAAAAGCTCACAGAATCACTTATTGCTCCTTGCATTTAGGTTTTTTCACAATAACTTTCAAAGGGATTAATACTTTTTATCAAACCTTTTTTTGCTACAACTTTTGAAGGGATTAATATTAAAGATTAGTCTAATTTTTGCCATTTTCCCTATAACTTTTGAATGTATCAATATTTTTTAATGAAACTTTCACCATGTGGCAGAGTGGGAAATGGGCCACATTTTAGTGGAACATTTTTTTAAAATCGCTCTAATGCAAAAAAAAGTTATAAGCGTTTTGCTAAGGAAAACACATTTTATTCAACTTGGATGTAGCATGTGGCAACATATGTGGCACGTGGCAGATAGCGCGTTTTCCAATGTACCTCATGGTGAAAGTTTCACTAAAAAATATGGATCCATTTAAAACTTATTGAGAAAAAACCAATTTGTTTGCAAAATCTGCAAGTCATCGTCCGAGAATCAAATTAAAGAAACTTGAACGAAAAAAGTAAAACACCAGGCAAACAGAACCAGCAGCAGGTGAATTTTCGGCAATTGATTTTTGTTTTTTTGTTACAACTTTTGAACGGTGACATATTTTCGCATAAGACTTGCACTATGTTGTAGGGTAGGAAAGGGGCTATCTGCTACATGCCACTTATGTTGCCACATGTCGCACCTTCTTTAATTAAAAAGTGTTTTAATTAGAAAAACGCTTATAACTTTTTAAGCGTTACAGCGATTTTAAAAAAATGTTCTAGAGAACGAAAGCCCATTTCCCGCTCTATCATGTAGTGAAAGTTTCACTTAAAAATATTAATCCGTTCAAAAGTTGTAGCAAAAAAAGGAAAATGTAGACAAAAATGCATGTTGCAAGTACAGATGAGTTTAATTTTTGGCATTTTTCCTATAACTTTTGAATGGATCAATATTTTTTAATGAAACTTTCACTACATGGCAGAGTGGGAAATGGGCTACATTTTAGTAATACATTTTTTTAAAATCGCTCTAATGCAAAAAAAGTTATAAGCGTTTTGCTAAGTAAAACACTTTTTATTCAACTTGGATGTGGCATGTGGCAACATATGTGGCACGTGGCAGATAGCCCCTTTATTACCCTACAACATAGTGCAAGTCTTATGCGAAAATATGTCACCGTTCAAAAGTTGTAACAAAAAAACAAAAATCAATTGCCGAAAATTCACCTGCTGCTGGTTCTGTTAGCCTGGTGTTTTACTTTTTTCGTTCAAGTTTCTTTAATTTGATTCTCGGACGATGACTTGCAAATTTTGCAAACAAATTGGTTTTTTCTCAATAAGTTTTAAATGGATCCATATTTTTTAGTGAAACTTTCACCATGAGGTACATTGGAAAACGCGCTATCTGCCACGTGCCACATATGTTGCCACATGCCACATCCAAGTTGAATAAAAAGTGTTTTACTTAGCAAAACGCTTATAACTTTTTTTGCATTAGAGCGATTTTAAAAAAATGTATCACTAAAATGTAGCCCATTTCCCACTCTGCCACATGGTGAAAGTTTCATTTAAAAATATTGATCCATTCAAAAGTTATAGGGAAAATGGCAAAAATTAAACTAATCTGTACTTGCAACATGAATTTTTGTCTACATTTTCCTTTTTTGCTATAACTATTTTGCAATTTAAAAAAAATTTACCAATACAATGTAGCCCATTTCCTACTCTACATACGCCAAAAGTAAAAATAAAAAAAATCGGATCTTACAATATCGGTTTTGGACTAAGTAAATTGTGTCTACCCGTATGTGTCTTCATACAACTAAAGTGATTTGAGTTGTAAATCGTATTAGGGGCATGTTTTATATATTGTAATATGCATTCATGTATGTTCGCAAGGATGCATGTGTGACCATCAGGTATGTTCGGGTAAACTTATAAACATTAAAGATGTGAAAATAATATTATTATATATCCCAGGTATGTATGTGTGTATTTGTATTGTACATTTGCTTACTCAAATACGTCTTAATTTATATTTATCAAATAACATAAAATCATAAATTTTAGGTTAAAAATAGTTTATCCTTATAATGGATATTCATACTTACATATGGAACTCAAAATTTATGGTATATTTTTTATAATAATAAAAAAAAATTAAAAAATATAGAAATATTTCCACCGAGGGTTGTATTTTCTTTTTAATTTAAAATAATAAAAAAAATTTAATTTAAAATTTTTTAATTAATACTCATTTTGTTAAAATGAAGCGTTAATTTGTAATTTTAGGTGTGTGTGTATATTTTTTCTTTTTTGCATTTTATCAAACTAACACTTAAAACTAACTTAATTTGTTTTTTTTTTCAGTTAATTAAAGGCTTTTACAAATTTTAGAATGTTTACTAAAACGTTTTTCTATTAAAAAAAAAAAAAGACATAAAAAGCTACATAAATATTAAAAAAAAATTGCCACATTAGAGTTAAAAAAAACTATATGTATATTTATTATGTATGCGTGTGTGTATTTATTTGTTTATAATGAAGCATAATTGGGAAAGCACTTTATAAAATTTAGTTTTTTTGTTTTGTTTTAATTTCTTCTTGCTAAAATTGCGCTTTTTTAGGTTTATTTCGTATAAGAAATGAAATTAGTTAGGAATTACATTTAAACGTAAGTTGCTACAGCAGCTGTAGCATTTACATTGTTGCTTGTAGCATTCTGTTGTGCTGGTACTGAAGGCGCTGTGGGTGTATGTGCAATGGGCGTATTGTTGACTGGTTGAGGACTTACCGGCGGTTGTAATTTACCTGGTACATATTGTCCGATAAATGAACCATCTTCAGTAAATTGACCTTTGAAAAATTAAGAGAAAATAATATATTTATGAGCTCTACTATATCCACAACACGTTTCTTTTCCTTTTATTGTATGTTAAAAATAAAATATGGTGGTTAATGTAAAACAAGTATCCAAAAAAAATTATGGTTTTAATTTCTTCAAGTTTTTAAGTTTAAAATAAAATAAAAATAAATTCATTTTCTTTGTTCTTCTAACTAACACATATGTTACAGTTACTAAAATTACTCATTCTCATATTCAATAATTTGGTTTCATAGTTAAATCTTATAAATCATTATTGTGAAATACATAATCGTAAACTCGAAAATAATATGTATTAAATGAAAAGGCTTAATAAATAAAAATTAGCAAAGAAGGAAAGTTGACAAGTTACATGTTTTTTATTAAAAAAAAATTAAACAATAGTTTTTTTTACGATTTTTAATTATTTATTTTGTGTTTTGTATTTTATTTAATATGAAAAGAGGTACAAATTTAACTTAACTAAAGTTAAATTTACATAAAAACATTACAAAATATTTTTTATTTCAATATATGTATTTAATTAATAACTAAAAAAAAACTAAGTTTAATGTTAAGCTTTATTATATAAAAACTATATATTCATCATAAAAAATAAAAAGAGGGAGATAGCATCTTTAACATTATTATCAAAGAAAGAAGGGAGAGAGGGACAAAGGTACAAAACGAAAAATAGCTACACTAAATACTTATACAAAGACAATGAACAAACTAAAATTATAAATAATTAAAAACAAAAACATAAAATTCAAATACATAAATCATTCCTTTGTAAAAAAAAAAAAAGTAAACATAAAAATTAAAAAAGAAAACTTCTGACGAATCAATATATTTTTTACGAATTTTTACTTTTCAATAATTTCGAATTCGTTTGCATTCAACCAATATAAAGATGTATAATATGTAGTATGTAGCTGCTGGCAGTAGTTTTTTTTTAATACAAAATTTATACATTATGATTTTTAAATTTAAGAAAAAAAACTTGTACTCGTATATAAAAATAATAATTCATTAGAAATTCGAGTTTTTGCTACATTGATGTAGAATGTGTATTGTTGTGTAGAGAGCTTGCTGGTGGTTTGTAATTAAATTAATTTATGTTCTTCAATTTTTGTTAATCTAAATCAAAGTCCTTTATGTCCATATTGACCTATAAACGAACCATCTTCATTCATGCCTACATGCGTTCAGTTCAAGTTGTTTTTAAAAAGGTAACATAAAATGAAAAATAAAATAGAAACAATACAAAAAACAAAGAAAACAAATTAATAATAAATAAAAAAAAAAATTATACGAGTGCTTCAGCATGATGATGAAAATGAGCTGGGGTTTTTTTCTTTTTTTTTTTTTGCTTTAAATAAAAGCAAATGCTTTATGAGTGCGCAAAATGGTGTTGCTTTAAAGCAGAGGTGTTATTTAAAATATTCAAAATATAATTTAAAAAAAACAATAAAAATTAATAACGGGTAATTTAAAATAAACCAAGTTTATCAGGTCTGTTCTGAAACTCACGTGATTTCGAATCACACGTGTGATTTTGTGCTGTTCTGTAAGCCGCATTGCTTTTGTGTTTTGCGGTGTGGTTTTATCTTTTCGAAAGCACAAGGCAACAGCTCATTTTTTTTTTTTTTTTTTGATCACAAAAAATAAATATTTTACAGCAAAAGACATTTTTATTTTTTTTTTTTAATTTATAGCACAACTAGTAAATAGTTAAAAAAATTAATAAAGAAAATATTGAATTATTCATTTAAGCAATTATAGGACGAATAGCCGCGAAAATAACAAAGTGTTCCAAAAACGTAAGTGTCTTGCTGAACGTTTTCAAATCACAAAATAATTTGCCCAAAACACCTTTTCTGTTCTTTCAAATCACATTAAAAAAAATTGATTTTCAGAACATGCCTACATATAAATAAAACATTAGCAAAAGAACACAGAGCTTATGATCGAATACCGTACACCACTAGTTATTAACACTTTGAAAACAATTAACAAGCAACCAGTTTTTATCGAACATGTTCTCGGGTTATAAATTCGTTTGAATAACTCCTTTATGTAAACACATAAATAACAAAAAATTTATCGTTTCGAGTAATGCCATTTGCACAAAAGTTTGTGTTTTAGCAATCAAAGCTGAAATGTTTTAAACGGCGCTGTTAGTTAACAAGACAAAAAATAAAAAAAACACCACATCTTTTGTTAATTCTTTACAGCAGCAGTTATTTGTTTTTGATTTTAATTATTATTCAACATGCAAACAAATTGTTTAACCAATATTTTACCTTAGAATTAAACAAAAAAAAAAAACAAAAACGATACGAAAAAAAAACGTTTACATTATTGAACACCATAAGAAGTCTCATCTATATGCTCTGATAAAGTAGCTAAAGTTTGAGGTGATTTACGTGCACCTGCTGAGCTCATTTTCAACATAAATGCATTTAAATAAGAATCAAGAAAAAAATACATTAAATAAATAACAAAAATTAAAAAAAAAAAGAAAGAAATAAATAAAAATAAATCAATTACGTTTGAGCTACGGTCACATTAAACAAATATTTGTCGAAATAAGCATAAGCACCATGTCATCTACTTCTGCGTTAATATATTTTGAAGAAATATTAATTTTTTATTAAAATATAAGATACTTGCATGATTATATTATTTAAATTAATTTTATTTAATACAATTCGTGTTAGACTATAAAAATATGTGCCAAAATGTAGTGGTTACGCTTATTTCGACTAATATTTGTGTACCGTGACAGCAGCTTTGTGTACAATCGTAATATTTGTATTTCGATGATTTTCTAAAAAAAAATCACAAATACTTTTTTTATATAAATTTGTGATAATTTTTCAAATCATATTCGTAGTCTAGAAAAGACTTTAGGTAAGTGACTTTTCCTTTTGTTCAAAAGAAAAAGAAACTTTCCCAAATTATATATCGAGTAATCAAGTTTAATGAGAAAGTCATCGATATGTATATATGGTACGTATGTATGTGTATGTATAGGAAATTATAATATCCCAGCTGGCCATATTTAAGGGAGACAACTTGCGTTTACGCAATAGTACTTACTCACGTTTGTTATGTATTTGATTCCATTTTAAATAAAATTGTTTTGCTTTCAATTCTTATTTAGAAAAAGCAAGTACTCGCATATGTGTATACGCTTTATTTCCCCTTCAATGTGTATTTATAAAAATTATTAAATACATATAAACGTTATCGACCACTAATCCAACTGGGATACATATTGATATGCATACTTTTTTATGTATTTTCGTATTTATGTGTAATATAATTGTAATAAATATGGATACATACCTGTATCACCATCACCGTACTCTGCCATTGAATCTGTATCACTTTCTAAGCCTGGTTTTGCTGAACTCACAGACTGGTGACCTGCACTTTTATTATCCAAACTAAAAACAGAAACAAATTTAGTAACGGCAAAAGTAAATGAGAAATTTTGAATGTATATATTTACGGTTGTGAATATTCGTGGAAGCCACCCTCATCCGGGTAGTCTCGTCTGCCGTTGGCCAATTCACGATCATGTACATCGTATTTGCCACCACGATTACGTCGGATTATGCATATTATAATAAATAGTATAATTATAATGGCTAATGCCAACATCATGCCGATAAACCAGCCGGCATTTGCGAGATTTTCATTTGGAACTTTGATGGGACCATCTACACCATTTGTGTCAACCTCTTGCGTGGCGCTTTCCGTCATAAAATGTCCATCAACGGCCACAACACGGAACTCATAAACTGTCTCTGGGTCTAGGCCAGCTACTTCTTGGTAATCGCGATTCTTCTCTTCAGGGGTCTTATTCCATTCCGTTTCATCTTTAATTCTAGAGAAAAAAAAGCAGAGAAAATAGAGTTTTAGCAAATTCTGGCTATTTTTCTTTAAATAGTCTTCATATGAACCTGTATTGTGTAAAGAAGTGTGTACCAGTATGCCCTTCAGTGTTCGGTTTCCAATTGACACGAAACTTGGCCAAACCATTGTCGGACGGAAGTTGTTGGTATTCGAAGAAGGGCACTGCAGGTGCTTGAGAGTCCTCAGACAATGTTCGTTTTTCAATGAAATGTCTTAGAAAATAGTAAAATATTATTGGCAAGTCGATTTTAATTTCTTTCTCAAATACTTACTCTGAGCCTTCTCCAACTTTAGTGGTTGCAGCAATAGAGATTCTATATTTGGAGTTTGGTTTTAAGCCAGCCATTTTCATGCTTGTGATATTAGGATCGGTTATATGGGGATCATACTCACGTCTGTCACCCACATAGCTGCCTTTTACTTCTTCGTAATAGATTTTGTAACCAGTTAGTTTGCCATTAGGATTAAGAGGTTTTTTCCAAACCAACCAGAACGCTGATGAGCCTAGTGGATAAGCTTCTAGAGACTCTACGGGAGATGGCACACCTTCAGGTGTATCAAAATCTATAACAGCACTGGCAGGACCATTGAATCTTCCGTTGTATGCAAGAACACGAGCAAAGTTTTTAGAGTCTGGCTTGAATTGTGTCACTAAAGCTTGATTCGAATCTCCTTTAACATGAATTTCACGTAAACCTTCTTCGCCTTCCTTCTCAGTCCACGTTTGGATTTTGTAGCCCTTAAAGTGACCTCGAATGGATTCCGAACTGACTGGATTCCACCCTAAGATTGCAGAAGTTGCTCCAGTTACTTGAATCATGCTGAAATTGGTGGGTGCTTCCAATGGTCCTAGAATGGGTTACAATTAGAAATATCTGAACTTTAAATACAAAATAAGTTTAAAAATATTTACGGTCTTCTCCAGAATAACCAATGATTTCCTCAGCAGCTACATTGGCTTCACCCCGTTCATTAATGGCCGCAACTTTAATTATGTACCGCACAAATGTTGGCTGATCGGTTATAGCCAAACTATTTTGTTTCCAATCATAAATATCTTTGCTTTCCCAAGGTGCTGCTGGTATATCACGTTTCCATGACACACGGTATTGGAAATTGGGGGCATTATGTTCCAACTCAGGCATAGGGGTCCAGGTGATTACCAAATTATTTGGTTCTGTACCCTGTCCAGCAACATTGTCGGGGTTCTTAAAGGGCACATCAGGTTGGGTTGTACAACTCTCACTATGTCCGGATGGAGGTGAAGGACCGATTTTATTGAATGCGATAACACGGAAAGTGTAATTAGCCCAGGGTGACATATCAACCGTAAATGAGAAGTCAGTAGAAGGCACTTTCTCAAATGCAACATCCCAAGAAGCGGGAGTAAATGATGTATTATATTGAATAGTATAATGTAAAATAGGAGAGCGATTGTCACCTTGGGGTTCCCAATTAACTTCAGCATGTCGTTCCGTACACCTAATACCCGACAAGAGAGGAGCATTTGGTACATCTTGTACAATAAGATTGGCCTTAGCAGTGGCTTCGTCCAATTCGGTTCTGGCCACACAAGTATATTCCCCCGAATCCAACTCAATAGTCTTGGGAATTGTCAGTGAGTTATCATTAGTTTTCACAAAGCGAGCTTCTGCTTCAAAATCAATTTGTTGTGAATCTTTCCACCACTCAATTGTCAAATTTAATGTATCATCATGGGCTTCGTTACAGCGAAATGTGGCTGATTGACCAGCGGCTACTTCGTAATTTTGTGGCTCTTGGGTAATGCGAGTGTGTTCCTTTACAATCAACGAACCATTAGCAGATTTTTCGCCAAACTTATTCTTCGCATAACAAGTATACTTTCCGGCATCGTTGAAACTGACTTGCTCAATTTGTAAATCTCCCGAAGGTAACACTGTGTAACGACCACCAGTCAATTCGAGACCATTACGAATCCATTTAACTTGAGGCTTGGGAGCACCAAAAACGCGACAGCGCATGGTAACGTTTTTGCCGTCAACAGTAGCTTCTTTTCGAGGAGGCTCCTCAATCTCTGGTGGCAAGGCCAAGACATTCAAGTAGACATCTTTGTAAACATAGCCCAAAGAGTTGGTAGCGTTACAACCATAGTTACCAGTGTCCGACTTAAGCAAATCACGTAAAATTATGCGATTGTTTTCAACTATACGTCTTGGGTTCGGAGGAGCTTGGCTAATGGGTTTACCATTATGAATCCATTCTATCGTAGGCTCCGGAGATCCAGCTGCTTCACAACGGAATTCCACAGTCTCATCTTCAGCGGCATTTTGTATTTCAGGTTCCACAGTAAAGTAAGGAATGGCATTTATTTGTAAATTTATCGAATAAGATTGAGCATTACCGACACCGTTAGAGACGTCGCAGGTGTATGTGCCATTATCATCAAAATTTACATGACGTATTACCAGCGATTTACCATAATGCCCCTGTGTTATTCGATCACTCCAATCTATCGGCCCACCGTTCTTTTTCCACACGGTTTGAGGTAACGGTGTTCCTCCATAAATACAGAACAACTCCACTCGTTTGCCTCTGAGAGCCACTTCATTTTTTCGTGTCACATATTGTTTCTTGGGCCCAAATTTGTTTTGGGAAGCACTAATACCTGTCTGCTTAACATCCAACAGCACACGATTACCAATTTTGTATTCACTGCGAAACACCGAAGTGGCCGAACAAGCATAATAAAAATCGTCGCTGGCATCTTCGCGTGTTACATTAGAAAACCATAATGTGCCTTCGGGATCCAAAGTCATGCGCGAGTTGTTTATAGATTTAATGTTTCCATCAATGGATTGTTGAATTAACCAATTAACTGTGGGCTTGGGCCAACCATCAGGCGCTTCACATCGTAACGAAAAAGGTTCTCCTTCATTTGCTTCGACAGGTTTCGCATCGTCATCCTTGAACGAATTCAATTCAGCCTTGCGAACAAACACAGAATTTGATGTGGCAATACCAAATTCATTTTCAGCAAAACACTGATACTGACCCAAGTCTTCATTTTTTGGCGATGTTATAACTAACGTACCGCGTCCAGGTTGCTGCAGCATTCGAGTATCGTACACCGTCCAATCAAATTTTTTTCCATTTTTAATCCATCGGTATCTTAAAGAAACAAAAAGTAACAAGAGTGAATTTTATTAATTTTCAAAATATATTTTTCGATTTTAATGTGGCCACTGTCCACTTATTAAATAACAAAATAAATTAGAAGGAATCGGTGCAATGTCCTTCTAAAATTTTACAAAATGAAAGTAAAACTCAACATACTGATGAGATTATCAAGTTACCGCAGCCCAATACCTCTAAAATAAGATTTCACCAACACCCACCAAATATGCTTCCATATTTTTCTGAAATACTTGAACTTAATTTTTTCGATCAGTGTAAAAATTTTTAATTGAATCTATTTATTCAGTAGAAGTAAAAATGTTTTTGCTACCACAAATTTTTGTATGGATGTTTGTTGGTTTGTTTGAATGTGTACATGTCGACCCCAATTTAGCCTTGAGCATTCAAAAAAAACTGAATCTATACACTACATATGTTTGTGTGTGTGTGTGTATGTGTGTACATAACTCATTAGTACATCTATCTCTTCAATTTGTACTCTCATACGAAATTAAAAATTCCCAGCAAACATATCAAAGGGAAACGTTTGAAGTAAGACACAATTTTGAAAGGGATTTCAAAATAACGAATGCTTCACTCAATTTTTTTTTTGTCTTAAAATATTGGAAAAAAAAGGAGAGTTGATATTTTTTTTATTTTGAAAAGTTGTTCTCAATTTAAAACCAAACATTCATGTACGCTGGGTTCATTCAAATCAAATATTCTCCATACAATCGCATTGTGCTTCTCTGCTAACTGACTGACTGAATTGCCTGTCTGAAGTGCGTTTAATTTGAAGTTCTCAAACTAACATGGGTTTGAGTAAGTAGGCCAAGACGGGGAGTGAGAGGCCAATAAATGTAAAGTCTTCACATGATATTAGGTAAAAACAACAAACGCTTTTAAAATGGACAATGTGTGTCGATGGCACCAAAAAGCCAACGTCTAATGAAAATTCGTCATTGTAAACGACTGAATATCTAGATTTAGAATTTGTTAAAAAAAAACTTTCAAATTATACAATCGCATAATACCATTGTTTGTTTGTATTAATGAAGACAGAGTCTAACTTGTTTTAAATACAAGTTAGAAGGTTAAGGTTGCTGCCCAAGCCCAGGGGCTTTTAGTTCCTATTAAGCCAAGCGAAACTAGTTAGTTGTAATTTCTAGTGAACAAACCTCATCAAAACTACTTACACATGTAAATATTTAGAATGCTTTGTACACAATTAGTAGATGATTAGGTTTTATAAAAAAAAAAAAAAAAAAACTTTTTTTGTTTGTGTTTACATGTGGGCATGTGCTAATAAACATGCGTGCAGTTTCATTTTTTAACTTTTGAAACAAACAAGAAATGTTAACTGCACTCAGCTTTTGGAAGCAGCAACTCTAAAACAGAATAGAAAAATTGTCACTGGAACAAATGGGCTCAGTGAGGAGAGAGACAAAAAATTTCCTTCCTTCCATAAATTATTTATTATGATGATAGACCTAATGATCATCACCGTAATGGTCATTTGATTTCATTTCATGTCTATAGTTTTGAATTTACATAAAACAAAAGTGGACACGCGACAAAGTAATTTAGAAAACTTTTATTTTATTTCACATGATCTTTTGTCGTATGAGTTTAATTATTTTTGTTTTTCTAAAGGGATGTGGTTTTTTGTTTTATTGAAATGGAAGAGCAAAATTCATGCATCTAATTTTTTTTCTGTACAAAACAAAAATGAGTGTTTTCGTTTTGTTAAAACTGTCTGTAACATAAGAAAAGTTGTAATAAAATAAGTCCTAACTAAATGCTTTATGGATTAAATGACGTATGAAGGCATACTCGAATCACAATAAATAGAGAACAAATAAGATGTTGTATTCACTCGTATTTACACAAATGACAACATTAAGAGTTGGCTTGGGTTACACTAAAATGTGGTTTAAGGCTTTATGTTTTAAATGAAAGTGTCGTAACTTTTTTAAGGCAAAAAATTAAATGAAATGCAAAAAAAAAAGGTAACACAATATGTGGCATTTGTATTTGCAAAAACCTTTAATGACATACTTCACTTTAGCCGGTATTCGTTCTAGTTTTGAAATAAATTTAGTTACTTAGTATTGTTTATTTATGTATGGATATTCTGTGCTAATAAAGAGGGCTTTACACTGTAATACTGAGTAAAACGACTTGTCAAAAATTGAAAACAAAGGAAAAAGTAGAATAAATAGCATAATTATATGAAGTAGACGCACCATATGGTTTGTTAGTGTAAAATTAAATAGCGAATGCCAAAATGAAGAAAGAGAAGAAACAACAGAAAAGAAATTCTTGATATTCAAGTCTAACAAAATACAAATGTAAGCAAAACACACATGTAAAGGGTGTTTTTTATAGACGTATAGAACTTTAAATTGCAATAAAACAACAATGGATTATTCGATTGACATGAATTTTATTTATCCGAAAGATAATCTTGTGGCATTACATTTTAAATATGATATCTGGCATATGAACGCCACGGCTGTCTCGGATGTAGTCCAATCTGGACGTCTAATTTTCGATGACTTTTTCCAACATTTGTTGCCGTATATCGGCAATAACACGACGAATGTTGTCTTCCAAATGCTCAAGCGTTTGTGGCTTATCCGCATAGACCAATGACTTTACATAGTCCCACAGAAAGTAGTCTAGCGGTGTTAAATCACAAGATCTTGGAGACCAATTCACAGGTCCAAAACGTGAAATTAGGCGGTCACCAAACGTGTCTTTCAATAAATCGATTGTGGCACGAGCTGTGTGACATGTTGCGCCGTCTTGTTGGAACCACAGCTCCTGGACATCATGGTTGTTTAATTCAGGAATGAAAAAGTTAGTAATCAGGGCTCTATACCGATCACCATTGACTGTAACATTCTGGCCATCATCGTTTTTGAAGAAGTACGGACGAATGATACCACCAGCCCATAAAGCGCACCAAACAATCAGTTTTTCTGGATGTAACGGTGTTTCGACATACACTTGAGGATTAGCTTTACTCCAAATGCGGCAGTTTTGTTTGTTGACGTAGCCATTCAACCAGAAGCGCGCTTCTTCGCTAAACAAAATTCGCTTATGAAAATCG
The DNA here is from genome assembly GCA_947397855.1 of Thelaira solivaga. Taxonomy (NCBI): domain Eukaryota; kingdom Metazoa; phylum Arthropoda; class Insecta; order Diptera; family Tachinidae; genus Thelaira; species Thelaira solivaga. Next base: position 71,160,551 of record OX377612.1, on the reverse strand, counting down.
GGAACAACGGCAATTTCGTTTTAGGCCCATTGCAAGCGGTGTTCAGGCATGTGTCTATTCATGATGAATTGCCAAACCAAACTGAGAATAAATCACTTGACAGCTTTTAAATTGAACAGTAATGCCAATTTAAAGTTCTATACGTCTATAAAAAAACACCCTTTACATGTAGAGTTGCGTCCACTTCATATAATTACACTACGGTAGAATAGAAATTTAACAGTGGTACAGCTCTCACCTTTTTTAGAAAATTTTCTAAACGTTTAGGGTGTCCCCATAGATTAGTAGGTAGCGTACAAACCCACCAATCTAGGGGTCACAGGTTGGATTCCTGTCTAGACTCTGGGTGTTTTCTGCAGACAAACCAAGAAGCTTTGCGGATTTCATTTGTTAAAAAAAAAAACAACTTTTCATTCTATCAGGGTTGCATTTTGGCATGCGAACAAAGCAACAACAACAACAGCTGACAAAGTCCAAGTATAATGTACAACCCCCGTATGATTTTTCGACAGTCAAAGTATCAAATACCATTTGATTTTGTTCTTTCAAAATCCAATGAAAAAAGGTAAAATCGCCTAATTTGACTTAAATAAAAATTAACATGTTGTCGCAATTAATTTTATTATTGTGGTTCAAATGATGGTAAGCGATATATTCCACAATTAACGAGATGACAATGAAAACAATACCGTTTCCAGAATCCAATTAATTTTAGGGAGCGCTACCAGCAGGGTCTTACTGCGCTGTCGACTCGACATGCTACGTGGCTTCGTTAGAAATAGCAATTGGTTGGAGTAACGGACTCACACCTTCTCTATCTGTCTTCTTATTTATTTCCTTTCCTTTCACTCTTCTATCTAGAGCTATCTTTTTTACTTCCTCCTATACAGGTATTACAAAATGACCACATCAGCGTACCCAAGTGAGCCCAGCTTCTTTTTTTGTTCTTATTTGGCCACCCTGTATAACCTAACCTAACCTACAAGATAAGCTTTTATGGCTTTTAAAGTTGTAGTCCTCTAAAATAATTTAAATTATTAACTTGCAGTCTGTTACTGTTAACTTTCGTGAATGTACTCGTGTCCTTTAATTGAATCATTCAAATTTTAAAATTTCAAATTTTCTTAAAGCTTTACCCTGTCATTTGACAAAACCAGTTGTAATGCGTACTTTTATATAAATAAATCATTTAATCCAGAGAAAACATATGCATACAGACAGACATACGAGTATGTATGTCAGCATCTTTGCAGTTGGCTTTATGAATTTTACTTTTTTTTTTTTAAATCATAAACCGCATTATGCCATAAATTATCAAATTTCGAAACTCAAGTATTTTATAAGAAAAAAACTATTTTGCGGTTAATTGCTACACTGATAATTAAATAAATTTCTATTGTTGGGAAATCGTACTCTATTTACTTTAAACTTTCATGCATTTAATTTTTAAAATTATTTAAAATGTTGTGTTTGAAAATGAAACCTTTAATGAAATAGAATAGATTTGGCAAACTGTCGTATAACTACTCGCATTGCACGAAAGTAAATAAATAAATCAGCACGACAAAATAAATATTTAACATTTTTTTTTCTTAATTGTTCATTACATTGCACTTTTATGCAGCAAATTATGTTGTAAAATGTTTACTCAGTGGAGACTTATCATAAAACCAGGGACGGAAATTAACGATATTTTTTTTTTTTTTTTTAATTAAATAAAAAAAATTTTTGCCTGGCCCACCACTTTGAATGCTATCGTTTACTTACATTCACAACATTATTGCTGTAGCTTTGGATATTATTTATTTAATTTTTTTTTTGTATATAAGCAGAAAATACACGGAGAAAAAATTTCTTTTAACAAGAAATAAAAATTCAACTTTCCTCAAATAACTACTGTTTCCGTTTGCAACTGTTTTTTTTTTTTTTCTGTGAGTGTATGATTAGTGAATTTGAGTTAAAAAATATTCTAAAGTACAATTAAAAAAATATGTTTAAAAAGGAAGCATATTGCTCAATAAATAAGAAAAAAAAAAAAATTAGGAACTTTTCAATCGAAATTGTACTTAAACATCTGGCAATTATTAATTATTTAAAAAATTTCAATTTTGCTAAAAAGATTTGTTTAAAAATGTGCAGGAATTTATAATAATTTGACAATGTGTTCTGAATTTTAAACGAATTTTTAGTCTTCTAGTGCTGGCCAACCATTAACAAACATCTTTTCACAAGTTGCATACAATTTCGTCAATAGAAAAATATCCATTTCAATTGTTTGTTTTTTCTTTTCAAAAGTATTATTTAATAATAATTTATAACGCACTCACACACACATAAATATGTAGGTACATACCTAATTTACTATTGTTTTTATTTCTAGTTTTTAATTTACCGAATTTTTTATTAAAAAAATTATGCAATTGTGCAGGTACGTTTAAGAATTTCGTTATATTCGTAACCACAGGCAAATCCTTCTCAACAACAAAGTGCAGAAAAAGTAGTTCGATCAGTTTGTAACCTGGATTTGATAGTAATATGAATTTTTTTTTTCGTGACAATAACAAATTAGTGATAATTAACGAACAATAAACAAAAATGAGTTTTAAACTCGTGAAAAACCATGTTAATTGTACCATTTTAACAGTAATGCCAACTTTAAGTTCTATACGTCTATAAAAAACACCCTTTACAATATTGCACATTTGTGTAGTGATGAGTGGCTTTCAAGTATGCTTGTAGGTGCGTACTGCGTTTCTGTTTGACAGCTAACATTTGTTGTGAATATATTTAATATTTTGAGGACTAAAAGGAAAAAAAGTCCGTTCACATTTAACGAAGCATTTTTATAACATTTTGCAAGCTATATTACACAAGACTGTGAATAAATAATTTATGTTTTTTTAAATTTTATAAAAAAAAAAACATTGGCTCAGTTAAGCCGACAGTTTGGGCAAAAAAAGTGGCGTTTAAATGTAAAAACATGGATACTCACCTACAACAAATACATTTATATGTACATATGTGTATATAGTTTATATGCAAACAAGCACTGTGCAAATCGAAAGGATAATGACACGCTAACATGTTTGCACCCGCCTTTTTTATGACTGTGGGGAGACTGTGAAGAGGCCACAAACTACAATGGTGAGCAGAGAAGAAGCATTTCCTTATTTATATCACTTAAAAAGCCCATCGTAGAAGCTTTCCTCATTAACTGGGTTATAAGTGTACATGTGATGTGCACAAACATCATACTTTATACAATTTGTTCGTGGCAAAGCATAACACAAGTCCGATCTACCTTCAGTTTCAGTTAAACTTTAATTCTTTTATTTTTATTTTTGTGTATTTTGCAGAATTTCACCATTTTCTCGTGCTACAACAGCCAATTCTCGAAAGCACATCCTTTATTTTTATTAGCATTTTAGTCGCTGTAGAAAAAAATTAACTTGCCTGACTTCGTGAGCCTTAAGAATATTCATTTTGTCTATGCATGGGCAAAAGAAAAGTAAGTCACGCAACCGGAAAATTAATTTACTTTTAAAATTATGAAATTTTTTTTTTGTTAGTTTTTTTGTTGCTACAGTTTACCTTTGCTTTAAGTGACTTTTATTTTACGAGGCTGCATTACACATGAATATTTTTTTTTTTTTGTTATTTCATTATTTTCAAAAAGGTTAAGAACCTTTTGCTGAAAATGGTAATTTTATTTTATTGTGCTTTACAGTTTCTATTAGAATTTATTTGTGCATGATTGTATGTATGTATGTATGCATGTGTGTGCGCATGTAGCTTCGTAACTGTTTTAAATATTTCTGCTTGTTGGTTGTTGTTATTTTCGTTAAGCAATCGTTTCAATTTTATCCCTGCAACTCTCTTGTTTTTTTTTTTCTCTTTTTAACAAACAAAGTGTATTTGTAATCAAAATAACAAAAACAAAAAAGTTGAACTTTAATGGACTACTTTTGTATGCAAAATCTTTTTTTCTTTTTAATTTTTTACAGTTACCGCCAATTAACTTAATTGAAATTAATTGAAAAAATCAATTACAAAAAATAAATAAGAAAAAAATAGAAGAAATGCTTTCTATTAATTACAATTGAATCCTACCAAGGGAATACCTCTATCTTCTTCTTTGGTACAGCCTAACCTAACTAAGAGTTAACAGGAATACACATGCCCAAGGGCTTACCAGCACTTTTTATTACAAAATATTACACATGTTTGTAAGTATACCCTTTAGTATGTACAAATGACTATAAAAAGTACGAGTAATTTATGATTTGAAATACAAAAACTCACAAAAAGCTAAACTGATTTAGAATTTCGCAAAATAGCAATAAAATTTAAAACAATTAAAAATTATTTTGCAGGCAAAAGTAAATGTTGGTGATGGGCTGATTCTGATAAGATCAATAACACTGCAAATAAAATTATATCTTTTTAAAAATAATCACAAGCTTTTGTTTTACTTACATTCGACATCCGCCGGATTGCTTAAACGTTTCATTATTAATTTTATTGGTTTTTGCCTTGCACTCGTATTCACAAACACATTTAATTTCCTAAGCTGGTTGTCATGGACTTTTTTTTTGATTTTGTTGTTTGTTTATGTTTTTCGTCATTAATCATTTGTCATTTTTGGTTTAATGTAAAATGTATTTCGGTTGGCGGTGCCTTTCAAACGAGTATTTACAAATTCATACTAAGAAGCTCATTAAATGAAATAATAAAACTAAACTTCCCGTGTGTAATACAAACTTACACAAGGTGCAATTAATATGTAAACCTATACACACAATATACATATCGTCACATGGTTTAAGAAAAGCCCTAAGTTCTTAAAACAAATTTAAATTGACTTTGTGATTTATTATGTAAAGGGTGTTTTTTATAAACGTATAGAACTTTAAATTGCAATAAAACAACAATGGATTATTCGATTGACATGAATTTTATTTATCCGAAAGATAATCTTGTGGCATTACATTCTAAATATGATTTCTGGCATATGTCCGCCACGGCTGGCTCGGATTTAGTCCAATCTGACTTTTTCCAACATTTGTGGCCGTATATCGGCAATAACACGGCGAATGTTGTCTTCCAAATGGTCAAGCGTTTGTGGCTTATCCGCATAGACCAATGACTTACATAGCCCCACAGAAAGTAGTCTAGCGGTGTTAAATCACAAGATCTTGGAGGAGCTGTGTGACATGTTGCGCCGTCTTGTTGGAACCACAGCTCCTGGACATCATGGTTGTTCAATTCAGAAATGAAAAAGTTAGTAATCATGGCTCTATACCGATCACCATTGACTGCAACGTTCTGAAGAAGTACGGACCAATGATTCCACCAGCCCATAAAGCACACCAAACAGTCAGTTTTTCTGGATGCAACGGTGTTTCGACATACACTTGAGGATTAGCTTCACTCCAAATGCGGCAGTTTTGTTTGTTGACGTAGCCATTCAACCAGAAGTGCGCTTCATCGCTAAACAAAACTCGCTAATGAAAATCGGGAACAACGGCAATCTCGTTTTAGGCCCATTGCAAGCGTTGTTCAGACGTGAGTCTATTCATGATGAATTGCCAAACCAAACTGAGAATAAATCACTTGACAGCTGTTAAATCGGTCGCCATCTTGAACAGTAATGTCAACTTAAAGTTCTATACGTCTATAAAAAACACCCTTTACATGTTCCGAAATATTTTTTAAGTTCTACAGCTTAAACTAAAATTGTTTCTAAAAAGTTTGATTAATTTTTCATATAATTTTTTTTTTTTTTAATGTATCTTAGGGCTTTTTTGAAAACATATGACGATACGTATGTACACTCGTACAAATTTTACTTGCAATAAGAAGATTTCTACGAACTTGACACTCTTATTGAACAACCAAAATTAAGCTCTTACACAATACGAATTTACAATTTACACTTTGAATGATAATCGCTCGTTTGTGTTTTTAATTTAGCTCCAAATTCACCGTCTTTACTTAATAAATGACACCATTTTCTTACGTTCTGTTAGGTAAATGATAAAAAGTCTTTCCCATGTAGCATTTTGTTGTTTGCATACAAAAATCATAAACCGATTTTGATATGCACATGCAATTAATTCCATGAGGATTCCACACATGACTTGCCCACATCATGTGAACAATACTTTAGAGCGGAGCCCCAGCGTTTAATTAATTAATTAATATTGTTTCTTTTGTCTTTTTCATGGCATCAGATATTTATTTACAAAAGTCTCAAAGCTAAGAGAGTTTTAATTTGAAGTTAAATAAGCTTTTTTATATGTAGAGAAAAGTAGTCAATAATAACACAAGCAAAGAAAGTCACAATGTAAAATAGGGGTAGTTTTAATATTTATAACACGGCTAAGCTGTTCTTGCAACCCAAAAAAAAAAAAATAATAAAAAAAACCAAAGGGAATTTTTATTCAAATAATAAATGAAACTAATTAAATCATGTGGTATGTAAGTGTGTGCCTTAACAAAAGAATACTAGTGTCTGCTACACTCACACAATGAATGAAATTAATACTTAATGCTTTTGTTTGTTTGTGTGTTTGTGGTAATGTAAGGGCGTATTTGACGTATTAAAAGCATTAAAAAAAAAATATTTATGAGGGCATAATAACAAAAAAAAAAAACTTGAATTGCTAATTGATATTCAACGGATTTTTTCTTTTCTTCAGGTCTTAAAATAGTTGCCTACATACAACTACACACATATATAATTAATAGTTAATTAAACTGTGCTAATAGAATATTATCCTTTCACATTTAAATACTCTTTATGTACTCGTACGCAATAATTTTTAAATAATTTTCCCTTCTTTATTTTATGATTTATCGATTATTAGAAAACCAAACAATTCCCAGACAGCAAGAGTGTTCCTTTTTATGAGTTTGAAAGCGTAAAGAAAATGCCTTTAGAAATAAAAACTCAAACATACTACACACATTATGAAAAAAAGTTTACATCTATTCAAAATAATTCAAACAAAATGTACGTACGTACAAGTATTTGAATAAAACAATCATTTCCAATGGAATTATAAAACACATAAAAATATGTAACATGTAAAGCATAAAAAGAAAAGAAGTAGCAAAAAAAAAAAAAAAAAACACTTACCAACAACCAGCATAGCAGTTGCTGACATTTTTTGTCGGTATTGTTAAGGAATTTTATTTAAAAATTGTAGAAAAAAATAGAAGGTCTATACACAACCGCCCTCATCATTAAAATGAAATAAAAAAAAAATTAATGAAAAGCCAGACTACAAACAGCTCTTCTCAACAATTCTGTCAATAAAACAAGCTATAAGAGAGAGTTTTATTTCAATATGTACTTGCATGCGTACATACTCGTCGTACTCTTACTTGCACAAGTAATGGCACATACTTTCATTTCTAAAAACGAAATACCAACGTCCTTGTACTTTAAGGATGGTGCAGTGAAATGAATCAGATACCAACATACAAAAGTTTTCTATGCGCCATTATGATGACTCACTGGCTGGTATTCAGTATTTGTAAGATTTTTTTTCCTGCATCAAAGTCGAACTGAGACAAAGTTAACCTTCACATGAGTGTGTTTAGTTGATGTGGTTTGTTTGTTTCATTATTACGGTTATTCAGTGATTGATGCAGATTGTAAAAACATCGATAATTTGATTTCCACTTTCACAACGCTGCTGCATACTTTTGATTGTTTTTTTTTTCTCTGTTTTATAAATGGAAATGCAGGAGGATTAGTAAATTAAATGCAAATCTTAATAAAAAAAAATTAGAATTTTGCAGTTATAGTATCGTAGAAAATAGAAATTAAAATTTTTTATAACAAAATCTATAAATCTGTGGCAATAAGGAGAGCAAACTTGTCTTATGAAGTCACTTTCGAGGACTTTAAACATTGTATTCATTGCCATCTCGTTAGTTATGGATTTTAATGTCATACCATCCCTTAACCATAATAATGAATGCGTTATTGAGTTCATTGCAACAACACGTCAATGTTTACTTATAGCGACTTTAGCGATTTTTCCTTTTTTTAATTGTGTGTTGAATCTTGTGTCAAAGACAGGTTAGCAAATAAAAATAAAACAAAATAGTAAATTTATTTAACTATTATTCCCTCCCAGCCAAACAAATTAGTTTTTAGCTTTTTTTAGTGTGTTTTACGCTAAAAAAAAAGAACGGCTCTACAAGTTACGTTAACCCTTTTGGTACTTCTGCAACAATCTTTTTGCTTCAGTGCATAATTTTATGTGTGTAACTTTCAGCATCATTTCTGGTGCAACGTGAAGGAATAAATTTTTATAACCAACCGTCGAATTTTCTTTTCAACTGAATACGACTTACAATGACCCTAAATGCACTGCTGCATATTCATTAGGGTGATAAAAATATAAACAAAAACCTCGTTTCCAAGTCGACAGCAAGCCTTATTAAGTAAAAGAAACAAAATTATATTTGGCGTTATACTTTCACCAAAAAAAAAATAATAAAAAAAAAATCAAATTGTTAAAATTTTAAATTTCTGATCGTTTGTAAAATAGGTATTTTTAAAATTGAAGATTTTCAGCTTTAGAAATATTTATTATCGAATAATTGAATTAAATAATTTTTAATTTTATTATTTAATAAAAATAATTTAGGAGTGGTCCACTGAGCATCGAAGCAGGCTTTAGTGAAATGGTTCACATGAACATGCTGTCCGCTCAGTACTTACTGTAGGCATTTCATGAAAATATTACGGAAAATAATAAATTTTTTAATCCAACATAATTCAAAGAAACAGCAAAAGAAGATTAATAACGTCTTTACACTGTGGGTTTCTTAAAAGCGTGTTTGTAGGTGAGAAAGGTAGAGAAATTTGCGTGGTAAAAAAAGTGGCACGAATCCATTATTATTGCGACAAACTTGTTTTTTTCTTTCTTGCCGTTTTTTTTATTATTGTGGTTGGTTCTTCTTTCAGGATTGACAAATTAATGCTAAATTTATTTACGGCAGCGCTGTATTTTTACTAAAAAAAAAAAAAAAAATTCAGAAATAAATTAAATTATAAAAAAAATTACTACTACAAAACACCCACAGTGTAATTGCACTGTAATTTTCGAAGGAACACCAATTTCTTTTGGTTTTTCGCTGCTATGAAAGTCTCAGTGTAAAAACGGTATAACAGTCATACGTAAATTGGCGCGGCAAGCGTTTTTTATCTGTCAAAAATTCTCATGCCCATACACAATGTATGGAGCGTAACGAAATAACGCGGCGGCAACAATGACCAATATCCAAATTTAATTTTGACAGCGCGTTTTGGAATGAAGTTGGCTTCAAAACAAATGTTTTTTTTTATGTTTTTGTTTTGTTATTTTTGACCAGTAATGACATGTTATCTACGTTTTTTTTAATTTAGCGTTTTTAAATCTATTATTTTTTTTTGTATATTTGGGTTTTATTAAATAAGAATACGGTCCGCCAGCGCCCTTATTTAGGGATGATGACTCAATATAAATAGAGGGCGCTAAAAAAACGCTCCACTTGCCGCTCCTGCTTTAACACTGAAATTGTTTAGTGTATGACCAGCATTAATTATTTTCAGCCAAAAAAATAAATGCCATTCGGAATTTGTGGTTTTCCATGCCTGCCCAGCATAGTTCAGTGTAACTGGTACAATAAAAATTAATTTTAGAAATTTACACTTAATCGTTTACCCCAGAGTATGTATTTTTAGCTAAATACAAACACACATACGTTTGGATTGATTTTTGTTACGAGTATATGTAAAATAAAAAGAAACAAAAAAAGAGGTTATCAACAAATGATTTGACTTGTTTTGTATGGAAACGTGAACACAAGTGCATATTTCGGTAGACAGGTGTTCATTGATACTTAAACACGTTCGTTTAGTTTAAAGGGTCAAAGTACGCAAAAGAATAGTAAAAAAAACACAAATTCAGACAAACCACACATACCCCTTTTCCTTTACTTTATACAACAAAAAGAAATAGGTTACACGTATTGAATTGCAAATCACAACAATATTAAAAAAAAAAAAAAAAAAACGCTGTAGGTGTTGCGGATGGAAAGTTGGTGGGGGTTAATATTTTTTTTTTATTTCCGAACGGATGTTACACTTTCAAATTAATTTCTCCATGAAACATTGAAAACGATTCCGCTGGTTTGGTCGTCTGTGTTTTGGTTGTTAACTTCTAAGAAGATTCTACTTATGGCTGAGTCATGACAATGAAAATTACTACAAAAACAAAAAAAGTCTGAGCAAGTTTTATACAGGTTTAGTAGGTAAATTGGTAGACATTTGAATGATTAAGAGAACCACCCTTAATGAAAAATTTTTTCCATGGGGCAGGTGTATTTGTAAAGTAACTGAATTTTTTTTAAATATATTTCGCAAAAACAATTCATCCCTGTTATTTCAAAATTGATTGAAATGTAATAAGAAAAAGCTGGATAATTTTTTTTTTATGTTTGCGAAGATAAATACTTCTAGTTAAATACGTTATTTAAAAATATCGCATGCGATAAAAAAAAATTCCATACATATTTTTCACATACGAGTATGTACTGAATTTATAGGGGTTTATAGAGACATAAAGCCATTCTGGCCGAACCCTTCTATCTCAAGGAATGGGACCTAATGGAAAACAACCAATTGTATTTGTGAAATTTTTTAGAAAACGTGGAAAATTTCACTTATTGCACGAGTACATGTAAGTTTATAGATTTATCACTTTTACTGACTGCAAATTTCTTTTATAAAATAAAATTAATTTCCTTTTTATGGTTGAAAACACCTCAAACATAGCACGCCCACTCGAATGTCATTCTTTTTTTTTTAGTTTTTATTTTGTTTTGCTTTCTATGACTCCGTCTAAATATTTTTTTTCTTTTTCATAATTTTACTATAAAATATGTCTGCTATAAATTTGAAAGACATCATTCCTTTTGGCGCCAGCTATCAATTATTATGTAAAAACAAAGTAGAAAGTAAAAGAAAAAGGATATAAAACAAATTGTTTACAGTAGACGCTCGCAACAAATACGAGTATCTGTATGGGGGATGGCGGGGCGCACATTGATTTTGACCTTTTGTAGAGGGAAATTCCTCAACGAACATTTAGTGCTTGAGAAGTGAAATTTACATATTTTACACCGCAACTGCAGGTTATTAATTACAAAATCTCTTTAATTTTATTTGCTATCTGACTTTTTAAGTCATTCCAACTCATAAACTTATTAATGCGTGCCGTGCTTCTGCTTGTATGTAGTTGATAGACACATCAAATTTCAACATCAAATCATGCATTTGTGTGCATGAGTATCCAAAAAATCAAACTGGTTTCGATTTTCACACATACAAAGTATACATGTGACTTTCATTACAAAAAAACGCACACAAATACATGTTTGATATGTCTAGTTCCCGTTTAACACTGAGACGCCAGCAGAATGTTTTTTTTTTTTTTTTTTTTTTTTTTTTCTTTTCATAATTAAGACCCCTCTTTGCAAAAGTTAAGAGAGATCAATAGCGGAAAATATTATACGTAATAACAAAAAGTATATGCTTTTTGCATTGTATTCTTGCAGTCAGCTGGTTTACTTACACGGTGGTTGGTAATTACAATCTGTGCTCACATTCTCAAGTGCCTGGAATGTGAAGTTGTTTCTTTGAATTATATTGTAGTAACTAAAACTTATTATTTTTTTAAACAATGAAATTTTGTTCTCAATTGTTGTACATTTCTGTGTTATGCTTTCAAAAAAAAAAAAAAAAAAAAAAAAAAAAGAATAAGACATTTTCATTCAGGTTAATATATTTACGTTGTAATCTTGGCGCTTTAACAAATAAATATACGAACGTAGCGCGAATGATCGCGCGAAAACCACTTGACAAGAAAATGCACTTCTCACTTAATGTGTGTCATGATGTCAATAAAATGTTATTTATAAAACAAAATGTTTATTTATTTCACATTTAATTAAAATTCTAATTTTAAACGACTCACACACACCAAATGTGTCTGTGTGTGTGTGTGCGTATGCTAGTGCAAGTGGAAATGTTTTAACCTAACATACATGACGCAGTGTTGTATTCATATTTTCTTTTTTTTCTTTTTATTGTAGAATTTTAATTTTATTTTTCTCTTGTTTTTAATTGCTTTACCAAGTTTAATTTTTTTTTGAATTGAATTGAATTAATAAAAAAAATTTACCGAGAACATGTTTGTTGTAAAAGTAAATACATAAAATAAAATTACAACAATACTCTCGCATTTTAAATAATTGTGTCATACACATTAACGGGGCCGCCCGCCAGCTTGGCATTCACAGCTGAATAAGTGAAACAAATAATGTTTTTTCATGTAGATTGTAATGGGTATTGTCATTGTCAATTATATTTCAAAAATTGAAATTATTAAATCATCATTAATGATTCAACCGACCGAAACATTTGGTAAAAGTTGTAAACAAAAAAAATTTTTGGGATTAAAAGTAGTTCTCTAAAATAACTTAATAAAACATAAGCGGTTTTTTCGATATTGCCGCACAAAAGTATTCTGTTACATGGGACTTTTAACAAGTTTGTTTGTTTTGAAATATTTAAAAATAAACTTCTGTTGCTCAAACATATTGCAGTTCTCGTTCTCAGTATCTAAGCATTTTTAATTTTAGTACAAAAAAAAAATATACAAAAATACACATCTGAAGGCCACATAAGCAAAATGAAATTAAGAGAATTCGTTAATACCAGTATATGGGTATTTCCACCGAATCGGCTAGTAAAAAACACCAAAACGAAAACGATAGATTCTAGGGCAAGTTGTGCTTCATCCTTTTGAAGCCAGAAACAGAATATTTTAAAATAAATAACTTATTGTATCCTTTAGTCGTATTTAAAAATTGAGTCGTAATTTTCGAACATTTTTAGTTTGTAACAATTTTTGTAACAATTTTGTAATCTATATTTAAATATTTTTGAAATTCCCTCATACCAGAGTACGAACCATACAGCATACGGCATAGGACACATACCACTTTAAAGGAGAGATCCTCTAGATTTCTAATATTTCACCAAATTACTCAGAAATTATTTTGGAGCATTTAAAAAAAAATTGCTCTTGATTTGAGAGATGTTTACAATTTCCGGAGGGACCCTAAAGGATTACGGCATGGGACATACACCGCTTTGAAGAGGAGGTCCTCTAGATTTTAAATCTGACACCCAATTGCTTAAAAATTACTTTGGAGTATTTTTAAATATTTTTGAAATTCCCTCATACCACAGTATTGTTGCTCTGAGGAATTTTAGCAATTTCCGTAGGAACCTTAAAGATTACGAGATGGGACATACACCGCTTTAAAGGGGAGATCTTTTAGATTTGTAGTCTGACACCAAATTACTCAGAAATTACTTTAGAGTATTTACTAAAAACCAGGTTACGTTAAAACATATTTATCTCGGCATATTTTCTTCACTCTATTCAGGTATTACATGTACTTGTACATACATAAATGGCAAATGGCAAAATACATCATTATTTAGGAATTGATTATTAATTTAAACAGAAAATTTTTGCAGTAGACCCTCCCAGTTAATAAAAAATCTGTTATGATTTTATTCATTAACATATAAACAAATATGTTGATTGTTTACATAAACATTTCTAAAAAATGTATAAACAAACAAATAAATTAATTAAATTAAATTTAACAATAGCAAAAAAAAACAGCAACAAGGTTGTTTCGATCAGTCCATTCCACTACAAATATGGTAAATACAATAGGCATTTTCAAAATACAATTACAATTGCCTGCTAAGCATCTACAGATTATTCATTTCATTAAAGTCAATAATTTCGAGTTTTTTTTTTCTTTTTAAGAAAAATTTATTATCATTTTAAACAAAAAAATTCTATAAATGAATCATACTTGTCTTTATGAAAAAAAAAAAAACAAAAAATGCGAAAGCGAAAGCATTTAAAAACAAGAAGAAAAAATATTCCAGCAGTGAATCATTTTTTTTTTTTTAATTTATTCAATAGAGCTTGTCATCAATTAAACTCAATAGTTTAAGCAGTTGAAAAAGTAGTTTAAAGCATTTAAACACATAAAACATACACACATACATACATAAAATGTGTTGTTTTTGCATCATCAAATCATGTAGAAATATTAAATAAAAATTATAAATTTAATCATTCAAATTTAAATTTTACACATATTTAATTGATTTTTTTTTTGGCAAACTAAATGGCTTTTAAACAAATGCATACGTTTTGTTTTGTAGTATGGAAAACGTTTGCATTCGTTTCGTTTCTTTGACCAGGCAATTCTTGATTTTGTAGGAGAGAGGAAAGAGGAATGGAAAGGGGTACAAGCTTGCTCGTGCTCGGCAATTCCCTTTCGTTCTCTCTTCGTATCTTTATAAAGATGTAAAAAAAAGAAGACAGGTAGCTTGAAGGCTGAATGAATGACTGAATAAGAATGCTAAAATTGCCGAAACAAAAAATTTGTGTGTGTGTGTGTGTGTGTGGACAAAACGACAATTTTAAAAGAGAATTGAGAAAGAATTGCTCAACTAAACTTGCTGTGTGTGGTCCTGGTCTTTGTAAACTCTGATTAAAGCATTTTTACATTTTAATTTTGTCCACGTGCAAAAAGTACTTTTGGTACTTATATATTTTCCACCTTAAAAACTAGTAAGAAAAGTCTAATGGTGAGGAAATTTCCATCACAAAGAAACATTTAGAGAGAAATTGTGTTATAATAAGACAGTAATAACGTTGTTTCACACAAAAACTATCATTTACTCAATGAATAGAAACGAATGTTACAACACACGAAATTGAATTCACTTCATAACACAATTGTGGATGGCTGACTGGCAAGAATTCTCTTCTGTTACTCTTCTCCAACGGCATTTGGTGCACGCAGAGTGAATGCATTTGCTAAACTGAAACTCCCAAGGGCAATGTACTGTAATAGACTGACTGCTGAGCTTTTTTTTTATCCCTACAGACGTAGGAAAGGATAAAAACAAATTAAAAAAGCTTTTCTTCCTTTTTGTTGTTTTGCAATCTAAAACAGATTTTTATAAATGAAATTCTCGGCGGCTGCAATTGTCATGAAGTTTTCTTTTCTTCTTCTTTTTTTCTCTAGTCTAATCCATAAAATAAAGTGGTAAACCGCATACAATTTTTCCTTTTTTTTTCAATATCAAATTGACTTTGAAAATCAATTTATTTTAGAAGTGAATGAACTGTAGTAAATGTAAATTCGCTAAGACGCTTGATTGTTCTCTTTCCCAGCAAACCTCAGTTAGAGTGATAAAATGAAAATAAATCAAAACTAACCCATATTCTTTATAGGATTCAATTAGCACTTTACGTTCAAGCTTTTATAAGAAGAGCAGACACAAACGTTCACATTTCCTCAATTGGCAGCTAAATTTTCAAATATAGTGACCAAAACCAAAAATTCATTCTAAATTTCAAATTACAAATTTAATAAAATTTATTTTATTTTCTTGTATTTTTAGTTTTCTTATGTTTTCATTATTTCATATCTTAAGTCACAATTAAAACTAGTATTTATGAGACTAAACAATTAAGCCTGCCTACTGCAAATGATATTTTGCAATTAACCTTAATTAAGCCAAGAAAGTCTGTTGTAACATTTTCATGTTAAGATGATTGATCATGAGATACAGCAGTTTTTTTATTGTGTAGACATCCGTCTACGCATATGAATGAGAAACAAACAAAATAAAAATTATTTTGGAGCATGATAATCTAGGCAAATATGTAGAGTCTTTTTTTTTTAAATCAGTAATAATTCCCTTTAAAGAAAAGGCGCTCGGTAGACGTACTTAAGTAATACAGGCATACTTGAAAGCCACATATCACTACAAACATGTGTAATAAAGGGTGTTTTTATAAACATATAGAACTTTAATCTGTCTAAAAACCCATGTGTGCTAAAAAAGTATGATTGTGTGTATTGAACCAACAGACTTTTTGACAGGTCTGTCCGATTTTTTAATGTTATGAAATTTTTCATAAAATAAATTTTATCTGTGCGATCAGAGTTGCATTTTCTATATTCAAGGCAGAAAAATAGCAACAATACCAAACTTTTGTTTTGTTTATACAAACATTTAAGTTATTTTTCATTGTACATATTTGTAAAAAAGATATTTTGCGCCAAAGAAGAAAATGAATACTTTTAAAAGTATTAAGGTGAGTAAACATATGTTTTTGCATCTTTTTTTGTATAATAGTGTGGCATAAAGTTCGCCATTTTAAAGCGATTTCTTCAAGTAGGACAGAATTCTGTCACACATTATTTTGACATAATCGTACGATTGTGTAGGATAGTCAGTCAGTACCTTTAACGATACTTGACAAGCCGATTTTGTTATGCTTTTAGAAGGAAAAGTTTTCTTCGTGCATCGTACAATTCAAAATAATAATTTTGTAGGTGTATAGTCGACTCTCGCTAATATGAAATTCAAGCGGACAGCAATTGTTAACGACCTGGCATAACAATACAAATTATAGAGCTTTAGAGATCGCAAGTCATTGAAATAATTTCAAATTACCGAGAAGGCCAAAATACATGGATTGTGTTCAATAAATCTAGAGATTCAAATTGATGAGTTTAAAAATATACATGCATAAAACGAACATAATTATACACGTACAAACATGCACACATAATAATTAAATTATTTTTCAAAAACTTTCTTTTTCTTTTATACTCGTAAGAGTTCAATAGCATTTGATACTGAATGATAAATAGTTCGTTTTATGGTTTAAAGTAAAATGACTTTTAAAAATGATACTTTTAGAGATTGAACTGAAAGAAAAATTAAAAAAAAAAGCTCAACACAAAATATTAAACATCAATAGGAGCTGATGAAGTAACAGAAACGCAGCTGACAAGATGAAAGTGTATGTGTATGGGAAAAAGTTAAAAACAGTTTATGTTTGGACATATCGCTACTCATTTTCTCTTTTTGGAAAAAAAGACTAAAACTTTTATTAAAGTTTCAAGTTTCTTCTTTTCGGTTTCTTAAACAAAATTTTTTGTTAATCTAGTCATAAGGATACGCCGCAAAACTTTCGGTTACACAGACTGTTTTTTAGCTTTTTTATTGTTATTTATATTTACACACATACATATGCATGCATAGATGTGTTTTCTGCTATTTTCTATTTATTACGTAAGTCTATGACTTCATCTTAACCAGTTAGCAGTGACTTTGTGTTCTATGATATACATAAACACACACTCGTTTAACTTTTGCTGACTTGTTCGTTAATATTTTATTACGTCTGCGTCTGCGTCTGCGTCTGCGTCTGCTCTTTGCAAATACTTTTAGGTGAATTCAATAACGACAACAAATTTATTCAAACAAAAATAATTAATGATCAAATTCAAATAGAAAATAAAAAGAAAAACCTACTTGTATCTACACGTAAGATACATAGCGTTGGCTTAATGCAAAATGCCATAATTAACACTTTTTCGAAAATGCTTTTCTAACACTTTAAAATGCATTTAAAACTAAAAAATTTAGTCAACTTTATTTCCAAATAGTATAAAACAAAGTCGCTTTCTCTGTCCCTATATCCCTATGCATGCGTAAATCTTTAAAACTACGCAAAGGCTTTTAATGCGGTTTTTTCTTAATAGATAGAGTGATTCAAGAGGAAGGTTTATATGTCTAATCTTGGAAGGTTTAAAGTCACAAATCCGCCCGGCAGGTAGCGCTATAGTCGGTATCTGGTTTATTTGCCTACTACCTGTATTTACCCGGTCTCGCATGGTTCTTTACTCTATGAGTACGATTTCTTAGTGTAAGAAGATCGAATATATAAAAATATTAAGGCAAGACAACGTTTGCCGGGTCAACTAGTCTCTAATATTGCAAAAACAAAAAGTTGAATTATGTCACACATTCTTTAAATGAAAAAATATTGTTTTTAAATTTTATAGTTTTTCTAATTATTTTGTTTTTAGTTTTAACAAAAATCTTAAAAAAAAAAAAATGATAATGACCCTGAAAATTTATAAATAAAAATTATTTTATTCTACATTTCAAGTAGCGCATAGAAAAATAAACAAAACATAAAGTTTAACTCTAAAAAACTAACACAATCCCACATACATATTTTTGCTTATTGATTTAATTTGCTTTTTGTTGGTACTCTAATATTAATGATAATAAAAAAACTTGTGTATGTGTGTGTGTGTGTGTTATTTAATAAAATTTTATTTCAAAGCACTTGAAATTCGTATGTGGCAGATATTTTGTGGTGTCTGTCGTTGGTCTGAATTCACATACTATTTTTAATTAATTTTTTTTTTTTGCAATTTGTATCTATCGAAATGCCACTTGTTATATGGCCTATGCATGTGTCTATAGGCTTCCTTGTGACTCAATTGCCTATATGATAATCAGTGTTGTGCGTCCGTCCCCCGCAAATTGCTTCTTTAAAGAAATTTTCCTACAACTACACTCTCAATAATTCATAATCTGGTGCAAATATTCTTAAATATTAGAACTTGAAATATACAAATCAGAAAGCTGAAACTCACAAAAAAATCGTGCACAGCATTTGATTACATCACGTTATCACCATCATCATGGAATATAATCGCACAGCGACCTTTAAAATCTATGGTAGAGGCCAGATTCCTAACTACAATCTGAGACTCCTTACGAATCTCGTAAAGGGACCAGTGTCTCTTTGCCTAAGCAGTTCATTCTGCGTCTTGTCATCGCTGGGCCCTCGCGCAGAACATGCCCCGACGTGCGACAAAGCCCGCTAACATCACTACTTTAATGTTATTCATTACCCTGCAGAATGGTTCTTTTTTATATATTTAAAATTTGGCTAGAATTACTTAAAAACAAATAAATGGAATTGCACGCCATCTACAGCTTTTTCATACACATTTTTCTAGATTGTGTGCTGCTACATAGCAAAAGAGGTTTCACCAAATATTGCCCAATAACATTTTGCCTAAAACTTAATAGTTGAAGAGAGAAAAAAAAAACCAAATATTCTTTTCAGTCAGTGTATCTCATAAAAACTAAATAAAAAAAACTAAATCAAATAGAGCAGGAGTGATATTGCACACACATTTAAGTAAAACGATACAATTCGACATCATTATGCCAAGAAAATGTTCACTTGAACACAACATTCAGTTGTCAGACAGAACATACCCCTAGACGGGCATTAATAAATAAAATGTTGCTTCACAAAAAAAAAAAAAAAAAAAAAAAAAAAAAAAAAAAAAAAAAAAAAAAAAAAAAAACAGAAAAGAAACGAATAGAGAAACACTCATGTTGCATACCTACATAAACCATAAATTTATATATTCAAATATGTGCGCTAATGTAACTAATGTGCCATTTTGCAACACATTTAACAGGCGCGTTTAAAAGGGGGAAAATAAAGCACATCCTCTCTTCCATCTTTTTTATAAATTAAAAAAAACTGTGTCTTGTTTGTTTTATAAAAAATACTTTGCTGCAACATTTCAAATTTTATTTTAAACTTTCTTGTTCAAAAACGTAGAAATACAATCTATGGCAAGTGAGTGACGATAAATATGCAGATTTAAATATGTTTTAACGTAACCCCTTACGTTTTTCATATATGTTTTTAGTAGTTTTTTAGCAGAGGTCGTCTAGATTGGTAATCTATCGCTCAAATACTCAGAAGTTACTTTGGACTATTTTAAAAAAAATTTTTTTTAATTTTCCATATACCCCAGTACTGTTGTTCTCAAGGATTTTGGCGGTTTCCGTTTTGCATCATAAAATAAAAACTACGAAGTTTTCAGAAAATGTTAAAATTTCTCAAAGCAACAGCACTGGGGTATATGTCAAAAAAATTTTAAAAATAGTCCAAAGTAACTTCTGAGTATTTGAGCGATAGATTACCAATCTTGACAACCTACCCTTTAAAATGATATACGTTCCATCTCGTAATCATCTATGGTTCGTTCGGAAGTTACTTTGGATTATTTTGAAATTTTTTTTTTTGAAATATTTATATACCCCAGTGCTATTGCTCTGAGTGTTTTTAGCAACTTCCCAAGGAACCATTAAAGATTGTGGGATGGGACAGATATCATTTTAAACTGGAGGTCGTCTAGATTTGTAATCTACCGCCCAAATACTCAGAAATTACTTTGGATTATTTTTAAAATTTTTTTGAAGTTGTGTTGTTTAACAAAAACTTGGATAATTTTTATTTTTATTTTTTTATTCCAAAAAATAGGTCAAAGTATATTTTAAATATACTAAAAGTTTTATAGTGGGATGGTTACTAGTTACGAAGATAGGTAAATTAATGTACATGCATGTGGCACTTTACATACTAGTTTATGACAGCTGCAAAGTTAGAAGACCACTGTATTGGGTAAGCGTGTTCAAGCTCCAACAATTATTTTGAATAGTTATTATACAATTTGAATGAAACATTTGAACACAAAGCATTTCATATTCCCCATATTTTAAAAAAAATTTACTTTTTAGACAAGAGCAACAAAGTGCAGAATGTTTTTAAAGATGAGAGAAAGCAAAACAAGATGTAGAAACGGAGGCATAAAAAACAAAAACAAATTGTATAAAAAATAGTTTAATAAAATTTTTGTTCTTCATGGTTTTCAGTACGTTCTGGGAAAAAGTAAGGAGTAATATTTCACAGAGATGATATCCCTAATAGCACAAAACTACATTCGTTATAATTTAATCAAATTATAATTTAATAAAAAAAAAGAATTCTGTATAACAAACAGTCATACATGCATAGAAAATATTTCAAGTTATACTTTTCCACAATTACTTTCTCCAATAAAAATTTTAATAAAAAATTGTAATAGAAACTTACGATGGATCAGGATGTCCTTCAGCTTCGCATTCGATTATAAAGGGTTTATCACTTTCTTTATTTTGTTGAGCAACTTTAAATAAAAGTTCATCTGTGGGTGGTTGTTTGATAATGTGAGGCGGTGAATTGACTGCAAAAGTATTAAAAAAGACAAGAAATTATTTTTTTATCTGCAATGGAAACTACTTAAGCTACTTAAATTAAAAAAAAAAGATTGTTGGTTAATCTTTTAAATTAAATAGAAAGAGATTTTCTGTCTCTCCTGTAAAATATTGTAAAGCCAACCTGAAGGCTTTTATGAATTAATGTAGCTTGTGCAACAACTCTTTGGCATCTAAAAATTGTGGATTCTAGGGTAAATGCTCGCGTGTGTGGAAGTGTGTACATCTGTTTCATTTGTTCAATAGATATTGAAACACACATGTCTACATACCAGCTAGACACAATAGAATAATTTTATAGGCTGCAATCTAAAAAAAAAAAAAAAAACAACCCAAAAAAAAGTAGGTAGATGTTTTCTCAAACCAAAACAGACAAAAAAACAAAAAATTATGATGATGATGATGATGATGATGATTATTATCATATTGAGTAGACGTCTTTTTTTTTTTTTTTTTTTTTTGATGCAGAAGAGCAGCGTACGGCGCGTTTATAAATCCCATTTAAAATTATAATGCACAAATAAGCAGTTTTCAACACACATCCATATGCATGTGTTATTGTTGTTGTTGTTGTGTGCTATTAACTTGAGGAAAAGGGAAAAAGTGGTCGTGTATGTGTATTTTTAGACGGTCTAAATCTATTGACATCTGTAGGTTAAATAAATAAAAACAAATTTGTTTATGTAGTTTTTGATCAAAATAAAGAAACAAATTTTTTCTTTTTAGAATTTACTTCGTCAGCGCTTTTTAATTTTTTTTTTATTTCGTTGTAGACCATTTAATCTCAGTTTTAGATTATTTCATACTAATAAAATCAAAAGGTATCATTAAAATATATAAAAATTACGCCTTGGTTTTCATCTTTACATACTTAAAATGAAAAAGTACCATTAAAATTAATACAAAGTACCATTTTGCCCCCTTAATGATTTTTTTACTTGCTCAGGATTATTTCGTACTATTAAAATGTATAAAAAGTGCCATTTTTTTCTTAATAATTTTTCACTTTGACGTGACGCGTTTGAGCCCAGTCTCGTAGTTCTAGGGTGGTTCCTTTAAAAAAACAAAAAAGTACCATAACGCCAATTTTACGATTTCTTATTTCGTTCAGTATTTAATTCTACAGAACACAAAAAATAAAGCTAAAATTGTTTATGTATAAAGTATCGTATTTCCCCCTTTTAATATTTTTTAATCCCTTGAAATATATATTTTTTTTAATTGATTTTTGTGGGATGTTTTAAAGTCGCATATTCAAAAATAGTAACAAAAGTGGGTACCTATTTTACCCCTTATTTGCTCAATGTTTAAAAAGGATATTTATTGCAAATTTGTTTGCTGAAAAAGTGTTCTTCCTGCATTATTAATTTTATCCCATTTAGAAATTATCTACAAATAATCATTTAAATTAATTTTTTTTTGGGCATTTTAATTTCAAAAACACCAAATTATTCTTTTTTTTTTTAATTAAAACAAATAAAGTTGGAAAAAAATATGTATTTAATTCGTGGTAAAATATAAAATGTCTATAATACATAATAAAAAAAATTAAGTACATGTCTGCTGACTTTTAAGGATAAAACACAGTAAACAGCCTACGACGTGACTTACATTTTTATTTTTCACATTTTTGTTGTTCAATTCAAATAATAAAAAAAAAATAAATAAAAATACAAGTTACTTACCCAGTGCTGTTGCAGTGCTTAAAGCAGCAACCAGCAGGACGACGGTCAGCGCACTAGACGACTGCCGCCCCATTCTGATTAGTGTGTGTTTATTAAATGCGAAAGAACCTTGGGTTCTTAACTGGTTCGATTTTAAAACGACGCCCCGTCCTTAAATAAAAGGTACGAGTAATTTCAAAGTTATTGGAATGTTGTTTTTATTGTTTTCTTGTTTATAAATTATAATTTTTTATAAACACTAACTAACATCACGCTAAAGCTCAATATCTAACACAAATCCAATGCAATCTGAAAAGAGAAAAAATTAAAGAAACATTTTTATTTGAAAATTTTAATATTTTCGAAAATTCATGTAAAACTACAATTCAAATTAAATTAAAAAAAAACTGTTAACCTGACTTGCTCTATTGGAGTTTTATAATGAATGAGACCACACCATTTCAATTTCTTGTTTGTGCACATGACATGAAAATGGAATGGGATGTGTGACACCTTAAAGGTGTAAGAAAAATTCTAAAGTAACCGCAATCACAATCAAACTGTTGCACTAGACTTACATTTGTAGACTGGCACTAACTAAGTTGTTACATTTAACCAGAGACGTGTGTCGACATACTCATTGAACCATGTATTTTTATAATTTTGTGAGTGTAAATTTAAAAATTTTGGGTGGATAAAATTATGGTACTCAGGCCCGAATTCACCATCCTCAGTTAACTAACAACTGCAGTTTAATTAATTAAAGCCACAATAAGCCTGATGTATATTTCCACACACACTAAAGAAACGTAAGCAACATTAAGCATCCTAAAAGCTGAATATTTTTTCTAGAGTTGAATTTTTTTACTCTGGATTTGATAATTTAAAATTGAAAAGAAAAATATAAAAGGATGAAAAAAAATTTCCTTTAAATAGCAATGCTTCTATGGAATTCAAATACGGCGACGCTTCTGTTACACGTGAATAAATAAAATGATGGAAAATGCTCTAGAATATCACACATCTTAATGAAAAACAAGTTAAAGAAAAAAAGAAAAATTAAAATGAAATAGCAGATCAAAGAACAAGAAGAACAAACAAACATGTTAATTCAATTAGTATTAGAAATCGAAAACAAAAATCCAAAAAATGCATTTACAAAAGAAACTAAAATAAAAAGTAGCGAAAAACACAAAAACTGTCCATCACTTCTGAATGGTTTTAGTCTCTAAACGACTTGTAAAATGTTCTTAGATTCGTCAGCGAACGGTGGTAGTATTAATGCAATCGGTATAATTTTGGTTTTGTTAATAATTTTAAATATTTTAATTTCAATTAAAACACTAACGAAAGAAAGGAAAATGAAGTAAAAAAAAAAAAAAACAACAAAATAATCAAATATTACTTAAGTAAATAAAGAATTAAAAATGGATTTGCGTAATTTATGTTCCAAACTAGATGTGGATGCAATACGAGGTTAGACACACACACATAACAAAAATCGATAAGTGCTTTCGCAAAGTGTAAATTAATTTTAATGTCACGTTAAAAGAAACCATTTCAAATATATTGATTCTTTATGCATGCAAATACTTGCAATTTACTTGCAATTAATTTACACACACGCTTACACATGTTGAAAGTCTAATTGTTTGTTTTTTTTTTTTTTTTTAATTGTGATTTTTGCCTTTTCAGCTAAATTTCCACCTTTACCACAAATCAAATTACCAAAGTCAATGTCTAAATTAAAGTCACGTAAAATTTTTCGCAGTTCGCGAGAAAATATTAATTCAGTTTCACGGCGTGCCTCCTCAAAGCGTAATCAATCAGTTAATTGTGAAAATTTACCGCTTCCGCTGGAACCTCCAGGATTTATTAATCGAACTCCAAATCGAATCTCAACAATATCATCGTTAATGAATCAAACAGAAGATGATGGTAGAGTCTCATCAAAATGGAAAACCAAAAACAATGAGGGTGAAAATTTCTATCGGAGTGCAGGGGGAATAGAGGATTATTATCCCTCTCCACTAAATGAACATTTTGTACATCGTGCATCTCGGCCTATAAGTCCTATTAGAGCGCCGCCAATTACTCAGGAATGTCGTACACAATCTGAACAAAATATTAAAATGTCATTTGGCGACAGATTGCAAAAAGGTTACAAGGACGTAGCAGAATTCAAATTAAAACATTTATTTGCAAAGAAGACTGTTGTACGTACGGATAAAATTGAAATAACCGAGTACATTCACAAGTTCAATGAAGACCGTGTGCGAGAAGAACGAGTACAACAAAAAATAGATCGTGATATAGCAGATAATTATAGATTCAAATTTAAAGTTTCCCAGCAAAAGTCTGAAGAATCATACATTAACAGTCCAGCTTCTAGTACTCCTCAACTCACTGAACAGAGAAGAAATCATAAAACAGTAAGCGAATTTAGTGGTGATGAAAGTGGCATGGAATCATCACCACCTCCCCGAAAACCAGGTATAGCATCAACTAGATTCTGTAAAGTTCGTCGTATTCCCCTAAACATGTCTCTAGAGGAAAATAATGACAACAATGATGGCATTCATGTGCTGGAAGATGAACCACCTCAAGTAAATGCTGGAAAATCAAGTGATTCACGACAAAGCTCTCAAAAGTCTAAGAAAAATGTGGCACCAAGTAAATTATCTCAAGTTTCGTCCGCTTCACTACACAGTTCCATTGAGGAAAGTCACGAAGTTGAGAATGACCTCGAAAATGATGGAAGCAGTAGTGATGACGTTGAGCTTAATGTATTAGATGTGGGCACTCCAAAACTAAAACCAAATGCAAGCACCCTTTATGATATTAAGAAAAAACAAACCCCAGAAAAGTCCAGCAGTTCGAGTCATAGCCCCAAAAAACTAAAGAGCATTAAAGAACGTATGAGTCGGTTTACTAAACAAAAATCAGAAGGTGATGAAAAGAAACGTAGCCCACAAAAAACAGAAGAAAATGAAATAGACACAACTGAGGCAGTAACAAAATCCGATAAGCCACTAGAAGCCATTAAACAAAACTTCAAACGTTTGCAAAAATCTATTAAACTACCACAACAAATCTCCACTCAGTCGGCAGTCGAATCAGAAAACGAAGATACACAAGGCGAAAATAAAACCGTATTAACAAAAGCTCAACAGTTCACCGAACGTATTAAACGTTTCCGATCTACTGAACAAGTTAATAAGGAGAACGAAGATGGCGAGCCGAAAGAGTCGCCTATTCATAAAATTGCAAACAAGTTGCTAGAATGGAAAAAGAGTATTAAGAAAAAGGTCGATGCACATCACAATGACAATGAAGACGATTATGATGCCGGTTCACCACAGAAACCTATAGGATCTCTTATGAAGAAACTGAAACACATAAGATCACATAAGCGCGATAGCACTGAAGATCCCGATGATGACGAAGAAGGTGGGGAAACGTATAAGGAAAGCTTGGCGGCTAGAGCAAAACTACAATTAGAAAAGGGTGTAGTAGCCGCTAGCCAAATGCCGCAGAGGACTATTAAAAAAATATCAGACACTAAAAAGTATTTCAAGAAGCGACAAGAAAACGCTGACAAAAATGAAACGGAAAAATCAAAGTCTGACGAAGAGGAGGAAGAAGAGGAGAAAAAACAAGCTAAACCCGACACTAAACCGGTGGTGAGAAGTATTCCCAGACCACCTCCGCCAATACCACGGCCATACTTCAACAACAGTTCCGAAGAAGAGGACAGCGAAGATAAGCAAGCATTTATTAAGCGATCTGTTGCCGAATCTCAATTAATTTCAGTGCCAGCTGCAAGGGCTGTTTGGACCACAAAATCCATATTATCAGATGACACCATTGACTATGATGACGAGTTGCCTAGAGTTCTCTTACATCAAGATAATTCAGATATATTTGAGTCTACTTTGATTATAGCTGTAACACGTCCTATACCTCGTACCATATCACCTATAATTACCGAGTTGCCTCCAGAATCAACAGAGGAGTCTACGCCAGATACTAAGCCAGACAATTGGATTCCAAATCAAGAGATAGCAGCAACCTATTTAGATATGACCCCACCTGTAGAACGCAAGCTTTCTAAGGAATCCAACGCAACATCAAATTCTAGAGGACATTCCCGAAAACACTCCATAGATTCTAGTTCTGAGGACTCTTGGATTAAAGATATACCCAGGGGCCCATCGATTGCTGTTCTCGATAGTGTATATGAAAATGAAAAGCCATGGAAGATTCAAAAGGGAAATCCTACCGACAATTTGTATAAAACGAAGAGCATAGATCTGTTTGAAATGCAAAAGAAACATGGAGGTGTGTTGACCGCCTTTGAAGATTTTGATGACGAACTTAAAAATACTCCTGTAGTTAAAATAGAAAATGAAGACCCCCACAGTCAAAGAATTAATCAAACTGCAGAAAATTCTGAGCGAGAAAGTAGCGAAGATTTAGAAAATCCTGATGATGACAATTCTTCTAGAGTCACGAAAATTTCTGTACATCCTCAAGAAGTACGACGTAGTGGCAGTTCAGAAATAGAACCAGAATTAAAATCTCTACCATATGGCAATAGTCGGGAAAGCTTAACAAACAACTTGGACGTTAAAGATAACACCCGTAGTGCTGAAGAAAGTGATGAAAACAATGACGATGATGAGATAAATATAGAAGAAGGTGAATTTGAAAGTGACCGCCCACCTTCGAAAGCTCCTTCCCCACCACCATCCTTATCGCCGACACCTCCACCTTTGCCAGAAAGACAACCTTCCATTAGACTATCAAAACTGAGCCAGTCATCTATAGATTCTGCTTGTCCTTTGGAGGCCCCACCACCTTTACCTCAAAGCAAACCTCCTATGCCACCTAATAGACCAACTCCAACTTCAACACCAACCCCAGCAGCAGTGATAGCTCCAGCGCCAGCACCACCTAAAATACCAGACCGCAACCTAACGACAACACGTATCTCAAAACCATTAGTTAAAACAGCTTCGTTGCGTTTGGCTTATAGCGAACAAGTTAATCCTCAAGACGTTGGCAAAGTTAACAAACTTATATCACGCTTCGAACCTGAAAATCTTAAACAAAAACCCCGAATTATACCTCGTAAACCTTGGATATCTCAAGAATCTGAGGAATACAGTGACGAAGAGGACTCATTCGAAATAATACCATTAAAACAAAACGACAAAACAAAAGATATCACACCGACAAATCATCCGAGAATTCAAAAATCATTTTCTATAGATTCAATCGATTTGCCCAATAATAACGAAAAAATATCCACACCGAGCGGACAAATTCAAGTGTCATTCTCACGTAAAGCCACTTCACAAATTATACTTGATAATAGTGAAAGTGCTACTCCCATACCAAGTATTTCAATATCATCCAGTTATCTGGATGTCAATTCAAATTTTAGCCAACCAAGCTCTGTGTATGGTTCACCTCTAGCATACCCTTCAAGTCTAGATGGATCAACAGAGGTCACACCGCTAACGAATCGAAAAGAATCCGAACATCTTGGCACACGACGTAACCGCCGCAGTTTGGCACGTGACGATGAACGCTTTTATTCTTTCGATAGCGATGAAGGTAATTCATCCATTTATTTTTTTTTAATTCACATTTTTAATTCATATTTCATTACAGAAAACAGTTACTATTCGATAAGTTCAACCAGCAGTAGTCGTCACATTGTGGAGTTGTAAAAATGGCTGAAATTGTAAGATTTCATTTTAATTTACTTTATTAACTGACATAACCAAACCAAATTATAAAAACGTTATTAAAATATCTAAAATGTTTAACAAAAAAAAAAAAAAATAACACGAGTTTAATTCTGCGCAACTAAATAAATCAAATTAGTCAGTACTAAAGGGCTGCACAAGCATACTTGAAAAAGCTTTCAAGCATCATCCCTGATTTCAAATACTGTCAAGCACCGTTCTATCTCATATCAAAACAAATGCTTCAGTGACAAAATCTTTTGCACTGCAGTAAAAATTAGAACCCCTATTACATAGAACAACCAGAATACAAAACTGAACATAACAATAACGCAGTAGAACAAGCAACACGACAGCAGAACTTTATAGAACTATCCCGTATTCACATGTATGTACGTGTACTTTCATAGCCACATGCGTTGTTTTTTTTTATGGAAATTTTTAAGCTATACATGCGTAACGTTTGTGACGATGCCAGTCAGTCGGTGTTATACAAGCTTGTGTATGTATGTGTGTCTTTAAAAGGAATGCCTAATGTGTTTGGTCACGCTCGTGTTGACTAAAACAATATGTGTATATACATGCACGTATAATTCCTTTGCTCTTGTGTACATACTATGCAGTTAAATTTGATGTCACTGCTTCAAAACAAAATTTTGTCTTCAATTTCTACTGCCGTACAAAACACAAGTACTGTTAAAACTGTAAAAAAAAAAAAAATCAAAAAGTGTCAATGCTTGTTCTGTTGCGTAATTTTTGCATAGAACTTTTTGGTCTACTGCAAAAAGGATACTAGAAACTGTGTTCTAGTGCCCAGTAGAGTATCCTGTATTTCAAATGAGCTTGTGCAACCCTTTAGTATGTACGTACATGTAGGATATATGGAAACTTTTTATGAACATAAAAAATTTATTGGCATTACTGACATTTGTTAGCAGTCAGCCAGTCCTCCAGAATTTAGGAGAGTAACTACGGGTTACTCACTAGTTTCAGTCAAGTGAAGAAAATCAGGACGCCATCGGTAAATGAAAAAAGAAAACAAAAATAGAAAGATACGTTGTTACTGTATTATACATACATTATGAATCAAATGAGAAAGCGGAAAAGAAGTTACAGATTCATTACGACTTAATAAGATCGACGACTAAATGTAAATGGCCAGTAAGGCCATATGACAGGTCAAATGAAATTTTTCAACCCTTAAAAGAACCAACTTTCAAATGCAAAGTGGTTTTTAGAAATGAGAAAAAAAAATGTATATGCCTACCCAACGAACACAACGACTTGGCTTTGAATACAAATATAAATTAAATAAAAATTTGGTATAAAAAATTTTGGATTTTGGAAAGTAGTAGAAAAGAGAAAAAAAATTTATATGGCTACCCAACAAACACAACGACTTGGCTTTGAATACAAACATAAATTAAATAAAAATTTGGTATAAAAAATTTTGGATTTTGGAAAGTAGAAAACATGCCACATTTGCTGGGTAAACTTTGACGTATGAATTAGTATTTCCAGCTCTGAAAGTATGCACGTGCTTGAGTTAAGTTGGACTTTTTTTTTCCAAATGAGACAGCTTCGAGCTTTATTTTTTGTTACAATATTATAAAGAATGTAACAGTGAAAGCATAAATGGAGTATTTAGTATGTTGCAACCGCAAAAAAAAGCTGAATGTGTTTCGTTTTTAATGTTTCTCTTTTCTTTTACTTTTTATTTAAAAACCACTGCAGTAGTAAGGTTGACTGCTTCTACTCACAATTCCGACATTTCCAGTATTTACTTTAATTAACATAAATAAGACATAATTTTTTTCTTTTAATTTATAAGCAATGGACAAAAGGTACTCAAAACAGAAAGTATGCGACTGCCTTTCAGCTCCCTATGGAGCTGTGAAATTCAAGCTAAACAAGCAGCAGGCCATTTTCCATATTGTTTGCATGTGAAAACAGGATATATCAATAAACTTATTTCACATTTCACAACCATTAAACGTGTGTGATGTAATCGTTAACCCAAAAAAAAATTGATAATAAAGAAAAATAAAAAATACACACCCTTAACGTCTTGAATACTGACTCACGTGAGTCAGCTGGCATAGTGCACTTTATGTTAAGTTTCGTTACTAAAATAAAATATCAAATGAAAACTACAGCAAGAGAATTTACGTTTGCGTAATGCACCCCTCACAAAATACACAATTTTATTATTTATTTTATTAATAATTTTAATCAATCACTTAATCAGCCATTTGCTTCTGTCTATCTATATTTTCTTTTTCCTTCTTTGTTTTTGTCACTCGCTTTCAATGTAGATCTTATCGTCACTAAAAATAAAAACCGCTAAAATTACAATAAAGAAATTATTAAGTGAGTGAAGATAAATATGCAGTTACATAAAGTAACCCCTTACGTTTTTTAGGAGGTCGTCTAGATTTGTAATCTACCGCCCAAATGCTCAGAAGTTACTTTGGATTATTTAAAAAAAATTTTTTAATCACTGCTGTGATGACTTGCTGTAAACTAATACTTGACACAGATGCTATCGGGTCATGGTTACTTCCGAAAGTACTTATACAGAATGGTCAAATGCGGATCACGATATAGTATATTTAAAGAAGAAAATAAAATAGATGACGCAGATGCCAGATTGGAGTACTTAGTTAACGATATAACTACCTCAAATATCACGGACATTATGGATGGCGATTGTATCGCACTGGCACGCACTATAACAATACTGTGAAGGCATTCTCAAGGCTAAGAAATCCGCACTGGATGACGCAGACTAGGCACATAAGTTAAGAGTATTGACATTAATGGAAAAATAGGGGAGTCTGGACGCAGAAACAGGGAAGATGATGGCATAAATAGGCCGCAAGGAGTGCAAAACCATTTCGAGGAGATAAAGAGGGTTTATATCGGTATGCGAACATTTCATGTGCGGTGACAACCAACCGTGAATACATTAATGCCGCCTTTCCCTAAAAAATAAAAAAAGTGCTTTTTTTTAAACACTGCTTCGACATTGCATACAAATGTTTAGGAAAGCAGTCTAGCGTAAAGAAATCACATTTGGTAGCACTAGATTTCAGAAACTGAAGTTTAGCCAAAAACACTTTTTTTTAAACAAATTTCTTCGAAACGACCGTTAGCGTTTTTGTTGGCGATATACGAGGAGTACAATAATAACGATTGCATTAATGAAAGGGGTGGATTTCTCTTTGTTGTAACGATACCCAACATAATCAAAAACTTTAGTAAAGTTTAAAAATTAAATAGAAGACCATGTGGTTTATTTAATGAAAAGTAAATGGAATGGTGTTATATGCGCTCCTCCTTCACAGAAGCGCGATCGTGTCAAATTTGCAGCCATTTGACTGCAATTTTATTGAAGTGA
Organism: Thelaira solivaga; assembly: GCA_947397855.1. Lineage (NCBI taxonomy): Eukaryota > Metazoa > Arthropoda > Insecta > Diptera > Tachinidae > Thelaira > Thelaira solivaga. The sequence goes on along the minus strand of OX377612.1, from coordinate 71,128,625 downwards.
TAAAACACTTGCACACTCCACCCACTTTATGTGCAGGAATATATTTTATACTAGAGCCTCTAACTAATTAAAAAATCATTTAAAAATGTTGGCCTAAGAGCCACATGGTGGCCAAATGACCCTTTTTTTTTTATTAAATATGAAGCTTTTTTAAAATGGTTAAAAGCATCCCTCTTGAATTCTTTATTAAATTCCACTCTACCTCCCTGTCTTTATAATTTATAAATATTTTATGGTTTTTAATTTTACTTTTGGTATTAGAAAAAGAATTAATATAATTGATAGTTGTGTGTGTGCGTGAGTGTGGTTTTCACAGTGGTCGCTTGGCTTACATGTTGACTCTTAGGCGAATGCAGAAATCAATTTTTTTTATCTTTTTCTTCTCCTTCATCTCACTAGGGAAGCCATTGTAGTGTGTATTTGCGGTTTTAAATTGTTCATAAAGTGTATCTGGATTTATGGATTTTTTTTTTTAGTTTCAGTAAATATCATACAAGCATACAAACTTTTCAACCATTCAAATGAGGTTCAGTGCACATTTTGTTACTGTTGAAATTAATTTATTTTAATTTAATTAAAAACTGGAAACTTTAATGATTTTGTAAGAGATTATTATTTTTTGTATTATTTCTAACAGTCAGTCAAATTTGAAAATTATTTCAGAATAACATTTGATGGTAAGTTGAAAATAAATTACTGGCACACACATTTTTTCACCAACAAATTAGTTTAACAAATTATGGGAAACCATTTTAAAAAATCAACTTGAAACTGACAGTGCGTTACAATTTATTTATTTTTGATTATGAGGGCCCTACTATGCATCATACGAGTACTCTCACTCAATGAGTTTTTTATTGCAGCCATTAAATTATTATTATTTTTTTTTTAATTATAAATTATAAGGGTCCAAAAACAATAAAATGAATGAATGATCAAGTTAGAAAAATATTAATTTTTATCATAAAAATCAAAACTGAAAATGTTAAAAACCAAAAAAACGCTGCTTAGGCAGATTAAAATCTCAAGTATCTTCACTTAAAGGCAAATGCCTTCATACTGATAAACGAGCCTACAGAGCAAGAGAACAACAACACACGCTCCTATCGTGGTGGTTGTTATTTATGGTTGTTGACTTTTCCGTTGGCTTCAATAAGATAAAACCAGAAAATGCAGTTTCTTGTTTAAATAAACTAAACACACATAAAAAATGCCACTCGTGCCACAACAATTAAGGTCACATACACACAGAAATATTGATTTAAAAACATGTTGGTACAAGCACTGCACCAAGGATAACTCGAATGCAAAATGAAAAAGAAATAATGACAATAATCATAAAGCAGCTGGTTTAGGTCAAGGATTTTATAAAAAATAACATTGAAAACCGATTAAGACCATCAATTTTCGGTTACATTTATTAAAGGGCTGCACAAGCATATTTGAAGGCCCCACATCTCTACAAACATGTAATATTTTATAAAAAAACTAGTTGACCCGGCAAGCGTTGTCTTGCCTTAAAATTTTTATATATTCGATCTTCTTACACTAAGAAATCGTACTCATAGAGTAAAGAACCGTGCGAGACCGGGTAAAAACAGGTAGTAGGCAAATAAGCCAGATACCGACTACAGCGCTACCTGCCGGGCGAATTTGTGACTTTAAAATTTCCAAGATTTTAAAGGCTGTTTTTTATAGACGTATAGAACTTTAAGTTGGCATTACTTTTCAAGAGGGCGACCGATTTAACAGCTGTCAAGTGATTTATTTTCAGTTTGGTTTGGCAATTCATCATGAATAGACTCACGCCTGAACAACGCTTGCAAACAGTGCAAAACGAGATTGCCGTTGTTCCCGATTTTCATAAGCGAATTTTGTTTAGCGATGAAGCGCACTTCTGGTTGAATGGCTACGTCAACAAAAAATCCTCAAGTGTATGTCGAAACACCGCTACATCCAGAAAAACTGACTGTTTGGTGCGCTTTATGGGCTGGTGGAATCATTGGTCCGTACTTCTTCAAAAACGATGATGGCCAGAACCTTATAGTCAATGGTGATCGGTATAGAGCCATGATTACTAACTTTTTCATTCCTGAATTGAACAACCATGATGTCCAGGAGCTGTGGTTCCAACAAGACGGCGCAACATGTCACACAGCTCCTCCAAGATCTTGTGATTTAACACCGCTAGACTACTTTCTGTGGGGCTATGTAAAGTCATTGTTCTATGCGGATAAGCCACAAACGCTTGACCATTTGGAAGACAACATTCGTCGTGTTATTGCCGATATACGGCCTCAAATGCTGGAAAAAGTCATCGAAAATTGGACGTCCAGATTGGACTACATCCGAGCCAGCCGTCGCAGTCATATGCCAGAAATCATATTTAAAATGTAATGCCACAAGATTATCTTTCGGATAAATAAAATTCATGTTAATCGAATAATCCATCGTTGTTTTATTGCAATTTAAAGTTATATACGTCTATAAAAAACACCTTTTACATATAAACCTTCCTCTTGAATTACTCTATCTATTAAAAAAAAACCGCATCAAAATCCGTTGCGTAATTTTAAAGATTTAAGCGACTTTGTTTTATACTATGTAGTGAAGTGCTTGTAAGCCATTTAAAGTATGCTTGTGCAGCCTTTTAACATTTATAGCTGATTTGGTTTGTCAGTAAAAGCTAACAAATTTTAATTTCCTTCTGTGTGCTAGATGGGATAACTGCTCGCCAATTAAATGAATTTTGCACAAATTTTTATTTTCTTTCAGCCCAACCAAATGTATGACTTAATTTTACCTCCATTTTCATATCATATTTTTTTGAACCCAGTAAAAAATATAATTTTTTGCATTTGCCTTATTGTTACTCCAAGTTAACAAACAAAATAAATACACAGATGGACGAGTGACTGTTTAAGTACATAAATGCAGCAGGCTGAATTTGCAATTGTTTTATATAAAAGTAAATTGCCTCCAAATGATTTTCCGACAAACGTCCTCACATACATACCTAGAAATTCATTTTTTTTCAATTGTTTCTTTTATGACTTTCACTTACAACACGCTAAATATCTATTCAAAAAAAATACTGCAGTTTTTTATTTCTAACTTTAGAATTGCTGTGCACTGCGGCCCATAATTATGCCTGCCACTCTGCCACTACAATACAATTTGAAAATGTGTCAGTAAGCTTAGAAATAGAACCAAATCTCTTTTAAGAAGGCATTTATTTCTGGATGGTCCTTAATAAAACCTACTCGTAGTGACTGCATCACATCAAACTCCATAACACTTGACTTTTCCTTTAAGAAACACTTTCAATGATGCATGCAACCTATTTTCTGTTTTTATTTTTGCAATAAAAACAGACACTTAAAAAATAAAAAATGTTGGTTGTTGCAGCAATTGCAGTTGTAGTTGATAATAATTAGCGTTAATTTTAATGCAAATTATTGTTGTTGGCATTTGCTTTAGTTAAAAATTTGAAAGGATTAAATTTTAGTTTAAAGGAGAATGGGTTTTGCCTTCAAACGACTACTGTCGATGTAGTCAAGACAAGGAGGAGAAGAAAACTGTAGGTGTCTTCTCACAGCGCTGCCAACTATAAGGATCAACATGCTATATAGCTTCGTTAGGAGTAGCAAGTGGTTTAAGTAACGGACTCATCTTCTTCTATCTGTCTCCTTATTAATTTTTTTTTTTTATTTTATTTTTCTATTTCTATAAAGCTGCCCTTCTTCTCTTTCTCTTATAGAGGCATCACAAGGGGACCACATTAGAGGATCCAAGTGAGCCCAGCTTTTGTTTTTCTTATTTATGCACCCTGTGTAACTTAAACAAACTATAGGACAAAAAAAAAGCTGAAGAGATAATTTTACTTACTTGCATACTTAATCAAAAATTAATTATACCAAAAGCGAAGATGCTGTCTTACCTGAAATAAAAGAAATTAATATGAAATAATTTAATATTATTAAGGTTAACTAAATTATTATCAACTAAATTAATTTTTGCTTGTGTTCACTTCCTGTAACAGACTGAACACAACCAACGGAAATGCCAAATTTTCAAACACGGCCAAACTTTTGTAAAAGTTGTGAATTCAGAATTGCAAACATAAAATTGGCCAATAAATTTACTAGTTTCAAAGTGTAAATTTTGAAGCATTTTTATATTAATACCAGGGATGGAAATGTATATTATTTTTTTTTTCAAAATTAAATAAAATTTATTTAAAAATGAAAAATTCCACCTGTGAAAATAAACAAAATATTTTGAGAAAAAATCGTAAAAATTTCTATGCAGTTACGAAAGTAATTTTTAGACTATTTTGTTTTCTTTGTCTTGCAAAAGTATTAGTATTAAGCTACGGACACATTAGACAATTATTTGTTAAAATAAGCGTGACCACTAAATTTTGTTCAAATATTCAAGTCAATAGGCTAACATGACTTGTTTTATATAAAATTAATTGAAACATGAAGTATTTTAATCTAAAATTCAACTACTCAAAATATATAAACTGTATGATTGATGGTTTATAATGGTAAAACATTTACTTCGACAAATATTTGTCTTATGTGACCGAAGCTTTAGCAAGATCTATGTATGTATAACAATATTGAGTTTGCCATGCTTGCTTTGTCAGTTATTTCTCATCTTAATTCTTTTTAATTTTTATTTCTTTTTTAATAAACAAAACATTTAAAAATAAACAAAGTATGTGCACAACAGGGCATAACTGATTACTAATGCCAACTATTTTTGGGTGGGTCTCTCAAAGTGTGTTCTAAAAAAAATAAGAAATAAATAAATAAAATAAAAAATGTGCTTAATGATACAAAGAGCTATTACAAATTGACTACAAATTATGTATATAGTACAGATAGATGTATACGTTCTCAGGCAAGTAGAGAAAACGTAACATAAAACAAGACAGACTTAAAGTCTTGAACTTTACTTAAAAAAAAAAAAAAAATTAAGCAAACAAAACTAGTTGTCTGCAATATGAGAATGTTTTCTAAAATGAATGTTGTTACAGCAAATGTAGTCGTATGTATCTCTAAGATACAACGATACTATATTGTACAAATAAGAGGGCAACCTCTTAAAAGGTCAACAAGTTATTATTACTTTTTTCATTCTATGCCTTTTCTGGTATAAGTACATCTTGTTTTTTCTTACAATAATGTGGATGGCATGAAGAAATATTTAGGTACTTTTTTTTTTAGAAAGTTTACTTTGAAGCGACTAACAACTACTATTTTTAAAGTTAAAAAAAACACATTTCAAATTGCTAGAATTGTTTACCCAAATAATATAAATCGCAAATTCATAAAAAATTAACCCATTCAAACACACTGATAAGCGTGGGAACGATTTTAGAACACAAATTCCTGTAAGCCTTAAGCTGTTGCAACAAAAATGAGTGAAGATAAATATGCCGAATTAAATATGTTTTAACGTAACCCGTTACGTTTTTTAGTATTTGTAAATATATTTTTAATGTCTATGGCATATTTATCAAATTTCAAAAATGTTTTAAAAATACTCTAAAGCGATTTCTGAGTATTTGGGCAGTAGATTACACATCTAGACAACCTCCTCTTTAAAATGATATGTGTCCCATGACTTAAGATAGAAGGGTTTGGTCACAGTAGCCTTCATCCCTCGGAGACCACATATATGCTATTTTTGTAATAAGTGAAATTTTCCACGTTTTCTAAAAAATTTCACCAATACAATTGGGAGTAACTGCATTCTCAGGATAATAGCCCTATCCAGTGGGGGTTGTTTTCCATTAGGTCACATTCCTTGAGGTAGAAGGGTTTGGCTAGAATGGCTCATCTCTCTATAAACCCCTTTAAATTCAGTACATTTGTGAAGAATATGTATGGAAATTTTTGTATCGCATGCGATATTTTTAAATAACTTATTTAAATTGTTAATTCAAAATACTGATATGATTTAATTTTGATTAAATAAATAAAATTCATTATATAAACAAATCAATTGAAGACAGACACATGTCTGTCTGGAAAAAGCTTGACGTTGGAGATGAAATGGAAGGTTATTAGGCGAATTGAGAACGGTGAACGACAGTCCAAAGTGTCTTAGTTAGTAACGTAACTTCTTAACCCTGTTTCAATATGAGCACTAAACGAACTATGCCTGTACGTTAAAACACTCATGGCAACAGACAACCAACTACTATTTTGAACAATTACTAAAGAGAGATTGATGTACATAAAATCACTGTCTGTAATAAATTCTAACAAGAGTTTAATTCCATAAGAATAGGATAGTTTGCTACACACATGTATGTACATAAAAACATATAATTACCTGTCAAGTTACAATTTAGTGTTTTATTGTGCAAAAGAAGGAAATTCGTAACAAGTTGCTAATTCCTACGGGTAGTTACCAGAGCTTCAATTCAATTCAGTTTTGATTAAAAAAAATTCTTTTATTTTGTTTTATAAATTTTTTCTGCCATTTTATCGCATGTTTTTTTTTTAATTTTACGTCAATTTGTGTGTATTAAATCATTTTTAGTGAATTAGTAAATTCGCGGACACTAGTATAATGCGCATGGTTATACAGATCGTGCATTATTTTGAATTAAAATTAATATTTATATTAAAAACCAGTCAAATACTAGATACGAGTATAATTTATAAAAATAAGACACAAGTATCTGCATATGCATGACTTAAATTAAATATTTATTTACTTGATATATTTTCGACCTTGAATTTCATTAAGCTAAATCCTGAAAATTTCCCATTTATTTTTTAAAAAATTTCGATATACCCCAGTTCTGTTGGTCTCAAGCATCATAAAATAAAAACTACGAATTTTTCAGAAAATGTTAAAACACTTCCAGAAAGTTTAGAGGCTACAGATTAAACTGCTTTTTGAGTTTGGCAATTTTCCTGGGCAAAATTGAGAATTGTACCACGGCAAAATGAGGAATGGCAAAAATTCCTGAAAGCAACAACACTGGAGGTATATGGAAATTTAAAAAAAAAATTAAAAATATTCCAAAGTAATTTCTGAGTATTTGGCTGGTAGACTACAAATCTCCCCTTTAAAACTATGTACGTCACATTTCGAAATCTTCTATGGTTCGTCCGGAAATCACTAAAATCCTTCAGAGCAACACCACTGGGTTATATGGAAATTTAAAAAAAAAAATTTTTTTTAATAGTTCAAAGTAACTTCTGAGTATTTAGGCGGTAGATTACAAATCTAGGTCCCATGCCTTAAGATAGAAGGGTTTGGGCACAGTAGCCTTCATCCCTCGGAGACCACATATAAGCTATTTTTGTACTAAGTGAACTTTTCAACGTTTTCTAAAAAAATTTCACAAATACAATTGTTAGTAATAACTGTATTCCCAGGATGATAGCCCTATCCATTGTGGTTGTTTTCCATTAAGTGCCATTCCTTGAGGTATCTCCCCATAAACCCCTTTAAATTCAGTACATTTGTGAAGAATATGTATGGAAAATTTTTTTTATCTCATGCGATTTTTTTTTTAAGTATTTAACTGACGTATTTATCTTCATACACATTAAAACACAACATATTTGCTTTATTATTTGAATTAATTTTCTGTAATACAAGTCATGTAAGACTATAAAAATATTTGCCAAAAAATAGGTGTTACGCTTATTTCGACAAATATTTCTGTAATGTAATTTCAGCATGAAATAGTTCATTTGGAAAAAAAATATTAATTAATGACCCAAGAAGAACGTGATTTAATATATTTTTACTTATCGAAATGCATGCAAAAGAAATTTTGCAATGAAATGTTACAACTATAAAATCGTTCCTCCTCCTTAACGACTGAGTGCAACATTTAGATTTTATAAAATTTATTTATTTTTACAAATTATTTCCCAAAAATATGCGTTCTAAGTATAAGTGTATGCTTGTGTATAAACAAATATTAAAACAACGAAATGTCATTTTTCCCACTTTTAATATTTTTTCTTCTTGTGTCCAGTAAGTTTGCACAGCAATTACCCTAATTTTCTTTTATGAAAACAACAGTTTTCCTTTCAAAATCATAAAAGTGTCTTGCCTTTGCAATACCGTCATGTTCTCTTAAATAGTTTCTGTTTATTTTCTTTTTTTGTAGGAAAATAAAAAAATTAGAATGAGAATGTATGTAAGTGCTGTATACAATGAACTAACTTTTATACCTAAATAAATACATAAGTTTATAAGTAGCAAGTAGATACACAAGTATGTATGTGCACATTTATTTTTTGCATATCCATACGCACATACATACATGCATGTGTCAAAACACAACAAAACCAGATACAAAAGCAACTTAACAAAATATGTTTGTATTTATCTATGTAGACATTTCATAATAAAAGCACAAAAGAGCTTTAGCCAACATACATAAACGTGTAAACAAACAACAAATACAATTTTCAGTGCAATAACCTGAGAACCAAATAAATCATAACGCAGCCAGAAAATTGTACTCGTATTTAAGGTTTGAAATATTAAATATATATGAATGTGTGTATGCACTAGAGCAATACTTGAAATGGCTTATACTCGTAAGCGCTTTTTTATTATAAAATATTACACATGTTTGCATCGCTCTAGTATGTGCGTATTTATTTATTTTGGATTAATATTTTAAGGAAAAGCCTCAAGGTTTTTATGTATTTCACATGTTACATTTTCTATCCAAATAGGACACACACATCCACACACGCGTACACGCACAAAAAACAAATCTTAGCTAAATGGAGATTTTTGCTGGCCAATTAACAAGTTTTTTTTTTTAAATTTGGACTTGTTAAATTTACAAAAAGCTGCCATGACTATTGTTTAATGTCAGAAATTTAATTAAAAAATTCTCCAAAATATTTAGCATAATAACGGGTGGTCCAAAACTCCCGCTACCATTTTGATCGCCTATAACTATGCTCAAAGAAATGATAAGTAAGTTTGATTTTCATAAAAAGTTTATTTGGTTTTTACATGATTAGAAAATTATATCGGCTAAATAGTGACCGCAATGCGCTATGCACCTTTCGGCTCTTTTAAAGGCATAGGGACCAATTATGTTTCCGGCATGAATACCATACCATACTGTTGTTTTTAGTGGATGCAATAATGTTCTATGGATTAATTGAGGATTCTATGTTCCCCAAAACCTGCTGTTCTGAGAAGAAAATTGGTTTCATCAATTTAAACGAAAAATCTGGAAGGATTATTTTCAAAAAGTATTAGGCCTGATTATGAGTGTCGTTGTCGTGACAAAAACAGTGATATGTGACAACGCCGGCCATATAGGTATTTTAATTTAGCTTATAGTAAATTCGACTACGACAGCGACACTCATAATTAGGCCTATTGTCACTATTTCTGCTCGTTCTTGTGGTGTATATTTAGCCATAATAAAAATTTGACGTCTACTCAATACAATGGTTAAAGCGAAACTGAGCTAAACGTCTCATAACCAAGATAGCGCGCAATCAAAATGGTGCCTCCAGCCACCATCCTGTAATCTTCTATAGTTCGTCCAGAAGTTGCTAAAATCTCTTACTCAGTGATGCTGCTCTGAGGGATTATAGCGACTTTAGGGCGAACAATAGAGGATTACTACATGGGATACATATCATTTTAAAAGGGAGGTCGTCTAAATTTCTAATCTATCGCCTAAATACTCAGAAATTAGTTTGAATTATTTTTAAATAATTTTTGAAATTTCCATATACCTCAGTGCTGTTGTTCTTAAGGATTTTAGCAACTTCCAGACGAACCTTAGAAGATTACGATATATCATTTCAAAGTGGAGGTCATCTAGATTTGTAATCTGCCACCCAATTACTCAGAAATTACTTGGGAGTATTTTTAAAAATTTTTTTGAAGTTCCCTTGTATGACCTCAGTACTCCTGCTCTGAGGAATTTTTACAATTTCCGTTTTGCATCATAAATTAAAAACCACGATAAATCAGATCATTCGGAATATTCCGCATGTAATTCAATGTTCTTGATTACAAGTCCAACCGGACCGTTTTGTCTGAGAAAATTCTGCAATTTGCTAATACATCTCAACGAATTTTTTACGAATTCCCATTTCTCACTAGGGAATATAGGATATTAGCGGGTAATAATACTTGCACACATACGAGTACACAGCCACTCATACATCTACATGTGACGTTCCAACATTAATTTTACTTTCACTTTTTTCACGAGCAAAGTAAATTAATGACATTTAAAGTCGTCGTTATAGACTTTGTAAACTGTATGTATGTATGTATGTATGTATTTACATAATTTCTTTTTTATTATTCAACAATAAAACTCTAAGACAAGTGACTAACCCCCAAAATATTAAGTGTAAGTAGAAACAAAAACAAATTTAATAGGAGTTGACAAAAGCCAACTAATATAAAAATGACGTCAGTTTATTTTTCTTTTCTTAAACTTGTTTTTTGTATATCCTGCAAGCGAGTGCCTGTAAAGAACATGAAAATTTTTATCGATTTTATTTGTTTATCGTATCCTTAGATGCCTGCAGAGTCTCAAGACAAAAACAAACATTCTCATTTTTAATGTTTATTTTTCAACTCGTATTAAAGTTCATGAGTTTCTTCAAAATATTTCCGAATACACAAAATGAAAAGGATTTTCTTCACTACACACATTTTAGTTGTTAAAATGACATCATTCTAGTGGATCATAATAATATAAATGAGAAAGTATGACTGTAAATTTATTTACATGTATACATGCATATGTATGTGTGTATGTTTACGTGGCATTTAATATTTAATTAATTTTTTTTTTCTTTAAATTTAAATTAATCTTAATATTCAAATTATATATCCAGCAAAAGGGCTGCTCTTCGTTTCAGAATGGAACATAATCATGACTTCTATGCCAACCAGACACTAGCAAACAATAAATTTTGTATTAGCGCGAATTAAAGAACAAGCATTAGATACACAAATAACTTGCCTGTGCAAGTAAAAATATAAAGAAAAATATGAATTTTTAATGACAATTAAATGAAGCTTGTGTGTTCATTTCAATTAAATTTGTATTTGACTAAGCGGCTAAAAGTTTATTTATGTAATTACATTGACACTATCTTTGCCCATCCAAAGATTCTTGTACACAAATTAATTTATGTAAATTTATTTACCACAAGCGTAGAGTACAGTACGCAAACACACTTCGGGGGTTTCAACAACAGTAGAATTTTTAGGAAAAACATGCAAGTTTTTTTTGTATTGAAAAGATTAAGGTTTGAATGAAAAATGTTTAAAAAAGCCTTTATTAGTGATAGTAGAGATTCAAAAATGGGCTAAAAACGACGGGGGCTATAATGAGCTTGGGGGAAATCAGACAGACTTTTTATTAGGAGGGGATGTATGTGTGTATTTTAAATATTCTTCTAATAAACTAAAATGAAATACACAAGCAACTACAATTTTAATGGATAATGTGCTGCTATTCTCGAAAGTTTTAAAGGTCCAGTCAGGTATTTTTAGCAAGATGATGTCTATATCAATATCTAAAATTACGGCTAACACATTTAAAAGAATGGAGTTATACCCCTTTTTCAAAACAACATGTAAAAACCTAAATTAATCTTTAAACAAAAGAATGATGAGTGATTTTTTTAATGAAAACTACAACAAAAATCGTGACGTTTTACAACAAGTTACACATAGTAATGAAGGAAATGAATAATTACGAAAAAAACAAAAAAAAAAAAAAAAACATTTTTAATTAACGAAATTCAAACAATAAAATGCAAAATAAACTTAAAATCTCTTAAAAGCTAAACTGCTTTCTATGAAAATTAAAAATTAATAAACGACCAGCTCAGCTCGTCCAAATGAATATTTGGAGAACTTTTGATATAAAATTTACAAACGAGTTGAACGCTTGTGTTATAAAAACAGCCCATCAAACCAAATACAAAATTAGATGAATAAAAAAAAAGCAACAAAAATTTACCAAAATTAAAAAAAGCAAAAGCAAACACAGAATACAAATTAATGAAAAGCCATAAATTCTTTACAAAAGTTAAATTTGGACACATCAACAACAACAACAACAACCATAAATTTATTTTAAAATCTTGGCGAGCTGAAAATATATAATTTTTTAATAATACAAAACAAAAATATGTATGAAAAATGTGTGTAGTTGTTAATATGTTTATACAATTTTTCAAAGTCCAGCTAAGCGTTTGTGTGAAGGGGGTCGAAATTCAGTTTTGTTTGTCGAATTTTTATTAACCCGCTAAAGGCATAATGAAAAATATAATTTTAATAGGAGTAGGAGGAGAAAGTTTCTACAAGATAAAATGTTATTTGGCTATTCTGAAAACTTCGTTATGATCCATTTTGCCCGCATCATCGAAAATACTTTTTTTTTTATTAGAGATGAAAAAATAATACATTTTATACTTCCATGTCAAATAGCTGTTTTAAGCAGCGTTTCTTTGATTTTTTTTAAATGTAGCAGATACACTGGCATATTCATACATATGTACATATGTATGTAGCATCTCCAACTAGTCATAGCATTTCTTTGCGCACAACGCCGAGGATCATTAAATAAAGAAAAAAAATTTTTGAATTGTTTAAATGGTAGCAAAAATTTCTAATTCCTTGTCAAAATTATAAATTTCAAGAACGAATATAGTAGCTTTATTCATGTATTGCAGCAATACAACGTGGGATTAATAAAGTTTTTCAGGAATTTGTTACAATTATAAAAATAAAACACAAAACAGCCGAAATAAAATTATCACGCACCGATAACACACGAACACATAATGTAAATGTAAAATTTGCAACAACAAAATTTGTTTTCATTTCATTTCTGTAGGTTGAATGTTTAATTTTCATGTGTTACTTTTGAAAAGCTGACGTCATTTTTAATGATGTGGTTGGTTGGTTGATGATGATGAGTGGAGTCTAGAGGGCAGCCAGTTGTCAGCACACTTATGTGGCTAAAAAAAGCAAAACCAAGTAAATAAAAACATAACATATTCTGCCATGCCGAATCTTACACTCACTTCACCATAATACCCAAACGGCATAATTATTAAAATATTGGCCCATAATCATAGTCAGAAAAAAAGTACACTTTAAGAGTACTTAAGTATATTTTTCTTTAATATGTACTTTAGGTCTACTATAGACAAGCTAAAATGTATTTTTAGCGAAAAAGTCGATTTCAAATTTAAAATATACTGAAGTTGTTTTTAAATAATTTAGAAACAGAAAATCAAACAAACAAAACAAAAAAAAAATATTCTGTCATAAATAAAAATAAAATTAAGTAAAAATTCCAAATAAATTATAAAAAAAAAAAAATTTTATAAGCAAATTAAAAAATGTTTGCATTGCAAAACGTCTACAGAGATTTTGAAATTCTCGACGACTTAAATCATAAAAAAAAATTGAAAATATACAAATAACGATTTTAAAAAAAATTTAATTTTTATTTTTCAGTTTTATTTATTTTTAATGTCACTTTTTTATATTTTGCTGCATATTGTATACAAATGATTCAAATTAAAACCTACTTTTGTTCTGTCTAAAATTCTTAGTAACAGCTTTAATTTTTAGGTTGTTTTTAAAAAGAACCGACTTTATTGTTTGACTATGATTATGGGCCATTGTTTATATTTATTTATTAAGCAATTATATTAATCAATAATGCTACGATTTGTTTATTATAAAGCATATTTTATTAGTTTTCAGCTCAACTATTTAGGTATATTCAGATTTTCACGAATATCTTCTTTCAGCAACTTGGTGGAGCAGACTATTTCTAGAAACCTGCTAGACTAATATTTTCTTTATCCACTAGTATGAAATGCTTTCAAAAAGTTAAATTCAATAACCATTTGGACAGACTAGACTGTCTACCTTTATTTTTATATTTATTTGAAGAACGAATATTTTACTGGCTGACAATTTAACATGCATAGATAACATGTGTAGGGTACCTATAACAACAAATATATAAATAAATAATGAACACATGTATCCACACAACTCAACACAAAAAACCTGATACAAACGCATGCATACAGCGTTCATACATATTTTCCAAAAATTTTATTTGTCTATGTACCCCCATTTACATATTTATTTGTACATACATTTAAAAAATAATTCACTTAACAAAATATTGAAAAGAAAAATATTTTTTTAATTAATTTAATTATTTAGAAATTTTATAAAAAATTGTTTATTAAACAAATTCCATTAAATTTGTATTTTCTGAATTATTTCTCTCTTGTATTTTTGGATATAACGATCGTGTTTTTGAACGATAATTTGAAACTAGTTTTTTTTTTTTCTTTGAGAAACCCTGTCTCGTTACTGGTGGGATTGGTTGGCTTATAATTACATTCAAGTTATACTCTAACGCTTTTTCAAGTTATTCTAAATGATGAATGCCTCGCCTCAGACATGGAAAACTGAATTTTTTTTTATACTACCTATCTACACATGAAAATAAATGCCTGAAAATTTCAATACACTAACACGTTTTCACTAACACTCTCACAATTTTTTTACTTTTTACCTAGCTTACAGCAATATGTTATGTGTGAACAATTGTTTTTCTCACTATAATTCGATATGAATGCCTTACATCGGCGGTTTGTAAACTTTGTGATACTGCGACCCACATAAGAATAAAATAAAAAAATTGGCAGCCCCCCTTATTATTTAGATAAAACAATAAAATAACAGGTATAAGCACATTTTCAAGTTGTAAAAAGTAATGTCTTCATGGAATAAAACTAAACAAAAATTAATAAAAATTTAGTACGAGTATGTATGTATATTTATAGAAAAAAATTTAATGTGATGGATGAGCTTGTTTGTTAGTACAAAGTTTCTCAAATCATGGTGTTATTATTGAAATGGCCATCCGAAATTCTTTTTCCATTAGTAAACGATTTTGATATCTTGATTTCATCGCTGCTAAAGCATAAAATGATGTTATGAATGGTAACAACACTACGAGTACTATAGATCTGAGCGATAAAGTAATATAACCTTAAAGTTTTACTATTAAATTCTTTTTGCAATGAAGTATCGCATGATATTGCAATCAGTTGTTCTTTTCCGAAAATTGTATTAATTCAAATGTATCAAATTGGTTATTCAAAAATTGTTTCTGGATCCACGCAAACTTGGTAAAATTAATATCGTTGAAATAATTTGAAAAATATTTTGCAAATGTTCTATAAAAAAGGTTTTTGTTTGCTTTAATATTGTTTCTGGTGCCGGCGTCATTTAAAATTGGAAACATGTCACATATCCTTTTCTAAATTGGATATCCATAATTCCAATTTTTAATGAATGCTGTGACTTTGCCTTTGTGAACCTTGCATTGATTTATTTACATCGCTTAATTTTTCTTTTTTTTAAATTTCAACTAAATAAGCAAGTTTAAGAATAAGCTAGATGTCCATCTTTGTAATTTTCAGTAAGAAATACTGTTGAACGAGATAGCCATAGTACTCCACAATAGTAGAAGAGTGATGTATATTCAGTTCCCATATCTTCACACAACTTTCCAAATAATATCGCTTTCAACGGACTGTTTTTAATATACATAGTTTACACACACAAAATGTACGGCACAGGGCATAGTGAATTAGAGAAGAAAGTCGATATTGTCGGCATTTACAGGGATCTTAATAAAGTATTATCTGAACAAAAATTTTGCATTAAATAGATTTTTGTAAGTATTTTTTTAAATACATATGTAAAACAGAAATTTAAAACTTTACGACTTTCTTCAAGATATTAACAGCCTTAGGAAACCGCTGCTTATCATATAATAATTTACAATTTCGCTAATATATTATACCTACGTACTTTTAAAATTTATTAAATTACTGCCTCAACCAGGCATAGAATTTTGGCAAAACTTTCCAGTCCTGAACTGCCTGCCCCACCTTAGTTCAAATTGAGTGTGAATTAGTATGGTCTCTCTACCACTCAGTGATTTTTCCAGTGCTCTCTTAAAAAAATTTAGACTGAATTGTTTGTTCAAATATTGTTAGAAAGAAAACCTGTTTTTCTGTATCAAAGAATTTCCTCGTTCCTATTGGGGCCAAAAGAAAGGAAGGAAGCAGACAGCAATTTTTATGCCAGAAACATCCAAGTGTATATGAACGTTTTCGTGTATTTACATAGATATATGTGTTTGAATTTGCTTGTTTTCAAAATGTTGAGTAAAATAAGCAAACAAAAGGAAATGTAACAAAAACAAAATAAGACACAACTTGTTTTTATGGGAAAATTTTCACTGAAAACTCATACCACCACCTGTCAGAGTTTACATATGATAAATATAATTAAATACATACATACACGAAGTACGACTATCTATGTACGTACTTGCATGTATGTAACAATTAAAAAAATTTTTAAAGATATTTTTTGCAGTTTTTTTGTATAATTTGTATATTAAATCACGAGACTTTTTTTAAAAAAATTGAATGAAGATGACTTATTTGATTTTCAATTAATGACAACTGTTTTAAAGATAAGCGATGTATGTTTCTGCTATTTAATTACTGTAAATGGATCAGAGTACCTTTGATCACTGCTGCTACCGAATTTTTCTAGCAACAGTTAGTTGCAAACAAGTTCTTTCAAATTGATTGTGTATCTATTTAAATTAATTTTTTTTACATTCATTTTTGCAACTTGTTTGTATCTTTCGTTTTTATATAAAAATTTAAATCATATTCCATAAACAAAAACAGGAAAATTATCTTCAATACAAATTTAAAATAATTTGTAGAGGAGAAAACTCTGTAGATGGTTTAAATATTGTATGTAATTTATCACAATTCATGGCTTTACTTCAAGGGGAATAAAAAGTATTAGTTTACTGAAAAGCTGTTAAAAAGATCCAAACATATAATTTTACAGATTATTCAGGTACACATGTCTATCAAAACACAGTTCAACAGTTTTACAAGTCTTAAGTATGACGGTCTCGAACTGAATGATGTATTGAGGAGTTGCATTTTAAAGAAGCTTAATTTTATTAACTAAGCGTTCACAAAGTATTGAATAGATCGTGGATCTTTTCGGTTGTTGAATGTTTGTTTATTTTTAGCTGTATTATTGCTATTACTGGAGGCTGATTCCAAAATTTTTGGCATTTATTTTTTTTTTTTAACTATACTAGGATGTATGTAGGTATATGTATGTGTATGTACGCGCATACGTAAATAGCTTTCAAGCGGTTTTAATTGTATACATATAATACATATGTATGTAAGTATATATGTAAGTACGTTGATATCTATCCTCTTATCCAAAAAAATTTGACGAAGACTGTAAAGTAAAATTTATATCAAAAAATTATATTGAAAATTTCGAAAACGTGGACTTTAAGATCTATTTTAATTTTTTTGGATAAGGGGGCTAGTCTTTAGTTTTTAGAGTTTTTCGTCCGCAAATAACAAAATGACAGTTCATATTTTCTATTATTTCTAATTGAACAAAACACCAGTCAATGTTATTGAAAGATGTTTGTTTTACAAATTGTTCATATGCAGCAAAGTTTTTATTTTTATTTTTATAGTTTTGTTAAAAACGAATACGGCACCAGTTTGAAGCGATTAGCGAAAACTTTTCATAGTAAATACACACGTACCTAGAAATTTCAATATAAAATCAAATAAAGAAATAAGAGTCCTTACCTTCAGAATGAATAATTTTAAATAACTTCTATTTTTGAAGAGAAATTTTATAATATTTATTTAATATGGCAAAATGATTTTAATAAGAGTGACATCAACAAAAATATATTAGCAAACACACACATAAAATTTTTTTTTAATATTTTACACAAAACACCATCATCATATTTTCATTCTCTCAATAATATAACAAAAATTACAGTACATTAAGTCATCATCTCGCATACATACATACAAACATATGTATGAATATATACCGTTAACTAATATATTATTTATTCAATTACTAAAGATACCAATCTTGAATTAAATTGAATGTGTAATTTAGTATATATAAATAATTTTCTTTTAATTTTTACAAATTATGTACTACTTTAAATCGTAGAATAGAAAAGTATTGCAAAAGAGAGACATACGTGCATATTTACAAATAAATACGCTAGTGTTAGTTATGCATTTTTCTATACACAACCAGCCTTGCCACTTTGCTAGTATAAATCCAATCTCATTATAATTTGAAATTCCTTAAATCATTTGTCCCAGGCATGCATGTTTTTAACAAAATTAATCTTATTAGATTAAAAGATTTTTACTTTAAAAATTTGTTTTTCATTCGCGGCAAATACCGAATATTCTTGTTAGGAAAATTCTGCAATTTTCTTCAACTTGTGTTTCCAAATTTTTTACTGGTAACACGGCGTAAAAGAAACAGTACACAAAATATGTGAGAGCAACTAAAACCACGCTCAGGTGAGCGTAAAAAATTAACTTTTTAAAAGAGAGAAATTGCATACATTTTTTTTAAAACTTTAATTTGGAAACAAAATAAATTTAAATATCCTTTAACATTTTCTTTTCAAAATAATTGTTAATCCAAATACACACATTTATAAAATAGATACATATATGTAAATCTATATATTTATATATATATATATATATATGTAGTCATGCACAAATACATACAATTTTACTTTTGTGTATACAAAAATTATTTGACTTGTTTCGTTTTATGTATATACGTTCTGCTTATTTGTGTTACTTAGTTTAATAAAACTTTAATAAAAATTAACACTATACAAAACTACATATTTAAAAAATAATGAAGTTTGATGATGATGATGTAGTGTCGTATATGTATATGCATAATATTTTATTATTTTATTTTGTGTAAAGCTATTTAGCAATTAAACAAACACTTTTGCATTAAACTTTAATAAAACAAAGCTGGCTTTATATTCATTCATTTCTTTTTTATGTTTGTTGCACTTTTTTCAGGGTGCGGTACCCCTTACACTTCTATTTAATAATTTATTTTAATTAACGCCATTTCTATACACAAGTTAACTCACTTTAGTTTAATCAAGACAAAATATGAAGACAATTATTTTGATGTGATACAATACTTTTTTTATACCTTTTGCATGAACTGACGCAGACACGTTTTTACCGAAACAACGCACTCAAATTAACTAACCGACGCGTACCACGACCAAAAACGTAATGAATAAAACACGCTTTGATTTCAACTCAATTTGATGCAACGAATATAGATATACCACTCTCAAAAACTCAATGAGCAAAAAAATTCTCTTTCAATTGTATATTGCCAGACTCGTTATTTTGTTCAAAAGTTGACGTTTTTCTAAAATTTATCGATAACCCATAGCTATGAGATATATTTAATAACAACAATACTTTAAAAAAACATTAAAATGTGATTAAAATTTTATGATTAGAAAAAACATTAAAGCAATGAGAGTAATAATTTTTGTAATTCCATAGGCAAAATTCAATATATGTCATATTAATAGAGCTGCCATATTTCTGTTTATTTTTATCAAAAGAAGCTGCCACAAAATTATCGCTAAAAAGTACCATATTTTACAAAATATAAATACCCCGTTTTAAATAAATATTTAAATTTGCCGCCCTCAAAAAACATGTATAATTGTGATTGAGGTAATTCATTTTCCAAAATGTTTAATTTTCTGCTTTGAGTACTCTGTGTTTCTAAAGTTGTTTTAGCAAATTAAATATCTACTTATAGACACAAATATTCTAAAATGGTTTCTAAGATTCCACATTTAAAACCAATTTCTTTTAAAAATATAGTATTTATTAATCATGGCAAATGGCTTGATATATATTAATGTGCTTACGATGATTTTGCCCCAAACACAAATAATTTTACACTTTGTTAGGCACGGATTCAGGCTAATTAATATCTGTAATTTTTCATCATTTTAGTAGGAGAAAATCCTGTTTTCCTCCTCCAGACCTGAATCCGTGCCTGCTTTACATATGCAGTTGCTATTTATTTAAATTATTATTTATTTCTTGTGTAATTGGAACAATCAATCAGTTAAGAATAATTTGTTTTAACTTATTTTTCTAATTACGTTTTTACCTAAATATTGAGAACAATCACACTACTGTCAATTTGAAAATTTTCCTTTAAATTAATTGGAATGTAATTTAATTCATTCTTGCGGTTGAAAATATATTTTTAGTTTTTCGAAATGAAATTGAAAGAGAAAATTTGTTTATTTGACTATAGTGCTGATATTAATAACATAATTTTTACTTGCATTACAATGACATTAAAAAACTTATATGTATAGATGTATGTATGTATGTATATGAAAGTAATTTTGATTTATTTGTATATATAAACATATGGAAATACTTTTTAATTGTTTAAAAAAAATATTTACATTGTACGACCATACAAATTCTATGTATCGAAAATGTTATACTGAGATTATCTGAGAATGAATTTTGTATTTTTTTTTTTCTCAATATTTATTAAATTAAACGCAAACACACATATACATCAATATAGGAAGATAAAAAAAATACTTAAACTAGCCTCACACTAAATGATGTCTTTTTGAAAAATTATTTATGTAATTTTCTAATTATTATTTAATTTGTTGTTCTTTTTTTTAATATAAATATAGTTTGGGACTTAAGTTTTAATTAACTAATGATTTTCCTTAATACTAATTAATTAAATTCATATTATTTACAGAAAAGTATAGAAGTTGAAAAAATACTACTGCTTCAAGTTTATTTTTTTGTTTTTGTGTTTAAAGAATTGGCGGGATTTTGAAACTTTTTTCATATTTGCGGTCGAGTCCAGAGTTCGCTCAGATCTTTTGGTCTTATTTTTCCTATATCTGTAATAAAAAAAATATTATTAAAAAATGGATTAATATTTTTTAATTAAAAAAAAAAATTATATAAAATTCTTTTCTTTTAAAACTTACCTAATTGACCCGGTTTTGGTGAGGGCCATACAATATCAAATCTGGATTGCGCACTTAGAGAACTGGTTTGTGATGGTCGTAGAGATGGACCACTACATATTAAAGAATTAATTTTTAATACTTAAAAAGATTTAAATAGTAATTTTTTTTATTAAATTTCAATTTGTTTTCTAAAAAATGTAAATTCGAATATTTGTGACCAGCGAAATTGTAAAGCAAAAACCATAATCCAAGAAAAATACATTTCGAAATTGAAAAATTAAAAAATTTCATGCCAATTTGCTTGGTTTCTTTTTTTGCTACCCAATTTTTTAGTATTTTGTTTTTTTTTCTTATTCATAAAAAATAATTCACCATAATGTACGGATACCTTTTTGCTTACCTGTATGGATGTTTGAGACAGCCATACACTTCACGATAACGACCATAAAGTGTACCATATGATACACCTAGAATTCGAGCTGCCTTCTTCATTTCAAGTCTTTTATTTTTTATAGCATCAAGAACCTACAAATTAAAGGCAAACGTTAAAATTTTACACATAAAATTAGTTAAAGGAATTGCCTTTTGCATTTGCTTTTAAACAGAAAACAAAGTTTCGTATTCCGAATTCAACAAAAATTCCAATTCTCTCTTTTCATAACATTTTGTGACAACCGAATTTAATTTGTCACAAATAATAGTAGCAAATCAATTGCTTAAATTCGGAATATTTTTTAGAAGCAGTTATCAGTGACATGAAGAATTATTTAAATAAAATTTTATTTTAGATTTTAATGAATTAAAATTTAATATGATTTAATTTTTTGTTTGTTTTTGTATTGAAAGTACTAACCCTTCGCGTAAATGGCTCTTCCCAAAACTGTGGACGCCGACCTTTAGCTAAATAATCATCCATTTTAATGACATCCTGCCATTGAGACATTTCCTCTGTAGTCAAACGCAATTCGGCCTCACTAAATTCTTCCATTTTGATGTCAACATAGTCATCTGGATGATGGCCATTAGAAGCCGATGCCGATGCCGATGATGATGTTGGTATTGAAACCGTTGGGGCATGTATAAAGTCATGAGTCATTAGGATGCCATGTTCATTAATCAAATAACCATCGGGAACGTATTTTCCATAATGATGAGGATGGTGTAGGGGAGGGGGTGCAGAAGTATGATGAGAATGTGAGTGAGAATGTTGAGAGTGATGGGAATGATGATGGTGAGAGGAATGTAATGAAACTGAAGCTTTATGAGCTGTACTTGTAGAAGATGATGGTGAAGATGAGTTGGCCGCTGATGATGAGGTCGACGAATTATTAATCGTAGCAGATGAAAAAGATGTACTGTTTGCACTTGAAGATGATTTTTCTTTTGCGGGTGCCTGCACCGTTTCAATTTCCTCAGCAATTTGTGGCACATGAGCAGAGCCTTTCATTTCAACTTCATCATCGTTTTCTGATTTGTGCTGTGAACTGTCTTCTCTAGAATTTTTACGCTTTAGTGCCTTTAGTTTAGGATATTCAGATGTAAAATCGTTACAGCGTTTCTCCGATGCCAGTTTTGTCTCACTGATTTCTTCGTTTTCCTCTTTTATATCCGGCAGCTCTTCATCACCTTCTTCTGCCTGACTCAAGGGGTCCTTTGGTTCGTGATCATTTTCTTGCTCATGTTCCATTGTGCTGGTTATCCATTCTGGTTCCGTGGCCGACTCATCATCTATTTGGTCATCATCATGTTGAACTCGAGGAGATCGATAACGTAAACGTTGTTTTTGTTGTTGGATATGTTGTTGATACACCGTTGAGCCTGCTGGAGGAGAATTTGGTCTGGAACGCTGTGCGGTTGTGCCATGATTTTTTTGCTCATCATGATATTGAGATCCTTCCAAGTATTGGCTACTATCGCCCTGATCTGAATAATGGCCCAATTTTCTACTAAAAAAAATAAAAAATTTATTAAAAAATTAATCAATAAATATTTACTATTTGTTAATTAATTTAAAGGTATAAACTTGTTCTTACACATTGAACACATCATATGAATCGTCAAGTGGTGGCCGACCACGTTTACGTTTTGGTCCCAAATATGTATCGATTGTAGAACCAACGGCTGTCACTATTGAAACCGCCGAGGTTGGTATTGGAGTCAATGTGGGCATGCGAGTTGCTGGGGCTGTATGCTTCGGCGAAGGAGTTTTTCGTTCAAGCTCTGTGTCTGGTGAGTGAGATCTGTTTTGTATTTCATGGCCATGACCATAAGCTTCATAGCTATGTGAATCTCGATTACGTGATTGAGGTGGTGAATGGAATTCTGTTTGTGGTGTTGGTGGTGGAGGAATGTCCTCATCATCTCTCCAGGTTACCTCAGCCAAGCCTTTTATTTTGAGATCATCGGCTGTTTTAAGTAAAGATGCTAAATTTGCCTAAACATACAAAAAAAAAAAAAAAAACGGAATTACGGAATTTCAATGCTCATTTTTGTTTGTAATGTAACGGATACTTACATGCTCCACATTTATTTCGCCTTTGTACATGAATTCAATTAGACATTTGATGTCGGCAAAAGTGACGTCCTTCATTATTATAATAGGATCCCGTTCACTGGCATAGTTGGTCAAAACTGTATCAAAAAACGTACTGCATGCACACAATACTACTCTGTGAGCTCTAATTAATTGTCCTTCGCAGGCCAAAGTCACATCGCAAAAGCAACCACGATCCAAGAGTTGAGAGAACATGGTCTGCAAGTTGCTGTGGTGATATTTCCATCGCAAACAATACTGTTGTGGCAACATGATTTTCTATTATAGTTTTTGTCCCTTGTTTTATTTAAAAGAAATAGAAAAATAGAAAGAATGGGTATTTTTATTATTTTGTTTTATTAAACGTAAATTTTTAAAGAGAATTGGACTAGTAAACAGTTCAAAATAAATTTTAGTTATACTTGCTAGAACGGCACAGAGCCGATTTAAAAAAGGGCTAAGAAATTCTCACAAAAAAAGGCAGCACTAATTTTTTTTTTACCTATAAAAATTTATTACTTATAATTTATGTAGCGATGGTCCGGACTCGCACATACTATATGGAGAAATGAGTTTTTTTTTTTTTAAATAAAATAATTCTTAGTGTGTTCAATACCTTAAACAAAATGCGGTTAAAATTTTCTGCACTGTACGTTCTACATTTAAAATAAAAATTTAAATAAATAATTGCCACATAAAAACTTTCCTTTTACAAAAAAAAAAAAACGAGCAGTAAAAATAAAAAAAGTCCTTAAAAAAATTTAAACATGTTATGTATCAGTGTGCATATAAAAAAAATACATATGTACGTATATAAAAGGATATTTTCATCCTTTATTTTCTCTAAAATTTTTTTATATTAATTTTAAAGCAAAAAATTCTCGTTAAAAATATAAAAATGCGACATAAAAAACTTTCATAAAACCAGAGAATGAACAAAAAAAAAAGCAAAAAAAAAAATTAAATTTATATGTATGTATGTATTTAGTATATGTGCTATGTATGTATTTGTGAAAAATTTATTGTATATAAAATATGGTTGTGCGCGTTTAATATAAAGATGTGTGCTACTACTACAACATACTTCGTTCATACCTTGCAAACATTCATGTATTCATTCATTCATTCATTTAAACAAAAAATAACCCAACCAACAAAAAGAAGCCCCATTCACCACCCACCTCATCTTAAATTATATGACAATGGGTTAAAAAAGAAAAATATTAAGAAAAAAACAGCATAATTTTTATGTTCATTTTCAAAATATGTATGTACGTACCTACATATACAAAAAGGCAAAAAAAATATGTTGCTTTTTCATAAATGTGATGCTGAGCTGAGTTTGCTTAGAAAAAAAAAAAAATAAAAATAAAAATATGGAAATAAAATAAAAATGTTGAAAATTATGGAAAAAAAATAAGTTAAGAAACTAAACATTAATAAGAACTGGCAATTGATTTTCTTTTTTCTTTTCGTTTGCTTAATAAAAATTTTGCGGTAGTGATGATGGCAACGGTAATCAAGGAACGGTGTAGGAGACAAGCATTAAATTAAAAATTAATTAATTTATCAACTTTTATGCAAACAGTTGAAATTGATTAAGTTGAAATTGATGATGATACAGAAAGTTTTAAAAATTAATAATATCCACTACTGAAAATATAAGGGTGTGGCACTTCCCACAAAAATATATTAAAAGTCATTAGCCCATAATCATAGCCATACTAAAGTCGGTATCTTTTTTGTGACTATGATTATGGCCCATTCTGTTTGAAAAAAGTATCTTAAAGGGGTAATTTTTTACCACATTATGATATGATATGGCATCTGCCTATGATAGTTTCTTGAGTACATATGTTTTGAAAACAAAAACAAGTCTTCGTATATTGTTTTCGCTTTCTATATAAATTTATGTGACCGTTTTCTTTTTAATTGAAACGGCTAGTTTATTAAGCTTGAGGTCGTATTGTAAACATTTATTTTTATATCGATATTTCGCTGCAGCTTTGCGTAGCTTTTTCAGGTTGTAACTATAATTTAGTCAAAACAGTTAAATAATTCGATATAAAAATAAATTTTTATAAAAATTTACGAAAGAATCTAACGTTTGCTTGTAGAGTTCCAGTTGTAGCGAATTTTCTACTTCTTTTTCATTACTTTTTTTACTGGTTTTGAATAAAAGTTACTGATCTATTAGGGCATCAAACCCAAACTTTCCTGCTCAGTAGATTAACGCACTAAGCTCCAGTAAGCTATAGCTGCCTCACTTATTTGCTAAACTAGGCCTACAAGACTGATATTATATTGATTAGTTGCATCGTCTGTATCAAACAATGAGTCTAGTTTTCTTTATTTATTGAAAATCTTGATTCATACAATTTGCTCTTAATCATAATTTAGTATTAAAATGAAATATTCATTTCGATTTTGGGAGAGAGAATATTCTACCCAAAACATAAAAATATAATAAAAATTTTTCGCTATTTTAAATTGTGCTGTAAATTATTTTAAATTTATTTTAATGATTCTGTTTCTGTTTTTTAATTTTTATAGATTTTATTTTACTAGTTATTTTTTTATTATTATATTTTAATGTGAAGGACCTGGAAGCAATGACATTATTTAAAATGAAAAAAAAGAACATGCAATTTTATATTTTTATAGCATTTTTTTACAACTTGGAAAAATATATGTACATATATACTCCTCATGTACCTAAATATGTATGTATTTATGTACATAGAAAAGTAATTTCATGTAAAAAAGGGTATTTTTTCATTTGCTTTTTCTGCTTAATTATGCTACACCTGCAGAAAGTACAAAAAAAAAAAAAATTAAAATGTGTATAAAATATAAAATACAGGTGGTAACATAAAAATTAAAAATTATTTTAAATTGAGTGCAGATTTTCTACGTATTTATAAGAATGAAATTTTTTTATACTAAAAATTTGTTTTAAATGGGTAAAAAAAATAATTTTTTTTATACTTAGTAAAAACTTAAAGCAAAAATCAATCAAGAAAGTTTAATTAGAGTTGATTCTAACATGAGAGCTTTTTCCCCGGCATTGATTTGGTAAGTGTGATACCTACTAAACCCATCTTTCCACTTTACTTTCCTTCTAATAAGATATTTTCATTTGAGCACCCTGTATACTTTTTTATTAAGGCAAGTTTTATATAATCCCATAAATAAATGAAATTTTTTTTAATATAAATTTCTTTTTTCATTTTTTATTTCATGTCAGAATTTTTTATTTTATCACATTGAAACATCCTTTTATCCTTACACTATTAAAAAAAAAATACAAGAAAAAGAAGAAAGCTGTTGTAGCAGATAGAAAAAAATTTACAAAATGAAATATTTTTTCTGGTTTGAAATTCCTTTTCACATTTTTGTTGATTTTATATGGTATTTTTGAAAAGCTGCCAAGGCAAAATTACAAAAAGAAAAAAAAAACTAAAAAAGCAAATACTTTTATTAAAAAAAAAAAAAAAACAGAAATGGGGAAAAACAAAAAGGATATTTCAACTTTGCCAGAAAAGAAAAATAAAATATTTTGTTATAAAATGGCATGTGTCCTTTTTTTATAATCCAAAATAATAATAATAAAATAACCACCCACACAAAATTTAGCCCACTTTTTGTTACCATAATAAACCAAATATTTATTGAAAACCTCTCGTATGCGAGTGTGAGAAATATAAAAAGAAAGGAATAATAAAAGGCAGGGAGTGAGTGTACATATTTACAAAACATGTACACACATATGCTTACGTTTTCTTCTGCTTCCGCTTTCAAACTTATTTCTTATTTTTAAATTATTTTTTTTTTAAATTACGAGTACCTACTAAAACGCAAGACAAGGGTTAAAGCCCTCTTAAAAAATTCAAAATTTCCAAAATAAAAAAGAGAAAAAAATCATCCACTTGTACACATACAGAAATATTTAATTTTAGTCTTAACTTTAGATTTTTACAAAACACAAAATCTAAGAAACAAAAATTTCTTACTTCTACAACTGCCACTCAACCAATTATTTCTTCCAGTTAATTTTTTTTTATTTGAAGCTTTTGACTTTTTTTTTTTTAAATCGCCTGAAAAACATTTTCTTTTGAATTTTTCCAACACAGCTTGGATAGTTTGCTGGGCTTTTGTGTTCATTAAGAAAAAAATTTAATAATAAAAAAATGTAGAAAAAAAATTAAAAAAAAAATAC
The DNA here is from genome assembly GCA_947397855.1 of Thelaira solivaga. Classification (NCBI taxonomy): domain Eukaryota; kingdom Metazoa; phylum Arthropoda; class Insecta; order Diptera; family Tachinidae; genus Thelaira; species Thelaira solivaga. The sequence goes on along the minus strand of OX377612.1, from coordinate 71,100,857 downwards.
TGAGAACAACAATGAAGGCGATAACGAAGATAAATTTTAAAGAAGGTGGGGGAAAAAGAGCTTTTTTTTAAGAACTAAAATGTTATAAAAAAATCACACATACACCCATACATAGATATAAAAAAAATATTAAAAATGGCAGCAGCAACAACAACAAAAATTACAACAGCAAAAAAAACGTAGAGTAAAAATATTATAACGACCACGTTTTTATTATTTTCTCGCTTTACTTTTCTATCTTTCTTTCTTTCTTTTTTTTTTTTGCTTTTTGCTTAAAGATATTTGTTGAGTTTTTTCAATAAAAATACTTTATTTTTATCATGCCTTATTTTTGCAATTTTATCCTTTTTTAAATATCGATTTTTATGTCATGATAATAATGAAGAAAAAGGTATAGCTATTTGTTTTTTGTTCCTGGCAGAGCAAAAGTGCACTGCAAGAAATTCTTAAAAATTTTGTTGTTTTTTGTTTTAAATGCCTATTCCCATTTTTGTAACTTTTAAATAATTTAATTAATATTTTAACGACAATTAAGATATAGATTGAAAACCCTTCTTTTTGTTTTGATTTATTTTTCAAATTAAATTCGTTGCGAAATGGTGGATAGTAATCGCAGTAGGGACTTACTCAGACTCCAGAGAATCCAATTAAGAAATATGGTGGCAGCAATAAGAGGCCACTGCAGTTGTGGCAACCATGCAAGGAATAAAAACTGTAAAAGTTGTCAAGATAAGGAAGAGGAGAAAACTTTGTTTCTAACTAATTAAAAAATTAAAAGTTGAAAGAGAGAGAGAGAGAGAGAGAGAGAGAGAGATGCAAATCATTTAGAAGAATTTATTGCATAAGAAAAACATCAACGAAAATGGAATGTTTTATTTTTAAGGCTTTAAAGGAATGAAGGCCTATTAAATGAATCGCCTTTAGCTTTTAGTTATGAAAAACTTTAAATCCTATTTTATGAATTTATAGTTAAAAAAAAAAAAGTTTTTGTTTAAGTGTGCGAGTGTGTATGTACATATGTCGCTTTGCAAATTATAGAGTAGACACCAACAAACAAAAAAACAAAATTAATGTCAACATAATGAAAATGTAAAAAAAAAACAACCAACAAATTTAAAAAAAAATTTTTACTTCTTGCTTTTGTTTTCATTGTTGTTGTTTTATCTGTATTAGTGGGTTTTATGAAAAAATACATACAGATATATGTACGAGTATGTAGCAAGTAGAAGAAATAAATGTTGTACTAACTTGCTAATGGTGTTGGCCCTTACGGTGCTTTCAATTTTGATTAAAAAAATTTTAAATTTTTACAAAACATTTATTGATGGAGCGAACAAAGTGGACAGCAGTGATTGTAATGAGACGATTTGCTGCCAGATTTTTTGTAAAAAAAAAATTTTTTTTAATGGTTTTTGTTCACAAATAGCAAATTATAGATTTTTTTCTTATAAATAGTTAATTTTAAATTATTCACCACACACACGTACATACATACATATGCATTGTATATGCAATATGTACTTTACATATGTACGAGTACGTTGCATCTACATATCGGCATGTTAATATATAAAATTCGACTGTACGAGTACGTGTGTTTAACATTGTACTTCTCCTAAGCGGCTAGACCGATTTAATTGAGTTTTTGTGTATGTTTTAGGGTTACGTCTTGGAAGGTTTAGCGTCACAAATCCGTCCGACAGGTTTCGCAGCAGTCGGTATCTGGCGTATTTATGTACTACCTGTTTTTAACCGGCCTTGTACGGTTTTTTACTCTATCGGTACGATTTCTTAGAGTAAGAAAATCCAATATAAAAAAATTTTATATTCCCAAGATTTTTATGATATTTAAAATATACCACGCCCATTACCATGCCCGCTTTTTAAATTTTTCTCAAATTGGAGAACTTCTAGACCGATTTGGCCAATTTTTTGCATTATATGTTCGGCATAACCCAACTTATATTTTTCTTCTTTTTTTAAATTATTTTTTAATATAAATAAAATTTGCCGGGTCAGCTTGTATGTATTTAATAAATTTTAAAGGAGAAGCCAAAAAAAGTCGGTAATATGAAAAATTAACAAAATTTTTTCAATATTTTTACTCTTAAAAATAAAATTTGTAAACTGAATTTTAAACTAAACAAAAAAACTTCAAAAAGTTTTGTTAGTTTTTCACATGATCAGTCATTTCATAGTTTTTCCGTTTGATTTTACAAAAATTGTTACAGAGTAAAACTGGCTTTTGAAGCTGAAAAAATAATCCTCGCTTTTTCAACTCTTTAAAATCCAGGAAGAAATTAGGTTTTTTTGTGTGACTTTTTTCACATGTGTATGGCTGTATGTGCACGTGTGTACGTTCCTTATTATCTATATGCAATTGACGTAACAGTAATAACTAATTTTGAGTTTGAATCACCCCAGAATGAGATTAAGATTGTTTGGCTTTGTGAAGGGTATAAAAAAGTTTCAGCGTATCGACACACATACATGTAGACGATCTTGTTATTTACTTTTTTTTTTGCTTTAATATAAAAAAATTAGCATTTTATTTTTTTGATGTATAAAAATTTGTTTAAAAAAATGTTCTTTGAGGTTTTCCCCCCAGAAAAGCCATACAACTTCAGGAAGAATATTTTATGTTTTAATTTTAAATTTTTGTTTAACTTAAATAATCAAAAAAGTTTATACATCAAGCTTTTTTGTTAACTCTGAAAACTAGAATTTGGTGCCATTTACCAAGGCACGTCACTTAATTTCTTTAAAGGCGCACCAGCAAAAATGAAAGAAAGTCAGATTAAAGCGCTAATTTTATGCTTCCCATTATATTTCATATAAATTGTTTAAATAATTTCTAAGCAAAAATAACTTTAACAGCAAAATTCTAAATTTTTTTAATATTTTTTTTTAACTTTAAATTTTAATAATTATTATTATTTTAATTTTTTTTAGACCTAGACGATATTGGCACCATTTGTGTATTTTTCAAACTGTTAGAATTTAATTTAAATTACTATGAAATGAGAAATAAACAACAACAATATATTTTGTCGGTTCACATATTTTAATGAATTTTTCGCTTTTTTATTCGAAGAAAAATATACAAATTCCAAAAGTGTAATTCAAAATAAAAACACAGTGAGTGAGAAAAAAAACTCAATAATATTCACAGCAGAAATAAAATTCAGAGGAGCCCAGCTACAATCAAAAACGTAGAAACTAACCGACCAACCATAAAAAAAGGAACAACTACGCGCAGATAGCAACAGCCAAAACAACAACAGTAACATTAACACCAAACATAGAAATTCTTTTGTACAAAAATAAATACAGAAAAAAAAGAAGAGAAAAATAAATTAAAAAAATATTTGCTGCTTTTTCATAATTTGAAATAAAAAACAAATAAAAAAATTAATCAATACTCGCACAATTTTTTCATAAGGCATTTCAAGAATTTGTGCAAAATTTTTTGTTTTCTGATTATTTTAATTTATTTTTACGACAAAAATAAATAACATGCAGTATACATACAGACATACATGTCGTCATATATTTTCAAAAAACGTCCTAAGTACAAAAAAAAAAGAAAAATAAAGCTCGACTTTTTAATACAGGGTGGGCCAAAATAAACCAAGGGGTGTAAAAGTTTAATAACTTTTTTGTTTATTAACTTTTTTTTTATTTTTTCTTTCAGATTATATAATATACAAAATGGAAATTTTTTTACACTAAGTATGAAAAATGATGTCTCTTAAATGACCAATTGTTTTCAACTTCGCACTGATGGGCTCTTTTTAGAGCATTTTCCATAACATCTTTCAAAACTTGTGGCTGTAGCGTTCGAATTTCTGCAACAATGTTTGCCTTGAGTTCAAGGATTGTTTCTGGCTTGTTCACATACACTCGCTCCTTCAAAAAACCCCAAAGAAAATAGTCGGGTGCTGTCAAATCTGGCGATCGCGCTGGCCAAATAATTTCCGAATTTCGAGAAATTATTTGACTTAAAAGTGCCATTGTGTCTCGGGCAGTATGGGCAGTGGCTCCGTCCTGCTGAAACCACATACCAGGTCTGTTTTCAAGAGCAGGACGTAAAAAATTTTCTATCATATAACGATACCACTCTCCATTTACGGTTACAGCACTTCCATCTTCATTCTCGAAGAAGTAGGGCCCAATGACATTTTCAGATGTGATTCCACACCATACTGTACACCTGATGGGGTGCAATTGGCGTTGATGAATGGCTCTTGGATTTTGAGAACCCCAGAACCTACAGTTCTGCTTGCTAACAAAGCCATTCAAATGAAAATGAGCGTTAAAATAATTGATCTCTGGTTTAAATAATAAAATTCTATTGTTCTGGTTCTCTGTTCAGTTGTGAACCTCTCCATTATAAATTCTCCAAGTGTTGTCTATATAATCTGAAAGAAAAAATAAAAAAAAATTAATAAACAAAAAAGTTATTAAACTTTTACACCCCTTGGTTTCTTTTGGCCCACCCTGTATATGCACTCTATTTACATGTTCCCACAATATGTTTCACTCCTACAATTACACATAACGTTCTTAAACTGAAGCTTAAAAAAAAACAAAAAAAGTTAAGTTGATTCTCCTCGAAAAATTTTTAAATGTAACTTAAGGCTTTTTTGAAATCATATGACGATATGTACACACATACATACGTACCCATGGGGCTCTGCCTAATATGGCCCCAAGAATTATAAAGAAAATATTCAATTAAATGTTTTTTGTTTAAAAAACCTGATTTTAGTAATTTGAAATGAAGAAACTACATTTGTTGCAAGTGCTTAAATATTTCTATTCTTATTCTAAATTAATTTTAATTAATAGTTGGATACATAATTAGTTTAAGAAAGGAAAGTGTCTTTATTGATTTGTTTCTACTCTGCCGAAATTATTGGAATAGGTATTTGGTCTCTTTTAATTACGTTGGAGTAATTCCCCTGATTCATAATAGTATTAAAAAATTAACGTAATGGGTGTTGCTTTTAATAAAAATTACCGATATTTATTGTATTATTATCTTGTTTTAGATTTTTTCATATAAAAACTGAAAACAAAAAATATTGTACCTAAAAAAACTACCAGATTTGTTAATAAAAAATATTTTTTAAGAGATTAATTCATTTATGTACAAAAATGTGCATACGTACATACGAATGTACATACTATTTACATATAAACACATAGATGACAAAAACGTCAATTTTGTGCACAAATTGTAAACGATCCGATCCGGTCCGATCCGGTCCGATCCGGTCCGATCCGGTCCGATCCGCCTGTCCTCAACATCGCAAAGAAATTTTTTAGCTGTCGTTTTAATAGGTTTTTTTTTTTTTTTTTTTTTTTTTTTGTTAATTTTGTTAAGAGAAAACATTTTTTAGAAATAATATTTGATCTGAAGCAAAAAGAATAGCTTTTTCGTTTATTTAATTAATAATAAAAATATTTTTCATTCAAACTGGGTGTGAGCATATGTAGGTACATGTGTGTATGTATTTTTAAATTAACACACAATATGGAGCCGCTTTGTATACAAACTTTCAACAAAGTTATTATTCACGCGACCCTCAACCACTATTAAAACGAGAAGCTTTCAAAACAACGGCTCCCATAATTGTACTAGATGTAACGGTAAAAGCTGGAGCTATTGATATTTACATACGTATAGAACTTTAAATTGCAATAAAACAACGATGGATTATTCGATTGACATGAATTTTATTTATCCGAAAGATAATCTTGTGGCATTACATTTTAAATATGATATCTGGCATATGAACGCCACGGCTGTCTCGGATGTAGTCCAATCTGAACGTCTAATTTTCGATGACTTTTTCCAACATTTGTGGCCGTATATCGGTAATAACACGGCGATTGTTGTCTTCCAAATGGTCAAGCGCTTGTGGCTTATCCGAATAGACCAATGACTTACAGAAAGTAGTCTAGCGGTGTTAAATCACAAGATCTTGGAGGCCAATTCACAGGTCCAAAACGTGAAATTAGGCGGTCATCAAACGTGTCTTTCAATAAATCGATTGTGGCACGAGCTGTGTGACATGTTGCGCCGTCTTGTTGGAACCACAGCTCCTGGACATCATGGTTGTTCAATTCAGGAATGAAAAAGTTAGTAATCATGGCTCTATACCGATCACCATTGACTGTAACGTTCTGGCCATCATCGTTTTTGAAGAAGTACGGACCAATGATTCCACCAGCCCATGAAGCGCACCAAACAGTCAGTTTTTCTGGATGTAAAGGTGTTTCGACATACACTTGAGCATTAGCTTCACTCCAAATCCGGCAGTTTTGTTTGTTGACGGAGCCATTCAACCAGAAGTGCGCTTCATTGCTAAACAAAATTCGTAAAATACGTATTCCACACAGAACCATTATTTTTGAAATAAAATTGCACTATTTGCAAGCGTTGTTCAGACGTGACTCTACTCATGATGAATTGCCAAACCAAACTGAGAATAAATCACTTGACAGCTGTTAAGTCGGTCGCCATCTTGAACAGTAATGCCAATTTAAAGTTCTATACTTCTATAAAAAACACCCATTACAAGTTGAAAGCAGCCCCGGCTAGATTTTTTTAAATTAAGTTCTCTTAATTTTATTTTTGAAATAATTCAAAAATTTAGTAAGAGAAATTAAAAAAAAAATTATTGTAGAGAGAACCTGAAATTTTGCATAGTAAATAACCGCTTGATTAGTGCTGTATTGCTTTCCAACAGCAAAATCCAAGTAAAAAGCAAAGTACACAAATCAATTTGCACTAAGCATCGAATACCTCTAAAGTTTTTGAAAAACAATTTTTTTTTTTAACAAAATAATTGCTTTTTTTGTAGAAAAAAAGATACTTGCAATAAAAATATAAATAAGAAAGAAAAAGTAAAGTAAACTAATAAAATGGAAACAGGAAAAAAAACTGGTCAATGTGTACAGAACAACGTAATCAACAATTACTGGGGGAGGGGAAATTCTGAACCTCCCGCCATCAGAAGCCTTCCTTCTTCACTCGCACACAAACTCTACAGCATACATATTTTGTTTGTTACTTCTTACACCACAATTTCCTTTCATTTCCTTGTAGATTTTTTTTTTTCATCTCTAAATGCTTAAAATTTTTTTCTATTTTTGAAAAAAAAAAAAGTGGCAAAAGCAAACGCATTTATAGAAAATCACACATAAAAAAGTAGTTTAGCAACATACGCTTCCATACTGATCAAGGGGAATGGACTTGAGAAGATGATGACGACGACGACGATGTTGCAGCAAATAAAATAATTTTTTTTACAGCAGAAATTTTTTATTTGCTTTATAATTTATTTATTTTTTTTTCTGTTGTTAAGATGGTTGTCTGTGTATGCTTTTGTCTTTGTTTTTTTTTTTTTTTTTGTTTTCTTTAGATATAGAAACATTTAGAAAATGTTATTAATATCCTAGTAAACATAGGATTCATTTTGTTAAAATGGTTAGATGGGGGAAAACAATTGGGTAATACAAGAAAAATAGATCAAATAAACGCATAATAGACTTCAACTGATCTATCATTTGACTGATAGTGTTGCTAGAAAGAAAGTTTCTATCAAGTTCTTAAGAGCGTTGCGAAAAACGTGTACGTGTACTCTTGCACATGGAATGGATTTATTTTTTTTTAATACGGAATGATAAGTAAAATTTAATTTCTTACAAAGACCGGGCAGATTTTTTTATGTACTTACATACATACATACCTAAATTATTTACTTTTTTGTTACATTTAAATGTCAACAAAAACTGCATGTCCCAGTCCTAGTTCAGACAAGGAAAACAACAATAATTTAGAGCTTTTAGGCCAGGACCACACACAATGCAATTTTAGTTGGGCAATTCTTAATTTTATAGGAGAGAGAGGAAAGAAGAATTTAAAGGGGTTCAAACTCAGCAATTTCCTTTTGTTTTCTCTTCGTATCTTTTATAAAGATGTAAAATAGAAGACAGGTAGCTTGAAGGCTGAATGAGTGACTGGATAAGAATGCTAAAATTGCCGAAACAAAATTTCTGTGTATAGACTAAAGGGCTGCACAAGCATAGTTGAAATCTCTTACAAGCACTTTTTAATATAAAATATTTTACATATTCAAGTATGCTTGTGCAGCCCTTTAGTGTAGACACAGCGGCAATTTTAAAAGAGAATTGAGAAAGAATTGCCCAACTAAACTTGCCGTGTGTGGTCCTAGTCTTATTACTGTTTGAGCTTGCGTCCGTTTCTTTGTGACCTTCAATAATACAGAGAAGTTTCTCATCAATGAAAATCAATCGACTATTCATGATAAAACTGTATTATGTAGGTTTTATTTATTTCTTTTTTTTTTTTTTTTTTTGAAAATTTTCCTCTTTTATTTTTTAATTCTTCAATTTATCTTTAACTTTTATTTCTTCCAACTAAATTTTAAAATTTCTACAAGGTATTTTTTTATGTGTAATTTTTTTTACATGTTGGCAGTGCGTAAACCTTCTGTATGTAAATATGTATGTGTGTACTAATGCAGGTATTCACTAAAAAGAGTTTCAGATCCTGGGTTGTGTTAAATTTTTCTTTTATTTATTGTTTATTTTTGTTTTTCTTTTATGTATTTGTTTGGTTTTTAGATTATTTTTCTACCCAACATTTTCCAACTGTTATTATATTACCATACCTACATGTGTGTGTGTATGTATTTGTTTTACTTATGATTGTGTGTATATTTTAATTTTTATTTTTTTTTATTTTTTTTGCCAAGAATCTTGACGTCAAATGCCAACTTTTTTCTACAGCATTTAACGAACTACAATATTTTTCTGCAAAAAAAAAAAAAAAGTAGAAACAGAAGAGAGAAAAAATTAACTACTGGCTGCCTTAGCTTGGCTTGCCACACACATGCTCCTTTCCTTTTAAATACCCCTTCTATGACTGACTCTTATCTAAAACAAAAACAAAAAAAATTTGTAATATTTTATTTTCTTTTTCAGTTTGTTGATTTTTTTCTCACCTTTTTCACAATTTTCGAAAGCAAGTTTTTTTCTTTTTATTTTTTGTATTTTTTATGGCGTTTTTTCTAGTTAAGCTGGGTTTTTTTCGTTATTCAATTTCAGCCTCTGAATGTTTTTAGTTCTAAAGCAACAACGATGTTAGTTTTTTCTGTTTGTTTGTTTGCAATGTACCTACCTAACGATTATTTTATTTTTCTTAATAAAAAAAAAAATCTAGTAGAGAATTGTCCGCAGTCTAATGGCGACGTTAGCCTTTCCTTGAAATCTTTTTTAAAATTGTTTTTTTTTTGTTTTTTTTTTCTTTAAGCTTGCAACTGCAATTCATTTAAGTGTACATACACACATACACATATTTGTATATTTATAAGTTTTTTTTTTTACAAAATTAAAAAAAAATATATTCATACATACATACGGGCATGGTTTCCATTACTACAGCAAGGGTTTGCCTGCGTATGTGTGTAATTACACAAAAACTAACAACGTTATTCCTTTAAATCCAAAGTTTTGAGATAAAAATTTAAGCAGCACTTGCTAAGCGTGAAATTAAGCTAGTAGATACATACATATTTATGTATGTATATACACATTATATATATTACTTAGTTGCTTCAATGGCGTCATAATTCAAAATTAATCCATTTATATTATAGAATCGGCCACACTCACTTTTACGCGATTAAATTAGAAGTCTTGAGACCGGGTATAACTGGCTAATGAAAAACCACATACAATCTGTTTAGTCTAGGAATTCCTACAAACAAGGGGAAGCAGCAAGACTGGAAAGAACCGGGTAAATGATTCTGGCGTCCGCCCATTGTATTGAAAACAAAAACAAATTTTCGTTCGTATTTAGCTGAACAGGCCCTAAATAAATTTAAATTATTATAAAAATTTATTTTATTTATAAGAAATTAATTAAAATGGCTATTTTGTTATCGATATTTCGCTCCAATTTTTGTAGCTTCTTCAGGATATAATTATAATTAGAAAAAGGTCAAATAAAACTAACTAATATATAAGAAATTAAGTTATGTAAAAGAAACTTAAAATTAATCCTTTGCTCATCCTTTTTGCAAATTAAAAAAAAAATTTCAGAAATTGAAAAATTTATAAGGAAAAAATAACCGAAAGAAGAACACAATTATCCTGTTAATTAGAATAAACGTTTAAAACTTTAAATGAACACAAACAAAAAGAGAGAGAATGAATATTCGTTTCTTTATCCACATGCATGTTGTCACAGTTGACCGGTCACGGACTTATAAAAATGACCACACACATATATGTGATATGTATGTATGTATTTGTATAATCTTAAAATTCCTTTAAGTATATTATGTTTACTCACTTTTACTTTACTAGTCAATGTGGAAACAAGATGTAATTTTTCTTCTTTATTGAATTTTTCGTTTTATTTTTAATCATAAAAAACGAGAAAAAAAATTACCTTCATTGCAAAAATTTCTTATTTTTAGTACGACCAGAAACGAAAAAAAAAAACCCCAACAACCGACAACTGCAAGCAAATATTATTTTATAGGGTCCGCCAAATAACTTTTTTTTTTTGAAAATGCTATAAAAACATCGAGTGTAGCTTCGGCTGTGTGGCACGTAGCGCCGTCCTGTTGAAACCAAATGTTGCCAATATCCTCCTCTTAAATTTTTGTAAACAAAAATTCGTTCAACATGGCCCGATAACGATCGCCATTGACTAACGGCCACTCCTTGCTCATTTTCGAAGAAAAATGGCCCAATTATGCCTCTGCACCAAAAAGTGACTCGTTTTGGGTGCGTCGGCTTTTCAATGTATGCGTGCAGTTTGTGTTCTGTGCCCCAAATGCGAAAATTTTGCTTGTTTACATACCCGCCAAGATCAAAATGAGCTTCATCTGAAAAGATGATTTTTTTGGCAAAATCGGCATCTTCTGTAAGTCGATCGCAGGCCCACTTAGCGAAGCGAAAACACAACCATAGTCTTTCAACGGAAGGATAAAACTAATTATCTGTCAAATCAGACATGAGCTAAGTGTTACCATTCACGAAATAAGCACTAGTTGAAAAAAAAAAAAAACGTTGGATGGCGGACCCTATATATGAAAATAAAAATATGTAATTTTTTGTCTATTTAAAAATGGCAATAAAAAAGTTGGTGGGTTTATTTTTATTTTTTTTTAAATAAAAAACGCCTTTTTCCATTAGTTTAAATCATTGAAGTATGAATATACACGTAAAAAAAAAATATGGTTGAATATGGTCACCACAAAAATATTATTATCAACTTGAAGCATCTAAACATTATAATGATCACATCGCCATAGATGTGGTTGAATTTATATTATTTTTGATAAAATTTTAATTTAAACAAACATAATAGGCCATAATATTAAAAGCTGACTTTTGCTAATAAGAATTTTATCAATTTAAAATTGTTTTTAAAAAAAATTCCGACTTTAGCCGGGGCCATTATGTTTAATTAAATGAGAAAAATATGGTTGGAAATAAATTGTTCTCCCTTTTCTCTCTTTCGCAACCTTATACATAAAGTAAGTAAAGAGTGATTTTTTTGCTATTATCTTTTTGGCAACACTAGTTTTGACAGCTCACGCACGTTTTGTATCTTGTGTCACTGTCAAACATCTTCAGTTTGGTCTATAATTTAATCATGAATCGTCTTACAAACGAACAACGCTTGCAAATTATTGAATTTTATTACCAAAATGCGTGCTCTGTTAAGAAAGTTCATCGCGCGCTTCTTCCATTTTATGGTCAGTTTAATCGACCTACTGAGGCTTCTATTCGGGCTATTGTAACAAAATTTTGCACCAAATTTACATTGTTGGACATTAAACCACCAACACGCATCCACAAAAAACAACCGTTTGGTGCGGATTATAGGCTGGCGGCATCATTGGGCCGTATTTCTTCAAAGATGATGCGAATCACAACGTTACTGTGAATGGTGAGCGCTACCGTGCGATGATAACAAACTTTTTTTTGCCCAAAATGGAAGAGCTTGACTTGCATGACATGTGGTTTCAACAAGACGGTGCCACATGCCACACAGCACGCGAAACAATGGACCAATTGAGAGGCGAGTTCGGTGAACAGTTTATTTCACGCTTGGGACCAGTCAATTGGCCGCCCAGATCGTGCGATTTAACGCCTCTAGACTATTTTTTGTGGGGCTATGTTAAGGCTAATGTCTATAGGGACAAGACCGCTTCGATTGACGCACTGGAAGCCAACATTGCCAACATTATTCGTGAGATACCGGCCGAAATGTTGGAAAGAGTATGCCAAAATTGGACTAAGCGGATGGACCATTTGAGGCGCAGCCGCGGCCAACATTTGCATGAAATAATCTTCAAACATTAAATTATATCGACCCAACTATCGATCCAAATAAATATTTCATGCATTTTTCTGAATTTTATGTGTTTTTTTTTTTAAATTTCCGATAGTTCTTATAAAATCACCTTTTATAAAACAAAAATTTAATCGTTCAGATTCAACTGATCTTTACGGCTAAAGTGGTTGAGTGACAAGTTAATGCTTCTTAACTGCACATGCTCTAGTTCGAATCCAGGTAGAGTCAAATAAATTTGGAAAGAACATTAAACCAGCCGTACAATGTAATAAATAAATATAAATTAACAGACACGAAAGACAAATTTTTATTTACATAAAAACTTTATTTAAAAAAAAGTTATATCAAAATGTTTATTTAATTTAATTCACAAATTGTTAATAAAAGTTGCACGAAAGCAAATAGTGATAATAATATAAAAAATAATTTTTTTTTTTTGGCCCTGACCGAGGTTTGAATCATCATATCTGTAGTTGCGAGTTCTTTTTAAAAAGATATATGGTTGGATGTAACCACCACAATATGGTTGCTTTCAACCATATTTTTTCTTTGCGTGTATTTATGACAGGCATATGCATAAGTGCAATTATGAATAACATATACCGTATGAAAGGTTTGCAAGGATACTTGTGCTACAAAATTTTTCAAAATTCAAAAAAAAATAAGAATAGAATTCCATAGCAGTTTCGAAATAAAATTTGAAGCAAACTGTTTATTTAGTTAGCTGGTTTTGTTTTGTTAACCGAGTGTATGAAATGAATCATATTTATGGCTATTTTTATTACTTATATTTTCTTATCAGGTTTTCTTATTTTAAAAATACATACATACATAACAACTTTTTTATTTGTTTTAGTTGGTTTTTTTTTCTTAATTTTGCATAATATAATTGTGCGAAACCACAAGGTGAACAAACAAAAAAAGTTATAAAAAACGTTTATAGATAAAGCTAAAATGTGTATGGCTAAAACTAATTTTTTATATTCCTTTTTAGTACACGTATTCATGTATGAAAATACACATACATGCATACAGTTATAATTATTTTTAAAATTATATTTATAATAGACTAGTTTTCAAAAATTTATTTTACCTGAAGAAAAATTACTGCAAATGGAAATTTCAAACGATATCGAATGTTTTAGCTGATTTTATTACAATATTAAAAAACAAGTTAAATTCGGCTGTGCCGAGTCTTATGTATCCTTTATTTTTCACTTTCCACAGCCTTCTAAAATATCAAAAACATACAAAAATTGAAGGGAGTGAAGATAAATATGCCGCGTTAAATATCTCGAAATCTTCTATGGGTTGTTCGGAAGTTGCTTTTGATTATTTTGAAATTTCCATATACCCTAGTGCTGTTGCTCTAAGTGATTTTAGCAACTTCCCAACGAACCTATAAAGATTGTGGGAGGTCGTCTAGATTTGTAATCGACCATATAAATACTTAGAAATTACTTTCGATTATTTAAAATTTTTTTTTTAAATTACTGTTGCTCTGAGGGTCCAGATACTATGAATATGATGTATAAAAAATAACTGTGTACTACTTTTTTTAGTTTAGATAAAATACGCAAAAACAACAAAGCAGAAATTAATAAAAATCTAAAATTTCGGTTGTATTTTTGAAATTCCTCGGCTATTTGAGGACCGATTGCTCTCAAATTTTGCACAGATATTATGACTGTCATTTCTGATAAAACTGCTTACTACATTTTTTGTCCGTTTCATAGTTTAGACAAAATGAGAAAAAAAACTCACTCATAAAATGGTCTAGTCGCGGCTTTCGACTCTTAGCTCCATCATTTATGAACCGATCCTGCTAAATTTCAATAGCAAGAATCTAACAGAAATAACTAACTGATTGGTAAGCTATACTTTTCTGTGCGTTGCTTAGGGGCTTCAGAAAGTTCATTTCAACGACTTGGCAGACAGAAAGACAGACGGAGATTGCTTATTCGACTCCTTTATTCACAAGGATTCAAAATATACTATATATACTTATATGGTGTCCCATGTACGGTGTAGAAATTACAAACGGTATGACAAACGTAAGATTTTTGCAGAAGAAAAACAAATAATACTTGATTTGATTGGCTTGTCAAAAAATCAAATGAAATAAATATCTTATCACTACATTTTGTTTCTACACCATTATTCTTAAAATAAAATTATGGGTTTGTTTAGCTAAATGCTAAATTCTATTGAAAACAAAAACAATAAAACACGAAAATTTGTTTTTGTTCTTAATAGGTACAATTATGCGAACGAAGCTTTCGTTTGCATTTAGCTGAACAGGCCTATGTATTCGGTACTGAAGCTACAGACTTACAAAAACATTTTTCATTTAATAAGTTTTTATTATTCACGCAGACCAGCACATAACAAGTACAATACAATTATGTTTTCCATATTTTTTTTAATTGAAAAAATTAATTATTTCGTTAAACAAAAAAAGTTTTATAAAACTGTACGTATGTATTTATGTATATTTATTTGTGTTGAGCTTTTTTTGCATTTTATAATTTTTATTTTTCAAAAGGTTTAAAAAATTCAATTAAAATATTATTTATCTGCTGCCGCTGTTGTTTTCTTCTTCTTCTTACTGCTACTTCTAACAAAAGCTTAAAAAATTATTGAAATAATTGCCTTGTGTTTTTGTTTTCGTTTATTTTTTTTTTTTTCATTATTTTCCATCTAAGTTTTTTTTAATTATTTCTATGACATACTCAAGGGGATTTTCGTATATAAATATGTTTGTATGTGTGTGTATGTTTTTTTGTAAACAGAAATAAATTTGTTTAATTTATTCTGCACTTTTTTATTTTTATTGTTGTTATTGTTTATTTTTTTTTATTAAAATAAAAGTAAAAAATAAATAAAGAACAACAACAGAGAGAAAAGACTACAAAATAAAAACAAGAAAACTATGGCGTATACACAGATACATGTATGTGTGCGTGTTTGTTTTTTGTTAAAATATTTTTTTTCTGTTGTTTTAATAATAATTTCAATAAAATTGAGGTGATTTTTTTTTACTTTTCTTGTTGTTATTGTAAAAATTAAATTTAAAAAAAAAATTATATTTTTGTATTGAGTGGTGATAAAACTTTATAGGTACATACGAGTATTTATTATTTTATTTTATTTATTTATTTTTTTATTTTTTTTTTGTGTTGTAGTTTTTTTGTTATAGCCAATGATTATTATTTTTTCAAGGAAAATCTGTTTTTTTTTCAGTATCGAAAATGTTTTTTTTTTGATATTTTTATTAATTATTATTACAATACATGCATACATATACAAATGTATAAAATTTCATTCCTCTAGGTGTTATAGTTCTCGAAATATGCCATGCTCTGAATTTTTTCGATTGATGTGAAAGTTTGAAAAGTTGCTAACTACATATTTTTCTCTTTTTTTACATACATACATTTCATAAGTCAAAAATTTGCAGTGTGAAATCTAAAATTAACTGAAATCGATTTTTTTTTTCTTAAAGTATGTATTTATTACTAAAAATACAAAAAGAAAGTTTTGATTAAAAATAATTATTAATTATATGAACTGCAATTTTGAAAACTGGTACAAGTGCAATTTGTTTTAAACCTTAGCAGAAGTGATATGAGCTACTAACGGCTCACTGTAGACTTAATTATCACATGAGTAGAATAGGTGTGGTCAGAACATGTTCTCTGATAGTGGGGCATTGGTCCCAAAAGATCTAGGCATGATTAATCCTACAGCAATTACGAGAATCATAAGGAGTCTCGGATTGTATTTAGTTAGGAACTGGTCTTTATAATAGCTCTTAAAGGTCGCAGTGCTCCTGATAGTCCTTGATAGTAATAATAATTGAAAACGTTAGGGTTACGTTTTTTAATCTTCCTATAGCTTGTCAAGAAATTAAAGAGACTGGAAGCTACAGAAAGATCTTAATTATAATTACTCCGGGTGGTTGAAGTAATTATAATTAAGTAGAATGAGAAGAAACAAGGGAATTAGTTTCTTACATTAACCAGGGAATGAGTAAGGAGGGATACTTACTGGTTTCTTGTGCATAAGATTAATAAGGCCGGTAGGTGTATGTTTAACTGATGATTAATTTAATTTTATGCTGATATTGCAGTTTAGTTTAGTAGATTTAGTAGCAGGCAAATAAATATATTTAAATTCCAAATTATATAATTAAAAGTTAAATATTTAGATAATGGTGAACAAGTTTATTTTAACACGGTAGGTAATATGTAAATATATAAAAGGAGAACTCGATTTATGGTTTTCAATTATAATTTAAGCTAAGTTTAGAAAATGTGCAGTGTACTCGTTGGTTGTTAAGCGACAACTTGTTGTGTGTACTTACTCTTTTTTCGCTTACAAATTTGTGAGCGACGAAACCTTTCTTTCCAGTATAACCCAACTGGCAATTTTCTATAAATTGGGATATTGTCCAATTCAAGATTGGACAATAATAAATTATAATAAGTACAATTTGTTTAAAAAATCAATCAGCAGTAATTTCAGTAAATCTATATCTTACTAAAGCTGTTCAAAAATAACAGCCTGTATTTCAAATTTATTTAATTAGTTTATGTAAATGTTCAATTTGCAACTAAATTGTTTTATATTTTTGTAATAAATATTTAATTATTTTTCCAAAGTTTATGCAGTAGATAGAAAGGAGACAAAACTGATTATATCACAAAACGTGTACCGTTGCATGTGAGTTAGGAATACCTATTTTAAAGTTACTAAAGTCAAATCCCTCACTTTCGGAATATAAACTATATAGATCTAAAATAGCTTTCCAATAGCTTTCGATTTTATTCGTTTTAATGAAATTATTGACGTTTTTCATAAATTTTTACAAAATTATTGAAAACACTATTTCAATTATATATGTTAATTAACAGAGCTCAGTTAACATGTTAGAGAATTAAAAAACTGATTTCATATTTTATAATTATATGTATCCAATAAAAAGCCTCTTAGATTAATTAATTAAATCCTTAATAAATATATGTAATACCTATATGTGAATAAAAGTAGACCACAAACAACATACACAAGTTTTATGTACTCGTGTCAACGAACAGTTTTAGTAAAAATCGTGCACAACATTTGATTAAATCATATTTCACACATTATTAAAAACTGGTTGTTTTTTATGTTGTTCGACAGGCTTAAATCTAAAAAGCAAAATACAAATATGCCAAAAGGCATTAAATCAGCGATCACATATAATTGATTAAACTACTGCGTAGTAAAATAGGGGAGATTTTTCTGGTTTGTGTGTATTTGTATTGTAATACGGATTTGTATTGTTGAATGTTTTAATCTAGGCATATGCCTGTATTTGAATTTTGCTTTTTATATTGAATCATGTCGAACAACATAAATTTCAACTCTCTGTTATACTTACATATATGTACATAGATTACATTTGCATATCGTTGCCGGTACTTCAAACCTTTACAACTAAAAAATATTCAAAACATATGCCTAGTTTAGAACAGTAATACCAAATTTTGGCCAGTCATAAAAGTTTGAATGTACCCAAATGTTCTTTCCCTTAAACGCAATTTTCCTTTTGAATTATTTTCTTCTTTAGTGAGTGCCTATACATTTTTAAGCACTCACGTATGTATATAATATTATAAATTTGATAACCTAAAATTTCGTAATCATACCAAATCATGGACGATAAATTTTTAATTAAATTTCATAAATCGGTAGGCATAAGAAAAAACCCCCGCGTTCACCAACAACAAACTAATCATGAGTGAAATTAAGTGAAAAACTTCAAACTGAAAATTGAAGTAAACACAAATAAGCATAGATATGTATGTGTGTAGGTAGATATAAACAAAAATAAGAAGAAACACTTGTTGTCTTTATGTGTAAATGCAAAAACAAAAACACAATAAATACCTATAAGTTTGTATATATGTACGTTAGTACACTTGTACCTTTAAGTAAACAAAATCATAAAAATACAAATACACACACAAACATAGATACTCGTACATTTGGAACAACAAATGCACAGCAAATACAACCACGATTAGAAGTAACTGTTAACTGCTGTACAATATTCTACAGTATCAAGCCCACATGCATTGATATTACATACAATAATACACACATTCATTCACACATATGTATTTTTAAATCGTAATTTGTTTTGCGTTTGCTGTTTAGAGGGTGAGGTAGTTTTCATGTTTTTCTTTTTTTTTTTTTTGGACAATGAACTTGACACTCTTGGTTTTGTTTTGCATTTGCAAGCTTTTTAAATTATTACATACATACGACATATATACCTACATAAAAAATGGTTGCGTACTTTACACGAGTGTGTTTAGAATCAAATTCATAGATAATATGAAAAAGTTGATTATTTCCAATATTGTTTTAACAATTTTTGATTTGGTACACAGGTACATACATACCTATATGCATACATGTGTATGAATGAAATTTTTCTTAAAAACGAGATGTTTTATAGCAAAAAAAAAATATTTTTCATATTATTTCTGCAAACAAGAAATAAAACTAAAAATTAATGATTATTTCTCGGTAGGTACAACAGAGCAATAAAAAAAAATTTAAATAAGAATGATAATTTGAGGAAATAGCTGCTTTCAAGTTTCAAAAATGTTTGCTGCTTACGAGGACTGCAGCAAAAGCTTTCAATTCTTTTAGTTAGTACACTGTACACCCTCCCAGTAGAACGTAGATAGATAGTACCTACTAAGTCACTTAAATTACTTATGCTTAAGTCGGCTTAAGCAGTATATCCTATTGTTATGCAATTATTTCTAAAAAAAAAAACATCTGCATAAAACCAAAAGTTTTTTTTAAATGTAAGTATTTTCACGAGAAAACTAAACGTTGATTGTAAATAATGTTTATGTACTCGTATTTGAAAATTTAAGTAAAGAAAGCTTAATGAAAGAGAAAATTAATCATCATATTTTCAATTGATTGGCTGCTTGCAGTAAAAATTATAGACTTCGTTTTAATTAAAACTAATTAAATTTTATACACATGTTTCTTATAAGTCTGTAGATCGTACGAGATAGCAATTTATGTGATTTAAAGAAACTGCTCTGGTACACCGAAAAGTTTGAAGTTTTGATAGGTACATTTATGGTAGGTATAAAGGGTAAAAGCGGCATTTGTCGGCAGTTTAACGGTTCCAATTTTTTTAAATTGGTACCATCATGGTATTACTCTGATAACACACTGTAATAGTATGGTATTGGGTATTTTTTAAAATTATTTTATTAAAATTAAGTAGCTTATAGTTTTTAAAAATACACCAAATTTGCCAGTAGTCGGCATACATGTCGCATTGCTCGCCATACTGTAATCCTATTGTCTCATTTTGCTTTAAATTTTTTTAAAGCGATCAACTGCCGACTCCAAAAACATGACCCTGTATTCGACAGGCTTGAAATTATTCATTATAACGTTCTGCCGACCACGGGAAAAACACAATTTACGAATACAGGAAATGATACAAACTTTTTGTGCCTTAATTAATTTTAATTTTTAGTTATCAACGACAATATTTCAACTCTTTTCTTTCCATGGAAACCATTCAAAATTGACCTTGCCAATAAATTTTCCCTAAGAAAACAAGCACTTCTGCAGATGTTGCAGAAGACACATTAGATACAAGCAAATTATGAATAAATTACTCATTTCAGTAAGATGAACGCCTTTGAAATAGAGAGTTGAGTATATTTCTCAACCAAAATTCAAAAATGACGACTACTGGGTACATGCCGAAATTAGTAGCGTTTACCGTGCATATTTTTAAAGCATATAAACGTAGCTTTAGTTTGCTTTAAGAAGTTTTTCTGACTCATACATACATACTTTTTTATAGACAACTTTAAAAACAAAGTAAAAATTGTTTTTTTTTTTAATTATTTAATTTGTGTGCGTAGCTGATGTAAAAATTTGCTTACAATAGTTTGTTAGGAAAAATGTAGTTGCATGTATACACAAATGCACATATATGTATGTGAGTGGTTATTTTTTTAGCCATACAAATGCATGCACAGACACATGCATACATACATACAGACATCTATAGAGTTTTAATATTTTTTCTATTTTGCTTTTTTGCCGGCATAAATAAATCAAAACGAACTGAGTTGTAAAAACAAAAACCAAATCTAAATATTATACCTACACATGCAAACAAATATTTAGGTATGTATAGATATGTAGGTACATAGAATTTATTTATGCCTTTACCAATCCAACATAAAATGTTTGTATAAATTGAAACAATATTTTTAATTTGTTTTTTTTTTTTAATTTAATTAATAAATTAGTAAATGTTAGTTCTGAAATTAACATAAAACCAAAAAAACGACTTCAAATTTGATCTTTAAATAATCTTACTTTTCAATTTATTACGCGCATTATTATTAATATTTAATTCAATAAGGAAGTAAATTATATGGACTTATTTTATTTTTAAAACAATTTATTACTCACCTGCTTTGTGATGGTATTTTGTTGTTGTATATTTTTAAAGCAATTAATAAGCTTTTAGGAAAAGTATAAAAAACAATGTTGTTAAAACAAAAAAAAAATTAGCAGCTGTCCATATTTACAGAAATATTTTATTGGAGCGAAAAAATTAAACTTAACAACAAAACTCTTCGTTTTTTTTTTTTTAATTATTTTTGTTTTCCATAATAATCGCTATAAAAATGATATGATTTTTTGTTAATTTATTTTTTGTAAATTAAATTTAATTTCAAAAATTTATTTACAAAACAAATCATTATGTCATTCAACCCGGAAATGTATAAAAGAAAATATGTACGTTTTTTTTATTATTGTAATTTTATATTAATATATACATACATACACACATACATACAAACAATTAACAACTTTTTGTTTTTGTTGAACACTTTTAGCAAATTTTAGTAACTTTATATTTTCTCAATTTGTTATCTATTTTTCAACTCATATTTTCCCTTTGTTGCTTTTATTTCAGATTAAAACCTTAATTTTTGTTGTTGTCACTTAAATATACACACATCCATACATACTTATATATGTATGCACGTACGTACGAATGTATGCACTTCTGTATATATGTATATAATATACATTTTTTTCGTATTTCCGTTTTTATACTTATGACAACAAAAAACACGGTAATTTTTTTTATTTTAAATGAAAACACATTCACACACACATACTAATATATAATTTTTTTATGTTCGTAACAAGTGTTTTTTGTTTATGTTTTTCTTTGCAAACTTTTATGGAAAACACTGAGCACCCGCTCTTTACAACCGTTTGAAGCCACCGCAAATAATCAACTGATTTTTAGTATCCAATTGGAGTTTAGTTTGTGTTCAGAATTTCTGTTAATGCAAAGATGGCGTATTATTTTCAAGAGAGCAAAGTGAGAGATAGCCGGGCTACCACATTATTAAATTAAATTTCTCCGAAAAATAATCTCTTTTTTTAATTTTTATTTGTAATTGAATTACTGATTTAGGTCGTCTGAATTTATTTTTTGCAATAATTTATTTTTAAATCATATATAGCAATTAACAACACAAAAACGAATTTATCGTATTTTTTTAACGTATTCAAGGCGAATTTATAAAGTCGACTTGAACATATTATATGTGTTTGTTTAGGGCAAGGCAAATTCATATAAATTTGTCTTACTTTAGGGCAAACTTAATAAGGGGAAGAAATTCTTCCGCTAGTTTTGCTGTCAATAATTTATTAATAGACTACGACGTACAAATATATTTCTATAGTTAAAGTTTTATAACTTGCATGCTTCTAAAAAAACTTGTCTTTATTGTAACTTTAATTTGATTTACTTAGACCAAGGTTTACCTCAGAAACTGTTACTGGTTTCCCAATGGTCAACATGAACGAAATCTGGTTATCACAGGAACGGTTAATATTTTAGTAGTCTGAGGTACTTCTTTATAAAAAATTTATCTTGTCCAAACAGTTTGAAAATCTCTGGCTTTTAAATTTAAATTATTAGCAATTCCAAGCCCGAAATAATCAATATAGCAACTCGCTTTGAATCTCGGTCAAAAATATTTTAAAACAAACAGTTAATGAAATTTTAGAAAAATTTATTATACAGTTTGCAATTCAGTAATTTTTTCTTGTAAAACACCAATTATATTAACATTTATATATTCGGTAATCTGTAAATAAAAATTTTTTTTTTTAAATAAATTAGTTTATATTCATCAGTGATTATAAAACTTACTGTCATTTTCAATTCGAAATTGTTATCTCCCGAAATGTTAATTTTTAGTAAGGTTGTCATACGTTCAGCATATTTTTTCAATTTTTCTAACTCTCGTTGACTGTATGTAAAATAATTTCTATAGCCCGCCTTTTTGAAATCATCGTTTTTACCAAAAACAACTGAATTTATTAGAAATCCAAGACACTGTACCAAAATGTAAACAATACGTATGTTATCTTCCATTTTCAACATGTCATCATCCAATTCATAGAGCATTTTTATTAAATCCCCAAACTCATGAAAAGAACACATGTCTGTTTCTGTTTCTGTTATCTCGCAAATCAATGTCCATACCAAACAGATTGCTAAGGCTCGTCCTGTCTCAGAAGCTAATGATATATGGTGGCTGATTGCTAGAATATTAAAGACAAATTCTATGCCGTCTGTTTGAAAGGTATTCCAAATTCGTCTTGTGGCCACGTGTAACTATAATTTATTTATTTGATTGTATTTTTTTACTTATTTTTAAATTTCAATAAATTTACTTACATGAATAGGACTGAGAGTATCGACATATTGAAAAGTTTTCTGCAAAAGATGAGAACGCCACTCAAAATTTTCAGGAGTAGCATTGATAAAATAAATCATAGAAGCCGCCACAAAAAGAGTAGTAATTTCATCAAGATTTAATTCATTATTTTTTAATAGATAAATGAATTCTTTGCAGATCTGTTGGAGGAACAATTTCACAATTAGAGAATTTTTACGGTTGTGCTACTTTAATGTTACTACTGTTGTTCCACGGAACGTTAACGTACTTAGGGTTAAATTCGGTTTAGAGGTCCAATTAGGATATTCAATTATAAAAATGAGAAAAAACGTTTGTACAAAAACTTTAGTGGGAAGCCTATTTTCTTAGGTGAGCCAACATTTTTAGTATAGAATTGTAACTACCGACAATATAAAAAAGAAAACCTTTGTAGTCCCAATCAGAAAATCTTTGGTATTCGAATTCACATTTGGTCAGTTTAAGCAAGCCTACACATTTCATTATTTATATTTATTCTGTGCTCGTATCTTTAATGAGCTCCTCCATATTACAGTTCTCATTTTGGACTGCAACAGGAAATTATACATTCATACATACATGTGTGTCTACTGAACAATCTTTACCTCCTCAACATCCGTTTGGTGAAACAAAAATTCACATTTGTCCGACAAGCAGGATTTTTTCACATATTCTTGTAAATATGAGATACTATATGAAGTTTCAACTATCAAATGCATTCCATCATTTTTATCCTTAAAATCCTCCGGTTTCATGGCTTCCATAGTTCTTGCTTTGTTTTATCACTCACGCCAATTATCACAAATTCTTCTTCCACTTGTTTGTTATGAAACGAGCTGCCAGATTCATTTTTTTGCCTTCTTTACATATAAGAAGAGGAATACAAATATGTGTTTTCCTATTACTTTTCAATTTATCTTCCATTCTAATGTAATATTTTTCGTAAACAAGATGTGCCATTTTCATATGGCTGAATGATTATGGCTATTCAGCCATGGTATTTTATAATTACAAAAAATAATAATACATATTGATGCTTACTACTTTAAGTAAACAAAAAACAGCTGGGCTTAAAAAAATTATATATAAAAAATTAAATTTATTAATTGCGATTATGTATCGTTCTACCTACGTGGATTTTAATATCAAAATCTCTAAAACCTAAAGGTTTAAAGCATTTATTTATATGTGTGTTAAAAAAACTCAATGGAAATAGAGATCAAAAGTTTATCAGCACGCAAATTTCATAAAAACAAGCAAACAACAATCACCTCATGTTCGTAAGCATACTTTTTTGATAATTTAAAAAAAATCGTAGTTTGGTGGCTCTTGGTTTATCTTGGCTGTTTAAAAATCAAATTTGAAAGGCGTTTGTCGCAATTTCCAATATAATAAAATAATTATGCTGAACTCACCAATACATAAATTACCTGCAGCTGTAAATAACAGAATAATAGCCTCGTTTCAATTTAGATATAACAGTTCGGCCAACAATGTTAAACTTAGAACTTGTGTTTTGAATTTTAACAATTGTCTATCAAATCTCCCAAGTGGTGGTGGGCTGCCTTACTTCAGCAATAATTTATTAGCGCGTGGTTTATCTCAAGCAATATATTTTAAAAAACAATCTGCTGCTCAATACTCCACAGTAAGTTTTTTTTACATAAAAAATTATCTGCAAATGTGACATACAAATATTATGTGTTTATTAAAACATATTAAAATTAAAAATACTACTTAATGAAACGCTCCATTATTTTCATTCTATTAATCCAACTACCTTGAATAATAAATGGCAAGTAGCATGGCTTTAATTAAAAAATAGTGTGTATCCAAGATGCAATAAACCAAACACACCATGTGTATTTAAATCATAAAACATGAGTACATACGCACATCCTATGGAATTATATGAGCAGTAAAATGTGATCCTATATTAATGTGATGCTCGGTAGTTTGTAATTACACGTAGAAACGTAAATTTAGCAAATTTTTTGATAATTCTCTCAGAAAGAAATATTACATTTTTATGTGGTCAATTGCAGTTAAAATCTGCCGATCCGGTCCAAATTCTGTTTCCAATATGTATACATACCTATATAAAGTAAATTTTGAATTTAAAATATACCTACCGTAAAACTGCAATTTAAAAAAGAGGTATTGAAAAACTGCAACTGCAAAGTTGCGTAATTTCGAAAAACAAAATAAAGTTAAAGAAATAAGAAAATATGTGTTGGGAGCTATTTAAAATTTTTCGTTTCGTAAAAAATTTTGAACATCTTTGCAGCATAAAGTAGTACTCATAAAATAAACAATTGTATGTTCCTATCTATTATTTACATATCTATGTAGGTATATGAAATTGTCAATAAAATTTTCATATATATTGTGGGTAATAATGAAACTTTATTGCACTTTATCGGCTTGTCGACGATTTTGTTTTTTGCCTGAACTGCGATTAACCAACAGCATTATCAATTGAAAATTATCTTTCCTTTAACCTCTGATCTTAGATTATATGTTGTCGTCATATAAAAAATATTTATTATTTCCCGCAATAGGCAATTGCATTTAAAAGTTTGTAAAATAAAACAAATTATAAATATGATTTTAAATTATGAAAAAATTATATGAGTATTCTTAATTTGATGGTTGTACAGACAGGGTCTTTCAAGTAACAAGTTCTATAAGTAATATATTAAAAAAGTGTACACTGCTTCAGATAATACCAACTAAAGTACATAAGAAGTTTTAAACACTGACATACACATATATGAAAATAGTATGTTACATGTAAAATACATACATCCATTTTAAACTGCATTTATTTTCAGAAAATGTCAGGATATTGTAAACTTTTAAATTCATCTATAAAGGAGAATGATCCTGAACTTTTGGATATAATCAAGGATGAGAAGCAACGACAAGTCAGAGGCCTTGAAATGATTGCCAGTGAAAATTTTACTTCTTTATCTGTATTAGAATGTTTAGGATCCTGCTTGCATAACAAATATTCGGAAGGGCTACCTGGCAAGCGGTGAGTATAAAATTCTTAGAAATTGTAGTTCTTATTTTTTAATTTTACTTAAACTTTGAAAGAGTAGAATTTTTTGTTGATAATTGTAGCCATTAACGTATGATTAGGATTATATATACATTTATACTTACATATCTATGTACACATACCTATTTATTTTAGATACTATGGTGGCAATCAATTTATAGATAAAATTGAGTTGTTAGCTCAAAAGCGGGCCTTGGAAGCATTTAATTTAAATCCTGAAGAATGGGGAGTGAATGTACAACCTTATTCTGGGTCTCCAGCCAATTTTGCGGTATACACTGGTTTATTACAACCACACGATCGAATAATGGGTTTGGATTTACCTGATGGTGGTCATTTGACTCATGGATTCATGACTGCAAACAAGCGCATTTCAGCTACTTCGATCTTCTTTGAATCAATGCCTTACAAGGTTGATCCGAAGACTGGTCTAATAGACTATGATGGTCTAGAAGCCAATGCTAAACTATTCAAACCGAAAATTGTAATTGCTGGAGTATCCTGTTATTCAAGGTGCTTAGATTACGCACGCTTCCGCAAGATATGTAATGATAACGATGCATATATGTTTGCTGATATGGCTCATGTAGCTGGTTTAGTAGCAGCTGGTCTCATTCCATCACCATTTGAATATGCTGATGTTGTTAGTACTACCACACACAAGACATTGCGAGGTCCCCGTGCCGGTGTTGTATTCTTCCGTAAGGGTTTGCGCAAGACTAAGCCCAATGGCGATAAAATTATGTACGATATTGAAGATCGCATCAACAATGCTATATTCCCAGGTCTCCAAGGTAAATTGCGACCTAACTCATATTGTAAATTTTTGCTGGTCAGTTAATTACTTTTTTTTCTTTTGTAATGAACAGGTGGTCCGCACAATAATACCATTGCTGGTATTGCTACTGCTTTTAAGCAAGCAAAATCTAGTGAGTTTAAGGAATATCAAACACAAGTTATCGCAAATGCACGTCGTCTGTGTGATGGTTTAATTAAAAAGGGATACAATATTGCCACCGGCGGTACAGATGTTCATTTGATTTTGGTTGATTTGCGTAATATCGGCTTAACCGGATCTCGGGCCGAATACATTTTGGAAGAAGTAAATATTGCTTGCAATAAAAATACAGTACCAGGTGACAAATCGGCTATGAATCCATCTGGTATACGATTGGGTACCCCCGCTTTAACTACTCGTGGCTTAGTGGAGTCTGACATTGATGTTGTGGTCGAGTACATCGATGCTGCTCTAAAAATTTGCATGAAAGCAGTGAAGGTTTCTGGTCCAAAATTAGCTGATTTCCAACATACTGTTCACAATAATCCAGACATACAGGCTGAATTACAAGCCTTAAGGACGGAAATCGAAAAATTCAGTGAGAAGTTTCCTCTCCCTGGTTTTGAAGAACTTTAATATCTTATACTTGGCTACATTCTAAATTAATCGCATTTTTGTTGTGATAAAAAACTTTGTTAAAAAATTTTATAAAAAAAAAATTAAAATTTTCTGTAACTACTGTTTTTAATGAATTTAAAATATAATTCTTTGAAAAAGAAATGAATTCCAAAATGTATAAAATTGCTCACCAGGCTTAATAAATATTTTACATCCATGATGAACCAAAGCTGGAATATCATAAAAAATAAATGAAAACGATATTTTTCAATAAAATCCATTTTTTAATTGCTGGTTTTTGAATCTAATTACAACAATTATTATTCAAATTTACTTTTCAATGATTTTCGCCACCAAAAAATGTTAAAAATAAACAGATAATTTACTTATACATAATTAAATTACTCCATAAATTCCATTTTGATACATTCTTTAGTAGGTTTCATATCACGATGAAATCTTGAGTTGTGCGTGGATAGCGACCATTTTGTTTTAAAACCTTTACGGCACACAGAGCAGTTGAATTCCTTACCCATTATTTTCGAGTGTTTTGAGGCAATATGTCGTCGGAGCGCATTTGGTGAATTCAGTTTTCGTTTGCAAATTTTGCATAATAAATATTTACCTAAAAACGAAGAAATCAGTGAAACAGTGATTATATACTTATTGCATACTCTGATAACTTGTTTTATTTTTTATTTCTTTTTCCAATATTTACATTTTCTATTTTGGAAACCAAAATTCTTACTAACGACACTTTTTTTGTTTGTCTCAACAATCAACAATACTCGTGAATAATTTATATAAATAGAAGTTATTATATTTAAAGTTGATGGTAGACAAGTTTTTTTTTTTTTTTTTTTTTTTTTTTTTTTTTTTTTTTTTTTTTTTTAATTTAGTATAGTCAATAATAACGTCACATTCCGCAAAGCAGATGAGAATATCTGATACGATGTTCTTTTTATAAATTTATTTCTCATGTTTACGAATATAAATTTTTGGGAAATACCAAAATATGTATTATCTTTAATAGCTTTTGTAGACTCTGTGGGAAAAACACTAAATTTAGTGTTTCTACTAGACATGATTATTTGTATATATTTTATACCTTCCGTTTTTTTTTTCAATATTTACAATATATTTATACCGTGCAATTCCACATTATTGAAGACACATAATATGTTTTGTATATACCTTCAGTAATATGAAATTGCACGGCAAAATATTATTGTAAATAGGTACATACTGAACAAAAGAGAACAAAATTATAAATATATACAAGCACATGGGAGAAATTATAAACAAATTGTTTATATATCAAGAAATATATCCTAATTTGTATAATTGCTAATCTGTTTTGTTTTACATCTATTTATGCACATAATTCTTTTGAAAATTTGACTAAAGTTTATTAAACATCTTATGTAAAGTTTATTTATTAAAAAGCAAGCAAATAAAAATAAATATTTAAAATTTTTATGAAGTGTAAAATCTATTTCAATTTCATTTTAAGTTATATGAAAGCAAAGTTAAAATGTATTTTTCTTTTTAAATACATATATTTTTATACCATTAATCAATCCACATGTAGGTTAGTGACTATATCGCATTTTCACAAAAATAATACTAAAAAAAATTCGGATTGATTTGTAAAAATGTAGTTACAACTTTCAAAAATATAATAAATTAAATTAAAGTAAATAAATTATAAAAAATATCCCATAGGTCTTATATAAGCATTCAAACAATTTCACAGAAATGTATTTTACATTTTATTTTTTTTTAATGACATAGTTTGTTTAAATTTTTCTGTTACTAATTATGTAAATGCATATATGTATGTATGTAGTGTACATACATATGTATATGCATAAAAAGAAATGAGCAGATTCGCAAAAACAATAAAACAATTCTAAAATGTTAATTACTTTTAGAACTACTCAATATGGATATCCATTAGTCCATAAATAAACTTCTTTCTCAAATTCACAATAGCTCTTGCCTTGTTTCATTTAAAAATTTAATCAAGAACTTATTGTATTGCAATTTCTTTGTGAAATACATATAAACAATATTTTTATTGTTATCTTTTTGGTATGTTCTATAAATAGAGTGATTTCGAAGAAAACTATTTTTTTAATGTAATCCCTTCTTTATTGCCACATAGTTACATCTCAATAAAAACTTAATTGAAAGTTTCATTTGCCAGAAAACAATATAATTTTTTTTTTATTTTCCTTAAAAAAAAAGAATACTATTCATGTTATTGGTCTTTTTAGCAAAAAAAAAAAAAAAAAAAAAAAAAAAAAAAAAAAAAAAAAAAAAAAAACCATTAGGAAAATATTCTCAGCTCAGAAGTGTTTTTTTTTTAACTATGTTACAGTAATTGAGATATAATCAGCTCAAACGTAATTTAAAATACAAAATGCAAAATTTAACTATTATTTCATTTTGATATTATATCAATCGGTTTATAGAACATTTTTGTATTACTATTATTACTTTCTTTTAAGCATTATTATTCCTTATTAAATATAAGTTTTCATCTTGATAAATATGTATGTATGTATTTTAATCGTAAATGATCATATGTATGGCGACTAGCTTCTTAGGATGAAATATTTACACTCTTTGACTATTGATCAGTTTTCCGCCTTTAGGGCCAACTTTTCGTGTGAAATGCGAATGTGCTCGCGTAGACTGTATTTGTTTTTGAAATTTTTATTGCACAACTCACATTTACGCGGTGGCTGAGGTGTATGTTGGGTACGAATATGTCTCCAAAGATTAACTGTTGTTATAACCATTTTGCAAAATTGACATTCTGTCCATTTGTTATTTGGTAAATCTAAAAATATATAGAAAGAAAAATCAAGCAACAACCAACAATAAAACTTTTACTGTTGCATTAAAAAAATCTATTTTAACAAACGTTACATCAAAATAAAATTTTTTTTAAACTGGAGTTTAACTTAAATATATGTATTTTTCATTTAATTTTAAACGAAAAATCAATTGATTTAAATATTTGTAACTACATATTGTATGCATACATTTTGTAGACGATCATAAAAAATTGAAGCATAAAAAACTTAAGTTTATAGATAAAACTAAAATAAGAAAAACAAAATTTTATATTTAAAACTAAACAGTAAGAAAATATACATGCATACGTAGTATGTATGTATGTGTACTACTAGTATTTACTTTGGAGACATATTCGTTGTTAGATACAATGACTGAAATTTACTACATGAAACAAATAAAAAAAACAATTTTAACAATTTATACTTATTTTATGCAATAAAATAGATACATAGGTATGTATGTATATTGAAACAATAAAACAGAACAGATAATAATAACAATGAAAAAAACGGATTTTTAAAGAACCTAAATATTAATTAAAATATACATATGTATATGCAAACACATAGATGTAAAAAAAAAATTACTTACCTGTTGAACAGACTTTATTTTCGGTTTTAATTGTTGTCAACACATTTGAACTGGAGGTTGTTCCATCATCTAATGGATTTTGTGAAGTACTTGTTGTTGTAGTAGTTGGATTTAGTAAGCGACCTTATTTTTATTACAATATTAATTTTATTATAATAGTAATACAAAAATCAAGTTTTTTCATACCCATTTCCAGCGTCATTTCTGTGTTATCTCCTTGATGGTACTTGTCTTCTATTTCAGATTCTGTTAATATTTCATACTCTGATGGATATTGTGAAACGTTCTGGCCACTATTTGCAGAATCTTGATTATTTCCCGATGTCCCTCCTGCATCCGAAAGGTGATCATCAACTTCATTAACGATATATTCGGGAATATCCATCTTTATGGTACCTCTCAGTAGTGTAACATCTGCAGCTGAATTAAAAAACGGAAAGAAAGTAAGGCAGATGTAAGAAAAAATACTATATTTTTTGCTAATTAATAAAATTAAATTGTCGTTAACGCTATTTCTCTTCCTCTCCTCTGTCTGGAAAATTATTTTATAATTACGAGTTTTTAAAATGTTTTCCATAGTTACATATAAATATATATATGTAGGTATATAATTTACGATTAAGCTAAAGTTAAAATTAATATCAATACTCAGATGATAAAAATATATATCTTTCCAAAATCAATTTTACATCCAATAAATTCTTATAAACGAAAGTTTACCTTTTTGTGATTACGGTTAGGGGCTATTATTTGTAAACGATTTTGTAGCCTACATCAATCCGAAACATTTTTGGCAAACGGAATTTTAAAAGTTGATAATATAAAATTTAATATCCTCTGATTACTTGATAGTTATATGTGTATGTTCTATAAAGCTTTCTTTGTACAAACAGTTTGCGCATTACAAAGCCGTCTAATATAACACTAATTACATATATACACAAATATACGTACG
The DNA here is from genome assembly GCA_947397855.1 of Thelaira solivaga. Taxonomy (NCBI): domain Eukaryota; kingdom Metazoa; phylum Arthropoda; class Insecta; order Diptera; family Tachinidae; genus Thelaira; species Thelaira solivaga. The sequence continues at coordinate 71,068,739 of OX377612.1, read as the reverse complement.
TACAAATGTTTAATTGAAGAAATACATTTTTTTGTAACATGAAATATAATCTTACTCTTTACAATTGATTGATCGTCCACCGAGTCTGTTGCATAAATATTGTCGTCGTCATCGGAAAATGTTATTTTTCGTTTTTTTAATGAATTACTTGTGGCCGGCAGTGTAACAATATTAGCACTTAATTGTGTTGGCTGCGTATTCACTTGAACTTGTTGCACTTGAGATGATTGCTGTTGTTGTTGAACTTGATGCTGAACCTGCAACTGTTGTTGATGGTGTGTTGTTGGCGGGGTCACTTGATGAGAGGTCGTAGGTGAAGTATTTTGATGGACTTGTATATGCTGGATTTGTGTTTGAACATGTTGAGGAACTGATGCTGTCTGATTTTGTGACTGCAAGTGCGGAATTTGCATTTGCTGTGTGGTAGTATGAAGCAGAGGAATATCGATGGTTTGCGTGGCTGTTGCAACATCATTTACAGCCCGTATTGTACTGGGTATAGATTTCATTAATTTTTGTTCTTCAATTAAGGGCGTTGGTGGCTTTGGTTTTTCTTTTTCTTCGGCTGTCAGACCTTGTACTGCAAGCAATTCAGCCGTCTGTAAAAAGGATTGTAAAGCCTCCTGCTGAACATTAACTTCGCCCTAAAAGCAATTAATCCATTATTTTTATATGAAAATTTAAACGTTTCACGTAATAGACTTACTTGATACATAAATTCTATTATTGAATTAAGATCTTCATATTTGATGAATTTAAATATTATGACTGGATGTGGATGCGGATTTTCAGTGAATATTTCTTTAAAATAAGAGCTACAAGCGGATAGAACTACTTTGTGGGCTTTTATTTTTCGACCATCGCACAATAGACTAACATCGACAAAATCATCGTTGACCCGATGGTTGTCTAAGGCATAAGTTAAATGGCGAAAATAGTTATTCCAGCGCAATGAATACTGTTGAGGAGCAGACATTATGAATCCACTAATGTTGTATATGCTTATCAACACTTGTCACAAAAATAATTTTACTTTATTCCATTAATAATTAATCGTAAAAAATTTTAATGCTCTTAAAAATCCAGTTAAAACATTGAATATTTCTCAGTTTCCTTACATTAATTTTATACCCATCTACTTTTTATTTAGTGAAAAACCAACAATATTAAACAATAAGGACAGTACCAAATGTATTTGTGTGAAAAACTTTGAATTAAAAACTTTAAAATTTCCAAGAATCTTTTTCACGAAAATAATTGTTTATTTTGATTTTTTATCATCAATGCAAAAAATTTTCTCTGAAAAATTCTCTATGTACGCTTTAAATAAAGGTGCTGTCAAGTTTCCATTTAATTCTAATAAAATTCAAAGCAGAAAAAACACCAGCTAAAATATTGCACACAGCTGTACATATTTTCTTCGATATCTGTCAAAATTTTGCTTGCTTTCTGACGTGATTGTATGCTCGAAGTATATACAGAAGTGAACGTGATAAGTGCAAGTACCATTTTTGTAATGCAGTGTTATTGTCTTTCGTAAAGCACTCCACTTTAATAATCGGAATGAACATATGTGACAGCTGTCAAATTTTAGAGCTGCCACTGTAAGAAAAATATGACGGAAGAGCAATAATTAGAAACTAGATACACTTTACGTAAATTGGCGGTATTTTTGGAAATTTGCTGTCCACAAATTTTGTCTCTAAAATCTAATGTCAAAAATTAAATAAGTATCATAGCGGGCAGCTTTCAAATACAAAAATAAAATCAACTTTGGCGCGCGAAAAATTTCTACAATTGATTGAACAAACTTTTATTTCCTAGAAACGAATTAAAATATTAATAAAAATAAAAAAACTTTTACAATGTGTAATAAATATTTGATAAATATGTTACGTAAATAGGTGATAATATGTAAAAAATTTTTAAATTAAATAATAGTGCTATAAATATACATAGCTTAAAAACGTTATTCGGTGATAAAAACTATCAAACTTTTTGTTTAATTTAAAAAACGCAAATCCATCTGTTTAATCCAAAGCAAAGTGACCATCATGTATACGCAGTATTTGTATTCGTATATTGTCAGGAAAGTCCAACTGAAGCCATGTTTTAAAATTAGAAAATCTGTGTCGTATGCATAATTATTTTCGGTGAGTAGGCAATAAAACTAAATAAATTCAATAGTAATTTTATGATATAGATTATAATCTGGAATAAAAATCACAAAAAGTAGTTCTCATTCCTAGTTCCAAATAATTAATTATAAAACTATTATTTTTGTTTTTAAAATTATTATTTAATATGTAGTAGGTGTAGAATCAATTATTTATAAGTATATATATGTATGTATGTATGTATGCATATACACACTTGTATATATATATGTACAATTTGAAGTTCGGAATTTTAAACGTACTTTAATTGACCTTATTAAAATTTATACCTAAACTTGTGCAAATATAAACAAAATTGTTTCAAATTTAATCAAAAGTAATTTATTTAAATACCTATGTACATAAGCAAGTCAATTTCTATCTGCATTGAATAAATTTATTCATTCAAATGTTTTTTTGTAAAAACGCATTAAAAATTTTCCTATAAAAAAAACGATAACAAACTGCAGCAAATAATGTAAAACCAATAATATTTTAAAGCGCACTTTGGCTTGACTTGATGCTTCTGACGGTTCATTTAGAAGGAATCTTTTTGCTCCTTTAATTCCAGCAATGATGAACTCTTTGACCGCGATACTAGAATAAAACATAAATCCTAACTTTCGACTGCAATATAATAATAGAAAAATTGCTTCATTAACTTTAATAGGGATATATTTAAAAAATTTTACTTACTATTCTTCTGTAGGAATTAGATTTTCCAATTCTATAAACTTTTTATTACGGAACTTCCACTCGGTTGTAATGAACAAATATAAAGCAGTATTGGCAGCATACATTCGGCGTTGTATTTTTAAAAAGCTTTAAATCATTAAGCAAATTATTTTAATAAGCATTAGAAAATAATTATTATCGTTTCATACTTACAATGGTTTCTGATTAGCAAAACGCAAAATAGTATCAACAATTAGTGCCAAACCAATTTGAACTGTGAAAAACTAATATAAATGAAGAAGAAAAAAATCATGTAAATAAAATTTAGCAAGTCCTTGTCGTGATATTACCCTTATATAATGCCATACTGCACATTTGGTTACGCTTCCACCCGGTATCCAGAGACATTTCTCAAATGGATTTTTTCGAATCTCAGCCTTGCCGTACTTGATAACTTCATTAAGTGATACGTTCTTTATGCCAGCATTGGCACAATTAATAACCTCCACTTCATTATTATTTGAAATCATTTCAACATCCGTTTCACGTGCTGCCACTTTGAATGCAGATAGAAGAAGACCTCTAACTGTAATATCTACAGGTATATAGTCCATTAGAATATCTCCATTAGCATAGTTTGTACGCAGAAGACCAATACCGCTCGCTATCAGCATTCCCATTGGGCCGTTAAAGTTGTCAATCCAACCGGGATACGGTTCATCAATGCTGGATATAACTATCAAAAATTTAATTTAAAAATCATACTATATGCATTGTGCTCATATGTTTGTAGATATTTATTTACATACATATGTATTTTATAAAAATAGCTACAAAAGTCTCTCCCAAGGTCCAATGCCTTGGTCTCTCCTATGTTGCTTTATCATGCAGAGGTATGTTTTTTTCGAAAATTAGTAGTTCGTAAAACATTCTCATAGAATCTGATATAATTTACTGAATAAATTTCATACATACTTTCTTACGCAGTACGTATCAAGAATGATAGAAATACAAGATTACTCCATTATCAAGGTTTCCTTTTAGATGACGTAGTTTGTCCACTGTTTGAAAATAAAAATAATAAATTTCTCCACCGTTGATTATTTATCTGTAAATTATTAGCCACTCGAAATACATCGCATGACATCATTTGTTCCACATGCGCATAAAATTTAAATTTTATTTGCGGGATATATTTCTAGCATTCTTGGTACATATCTCTTTTTATGACTGTGTGAGTCTTTAATTTCCTGTAAATTATGATGGTATTTCAGGAAGCTGCTTACCTATAGACGGTCTATAAATCATAAGTGGTAATTGATGACGATAGTCATTTATTATATGTTCCGCCAAGCTTTTCGTGAATATATACGTATTTGGTTGGTGTAAGCTATATTTTGGAAAAAATGTATTCAAAGTTTCCACGTCATAGGCTTCAGCCAATTTGATTGTGGTACGCCAATCCGCATATGCTGGGTATATCTTAAATACAAATTTTATTTTTATTTTTTATTACTATAATGTTCAATATCATTTCATTAGCATTGAGCTAAAAAAAATAATGCTGTTTTTTTTAACATTTCGTTCAATAATTTTACTAGTGATACCGTGTTTAGTTCACAATTTAATTTATTATGTAATTGTTTTTGAAATTGTAAGAAAAAAAGTACTTATTTTGCGACAATATACATAAAGCATTTAATATAAAATTATTATATAATTGGAATTAGCACCGAAAAAGAAAATTTATATCAATTTAAAGAAATTTATTTTTTCAAGAACTTGCCTTTTCTTCGACTGTATGTTGATCAGGATTCGAATAGCAAGTTGAAATATGTATAAAAGCTCTTAAATGTTTCAATGTTGTAGCAATTTTTACCAATTCATGTGTTCCACGTGTATTTAAAAAAATAGCATATTTTAAATGATCGTCAAAACGAACACTGGCTGCAGAGTGAAATATCAAAGAAACATTTTTCATTTTCTCCAAATCGTCACTACTGATACCAAGTTTATAATCCTGACAATCTCCGGCAATTGCGACAATTTTCGAAAAAACTTGCGGCTGCTCATTTCTAGCTCGTTCAAATACCGGACTATTTAACAATTCTTGTAACCGTTCATTAGCCGTTTTTCCTTGTTTGCTGCGGATCAACACGAAAATTTTGCCAATATTTGGAAAACTTCGTACAAGTTTTTCAATTAGTCCTTTACCAATGAAACCTAAAATTTTTTCAACAAATAAAAAGCAATTGACTTAATTAATAATACGCTGGTATTAACAAACCGGAACCTCCAGTTACAAAAATCTCTTGATTTTTATAAAAATTTGTAATGGACATTTTTTTTTCAAAACTGCTTTAATCTCTTGCGGACAGGTAATATTTTCTAATGCAATAAATTTAAAAAAGATTTTATTCAGCCAGTTGTTGAACACAGACTAGTTAATGCCTCAATTAGAATAAGAATGATACTATCGAAATTCAACAAAACTTGGAAATTGAAAAGTATTCTTGAATTTGATTATCATGCATTCACGAATTATGTAAATAATACATTTTTATTGTGTTAATTTAACCAATAAGTTGCTTTATTTTACTTTGTTAACTGAGAAAAGTATGAAAGTCCAACTGTATCTGAATAGAAAAATAGTGTGTGTGGTAAAGGTTGTAGAAAAGTAATTGTCACAATTAATGATATTCACAGGTACTAAGCTACACGCAAGCTAAAAACCGAGTTCAAATTCAAATTAAATGAAGAATTTGATCGAAATTTTATTTTTTTCAATGAAAACATTTTAAAATTCTTATTCAAATTCAGCTATACATTGTGAAACCATTTGTAGCTGCAGAAGCTTACCTTTCTTTCTGTGGGCCACCGTCTAAGTGAACTGTTGGAAAATAAAGTCTTACAAAACGATTAAAGATCAGTACCAAATATTAAAACTTGCATTTTCAATTGTTTTTTATTGACAAATTATTACAATTTCATTGATGTTTAATGTTTATTTCATTTTATATGTATGTATGTATATTTAATTCTTTCTCCATTTGATGTTGAATGAAACACGACTTTATCAATTTAAAATAATTACAATTAGAGATCGTGTATTTTTATTTTATTTAATTAATGTTTTAAAAACATTTTTAGTTTAGTTTTCTTTCTTAGACAATTTTGGCATTTATCTATCTCCTTTTGTTTTTGTGTGCGATTGCTGTTTAAGGTTTTTATTTATTAGAAAAGAAAAAAAAAGAGCGAGTGCTTTGCGATTATAAATAGAGTCCTTATAAAGTCCCTTTTTATTTGTTTTTTTTATGATGGATGATGGTCATGAATAAATTGCAACAAATGAATTTAATTAACATTTTTAAGCGTAAATTATATAAACATATACGCATGTAATTAAACAAAAACTATTATAAATTATGAATAAATAGAAATGATTGAACAAAACGTTGGATTGCTACTTGAAAACAACTTTTTTTTTTTTTTTAATATGTGGGGGTGGCGGAGTAAACGATGATACGAGAAAATAACTTCAGTCATTTTATTTCTGTTTATTCGATTTTGCTTTAAAGCAAAAAATTAAACTTTAAAATTTAAGAACTATAAAAACAAGAGTATTGTTGGAATGATGAATGCTATGTGTATTGAGGATGGTGATGTGTGAACTAGAATGTGATTAGTGATTTTGTTTCGTTTGAGAAAGGAAAAAATACATGTTTAAAGGGTTTTTAATTTTTTCTTTATATAATTATATAATAATAATTAAGAAATAATAATACATTTGCGAGTTGTTTTCAAAAAAAAAAATTAAAATAAAATAATAAAAAAAAAATTATTACAATTTGCAAATCATTTTTGGGATGTTGTTTTTGTAAATATGTTGATGTAATGTTTTTAATTTAAATTTTATGTGAAGTGGAACGAGCGCATGGTACTTGATTTTATAAAAATGTAATTTCTTAAAATTTCCATTACTGAACACTAGACCAAAGTAAAATTTTCAATATAAATGAAAATCACTAAGCAGAGCATCTCCCTCCAAATATTTTAAGATGATGCCAAACAAATGCCTAAAATACCTTAGAAAAAGGTGATTAATAGAGCAAAAGACGGCAGCAGTATAAAACGTAAACATGTAGTAGTGGTGGTGGTAGTTAAATAAAGACGAAATCGCTTAGAAGCATTTTCTGTGGACAATAGATGGGCCGGATTCATCATATTCTTGTTTGGAGATCCACATTTGTTGGAAGGTTGAAAGAGATGCTAAAATAGAACCACCAATCCATACAGAGTATTTGCGTTCTGGAGGAGCGATTATTTTGATTTTCATTGTGGATGGAGCCAAGGCGGTTATTTCCTTTTGCATACGATCAGCAATACCAGGGTACATTGTTGTGCCACCAGACAAAACGGTGTTGGCGTACAAATCCTTACGAATGTCGACATCACATTTCATGATTGAGTTGTATGTGGTTTCGTGAATACCGCAGGCTTCCATACCCAAGAATGAAGGTTGGAACAAAGCTTCAGGGCAACGGAAACGTTCATTACCGATGGTGATTACTTGACCATCGGGTAATTCATAGCTCTTCTCCAAGCTGGAACTGGAGGCGGCGGTGGCCATTTCTTGCTCAAAGTCCAAGGCAACATAGCACAACTTTTCTTTGATGTCACGAACAATTTCACGTTCTGCTGTTGTGGTGAAAGAGTAACCACGTTCTGTCAATATCTTCATTAAGTAGTCGGTCAAATCACGACCAGCCAAATCCAAACGCAAGATTGCGTGTGGCAGGGCATAACCTTCGTATATTGGGACAGTGTGGGAAACACCATCACCAGAATCCAATACAATACCGGTAGTACGACCAGAGGCGTACAATGATAATACAGCTTGGATGGCCACATACATAGCGGGTGTGTTGAATGTTTCAAACATAATTTGTGTCATTTTTTCACGATTAGCCTTTGGATTCAAGGGAGCTTCAGTCAATAAAACTGGATGTTCTTCGGGAGCAACACGCAATTCATTGTAGAAAGTGTGATGCCAGATTTTTTCCATATCGTCCCAGTTAGTAACGATACCGTGTTCAATAGGGTATTTCAATGTAAGAATACCACGTTTGCTTTGGGCTTCATCACCCACATATGAATCCTTTTGGCCCATGCCAACCATTACACCTTGATGCCGAGGACGACCCACAATAGAGGGGAACACGGCACGTGGAGCATCATCCCCAGCGAAACCGGCTTTGCACATACCGGAACCATTATCAACGACTAAGGCAGCAACTTCTTCGTCGCACATTTTGTTTGCTATAAAAGAAAAAATTAATATTATTTTTCTGTTCAAAGTTTTAGGAATAGAAAAATTGAAAGAAACATTGTGCTATACCAGTATTTTTCTTTTTTATGGATGAAAAATTGCTCTCAAAGCGTATGAAAATTTATTTTAAACAAATAATTTTGCTCAAAAGATAAACATAAATATATAGACGACTTAAATTCCTATGGCAGTTACAAGCTAACAAGTACAAATACCTTGACAACAAATTTGTAGGTAGGTATGTGTTTTGAATATAATACATTACACATTAACATTTGCCATGTACACTTGTACATATTTATTTGAACTTCGTCAATTTTTTCAGAATAGAGAATTATATATTTTCTAAATACCTATACATTAATTTTTACAAAATTTAATCTTTAATTGTTCTTAATTCCAACATAAGTTTGATGATTCCAAATATTTTAATTAATTTTTGATTTATGTATATGAGTTTGCAAGTATGTGTATAAAGAGTAGTAGTAGCATTGATACAATACAATCTTCTTGTATATTATTATTCATATTATTTTAGTATTTAAAGATTCCATTAACATATCAGTCAATAGTTAGCAAGAAGAAAGAGATTTACCCGTAGGCTAGGCATTACCTTGTATTATATTAAAGGGCTGCACAAGCATACTTTAAATGACTTACAAACATTTTTTTAAATTGATTTTTGACTTTCAAGTATGTTTGTGCAGACCTTTAGCATATTTGTATGTTAGCCTTGACTAGGCACGAACGAACTGTTCTCACTCTACTATGCCCTACTTGAATCAAACAAAAATGAACAAAACTGGATAAGAACTATTCCCTTTTTTTAATTTTTGAACTGACAAAAGAACGCTCTATAAAATAAACTATATATACAAGTCTACACATCCTCTTATAAACATATTTTTTGCACATTGCGAAATTAAGGGCCAACGCCCTTGAAATCAAAAATGTGGAAGCCGGCTTAACCACAATTAAAAATGGCGTCCAATATGCAAACACTTCTATAGATTTATCACTAGGGCTCACCTTATATTTTATTTAAATAAAATCACACAAAAAGAAACTTTAAAATGATTTTTTTTTTCTTATCAAAAGAAAAATACTTTTTTTTTTGTTTGTTAAATTGTACCAACAAAAAAATCTAACTGCACTTTTCAAAAAGTTACTCCTTAAACACCGTTTAGTAACACAACCAATTCGTTCAACAGCCGAACTACGAATGAGTGCAAAGTAAGACAGTTAAAATTTTTAGTATTAATACTGGTGTGTGAGTGCATACTTTTCTAGAGAAAAGCATATAATGAATGTATATATATTTATATACATATATACAAACACCACAAAGCCCACATTAACATTTTCTCCAACTCTCTTCATTTGAAAATTAATGCTAGTCGTCTCTTTTTGACATACGGCTTATAATATGAAGTACTTTAAAAGGTTTGTTTTTTATTCTACTTTTTCAGATAGTTAACCAATTTTTGTGACCATATATGGTCATGTTTTGCTTAAAAGCTTGAACTAAAAATCGTGATTCCCATTTGAGAAAAATTTCCCCTACACACCTTTTTAATTGTGAAGAATTTTATAAGAGCAATTTAAATTCCAAATTGTTACTCTCTCTATACTATATACAAAGACGTTTTTATGTAGAAAACACACCCATACCATACATAGTTAATGATATTTTTTTTTTTCAAATTTAAAACCGGCTTATTAGAAAAAAGGTGCACGGAAGCGTAAAAATGAGTCAAGTTCAAGTGGCGTTCTACATGGCTCGAACTTTTTATATCAGAAGAGATTCACTAATTACGCCATATAGGTACCTATTTTTTAACAAAAATTTATGCGATAGGTATTTTGTGTTCTTTGGAATACATACTTACATATATATGTTTATTTAATATCAGTATAAATTTCAGAAGGATGTATGGTTTACATCTACATATATTTAAGTAAATAAGTTTGTGTGGGTTGCATACATACGTATATACTGTTAATATTTCTGATATCTTTATTTACTGTGTGTGGGTAGATAGGTAAAAAAATATAATTAAATTCAGATACATATATGCCCAATCTAGGGTCGCAGGTTCGATTCCTGTCTAGACCCTTGGTGTTTTCTGCAGGCGAACCAAGAAGCTTCGCGAATTTGTTTTGTTTAAAAAAGATTATAAAAAAATTTCTCTTGTTTTACATTCTTGTCTGAAATATTGACAAAATTATTCCATAACAACCTTTGGATACTCACAGAAAGAAGTAGGTATCTGGCTATGTATTTTTGTACTTTATATTAATACACATTAGCATACATAAATATAAAAATTTGCCGATTTATTTAATATTGAAAAGGTCATATTGGGAATTGCTGTATAAATCCACCTACCTACCTACACACATTCATATTATATATTTGAGTAAGAAAATTGTGAAAGTGTTTAGTGAAATGTGTGTCCGCTATTTTTTTAAATTGTTTAATAAAAGTAGAAAGTGTGCGATTTTTTTTACACTTCACTGAATTGAACTTTTTTAATAATTATTAAAAAAAATAGGCACATATGTATGTATGCATGTTACAAAGATTATACTAATTAAAGAATGCTGAGAAAACTATATTTTTCTTATTTAATTCACAGTTCAAAAACCAAAAAATTTTAATGGGTGGGTATTGTATTGTATTATGAGGGTTTGAATGTTATATTTTTCAAGCCATGTTTTTCCCAGTAAATTTTATATAGAAATATTTGGAATATTAAGCTTATTGCAAGCCATCACCACTTTTCACTTTTTATTATTTTGCAATTTATTCACAAATTGTTTAACTTTGAATTTTCTAATAAGTTGTGGCACATCTTTCATCAATTAAATTTTATTGTAAGTACATAGGTACTTATTGAATTAATCACACAAAATTTGTTTCTTCAATTTTCACCGTTTTCTTGTTAATTCGTTATTAAAGTACTTACTTTGTGTTTTATTAAATTACTAAAATTAAATAAATAAATAAGTCTTGTTGTTTTGGGAGGTCTTGCGTTGGTAACTATCCACACAGCACAAGAACGCGAACTTTAATGATAGTAAAACTCGTTGTAACATTCGCTTATAAAGGCGGCCGTATTGCTGCCGGTTGAGGGTTTTATGGAGCGGCAATAAAACACGTTTAATATGGGTTCTCTATCAGTTTTCAGACATTTTACCATATATGGATATGGATGCACAAAACGTGCATTATTGTTGCCATATTTCTAGTGAATTTTGTATTTTTGAGTATTATTGAGAAACGAGAGAGGAGTAAACCCGCTTTAAAAACATGTAAATACACGCTCTCAGAGAAAAATACAGAAAAGAAAAACTTAAAAAGTTTAATCACCATATTAATGTTTTATTTTTTTCCTACAATTATGTAGTTACTCTCATTGGCATGAACAACTAAACACAGATGCAGTGGTATTTCACACATGTGTGTGTATGTAAATATATTCAACATCATGGCAGAACTATACTCTGCCATGTTCAAAATAATAAAAATACAGGCGAGCTAGGCCAGAAAAAAGTTGCCAACTTAATTATCTTGTATATAATTGTTCATTTATTGCTTATATTTTGGCATGTTCATACATACATGTAGAGTTTGATAATCAAACAAAAAATTAGAAATAATTTCGTCTCTAAAATAAGATTAAAAGTTCAACATGCCTACCATTTGTTTTATATATATTTAGGAATTTGTGTTTTCCAATCCTAACTTTGTAGGTATTATATTTAGAGACCTGTGGCAACCATTGTACCTCATATTTTCTTTGGAGTCTACATTTTATTCAAGGGTTATTTTTTAAATTTTTCTTTTGTATAAGTGAGAACGAACCTCTTCGTTTTATATTGTTTGACTTTTTTTACTACATACTTATCTGACGTTGGTTGCATTTTTTTATTTGTATATATTGTGTATAAATTAGTCTCTCTTATTTTTTCAGGTATTTATGTATGTACATATATTTATGTGGTTAAAATATAAAAATATCTGCTATGTATTCAAGTTTATTTATTTTAGTTTTTTATTGTTTTTATGAAACGTCTGTGACTCAGTACAATTTGCTGATACACATGTGCATACATACCAATAGAGAGCTACATATATAGATACATATGTACGTCCTATTATTTCGTTAGGATTTAAATTTTAAAAATTATAAACTTTTTTTCTTATACATTTATATGTAGTCAGTACTAGTTAACAACATTTTAATGGAGTTATGTAGCTGCATATTCATAGGAAAAGTGGATGCAAATTAAGTTTTGATTATTTTTTATAGGCTTAGAAATAAATACGTAGGTACGTTTGTACTTACTTATTTATGTACAGAGGTACCTCCTTAAATACATACATAGGTATGTACGTTAAAAAAATTTTAAAAATTTATTAGAAAACAGGTATATACCTGCATACCTAAATACATTTATTTAATCGTTAGCATTTTAAAGTTTTGTGTGTTAATAAATTTTTATCCTTTTACAATACACAAATATATAAATTGTGACCCTGTGGTATAAATAATAAACTTTTCCTTTTTTATATGTTGGCTTATGAGCAAAAACGTACACAAAATTTTCCAAATATAAAACTGACAATTTCCTTTTTAAATTAAAGCAACTTCCAAAAAATTCTACTAGAATGATTTTGTTATTGTGTGTTTGCCTATACTCTATAAATGTAGATATAAATACGTTTGTATGTATTCAATATAGAAACATTTTTTTTTTTTTTTGTAAATTCTAAAAACTCAGCTTGAGAGAAAATTTATTACTAAAAAAGCCGGGTTTAAGAAACTAAAAAGAGAGAAATTGAATAAATTGTATGTACCTACCTACAATCATGTTCACAAAAATGTTTTCATATATACCTACTTACACACATACAACATTTACGTATTTACATTATGCTTCATAGATAGGTAATTGTTGATTTAATTTGTTAAACATTTTAGGTTCTAGATTGTAGAACTTACAGTTAGTTGTTACTAGGCACCTACTACATAGGATTTACCTTAAGCATCTATTGTAGAGCTCAATGCACAACTCCAACAAATTTAAGATTTCTTATGAAACATAAAATCTTTGTGGCTTGAACTCTACAGTATTCCACTGCCTTTATAGCTCATTTTGCGTCTGCCAAATGTAAGGAAAGTGCTGCAACGTTTGCTTTCCATTTAAGTATTCTGGCTGTTCACTAGTTAAGTGTGGAGTCTAAGGGCCTGTTCAGCTAAATACGAACGAAAGATTCGTTCGCATAATTAAGAACCAAAACATATTGTTGTGTATTGTCTTTGTTTTCAATACAAATTAGCTGAACAGGCCCTATAATTTAATTTAACCTGTTTTAGTGCTGACAAATATGATTACTTTTAAATACACTGCCTTAAAAATTTTAATTCTAAAAAATAGCATGTTCTTACAAAAAAGAGAAAACGGATTGTTATACTGGGTAGCATTTAATACTTTGCGAACAGCAATATGATTCATATATTATTTCTAAGTGCTTACCTAAATTTCTAGCATCGCAAAACTACTCTAAAATGTAATTACTTTTTGATTTTAATTTTTTTTAGAAAATTTAAAAATTTTCAATTATTTGAAAATGTTTTGGTTTTTTTTTATTAAATAAAAATTAAATTTTAGAGTTAAAAACATATTTAACCCTAAACGCACTTTTTTATTTTTAATCCACTAAGTACTTTCTTTGTCGCATCGACGAAGCCCGCCCCAGATCCAACAGAGTGTAAGAAAATAATTTTTTTTTTTAAATATCAATTTAACTTCATTTTTATTCATTTAACGTAAAAACTTAGTACTAAGTTTTAATTTTATTAAAAAACAAAAAAAAAATATAATTCAAGATTTTTTTTTAAATTTTCAAGAAGTAAAAACGATGTTCGTCGATTCGACCAAGACAGACAGTGCGTGCAGAGTTAAAAGTATTGTACCTAAAACACTACTTATTTCAATCATGTATCTATTTTACGGTATTAAGTAGTAGCTACAGGAAAATATAAATATCTATTGACTAAAGTTCATTTCTGTGCGAAATAATGTGTGTCACACTCTAGAGATGAATCCAAATTTTGATGAATTTACTTTTTAGCTCGCATACTTTTGCATGCACATCTACATGTGTGTAAACATGTTTGATTCAACTCTTGCATGTTGTCTAAAAATAAGGCTTTAATTAACGAAGACAAATAAAATAGTAACATCAGCTACCATTTGCTATTTTTTATGCGCTACTTGTAGTTTGGTGAAATTTTTTTTGCTGTTAACATCAACTGTTATTTTGCACAAAAAATAAACAAACTAATATGTACATACAATGTACGTACTCGTATAAGTATTTAATGTTTACATAAATAAAATACAAAAATAAATACCTAAATAGGTATTGTAAATTAAAATTTGTTCCAGACGATCTCAGCCAGTTTTAATTATTATTTACAAATACATATGCATATTTTTATATAAATATCAGCAATATCCATTACAAGAGAAATATATACTTACGTACATACATAGTTGTGTTGTGTACTTGTTGTATTCAGTTATTTATTGTAAGCATACACAATGACCTTGACAATTGCCAAGCTTGCATACGAATGTAAACATGTACACAAATTGCAAATATCAGGATTAAGCAGAGATATATTCCACGTAGAGAGATATGTCCACATTTTTCTGCTTTAGAGGCCTCTATGTTATCCACAAAATTTTACCTTGAGAGCCTTGCTAACACTTAATTTTTTTTTAATGCAACGGCCTTTAAGTTTTTATATGTAGGTATCTACTATGCAACCATTATAGTCACGTGTATGTAAATACATATGAACCTATTCATTACATGTTATAATTAATTTTTTTTAAGATTTCATATTTAATAAGATTGCTTAGACCAGGACCACACACAGCACTTTTAGGTGGGGCAAATCTTGATTTCGTAAGAGAGAGAGAGAGAGAGGAAAGAAGAATAGAAAGAACTACAAACTTGCTCGTACTCGGCAATTTCTTTTTGTTCTCTCTTCGTATCTTTTATAAAGATGTAAAAAAAGAAGACAGGTAGCCTGAAGGTTGCATGAATGACTGAATAAAATGCCGAAACAAGAAATTTGTGTGCGGACAAAATGAAAATTTTAAAAGAGAATTGAGAAAGAATTACTCAACTAAACTTGCCATGTTTGGTCTTGATCTTATTCTATGTGATATGTATGTATATATACCTGTACATACTGTCGTGTGTCCTTGATAATTAAGCTACGAAATTTAGCTACGAAAAGTACTGGAATAATTTGCAAAACTTCATTTTTTTATGTTTATTTTTTAACAATATTGCTAAAAATATCTTTGGCAAAGTTATAATTTTTTGAAAAGTTATTATTACCCGGTTTTCAAAAAACGTGCCTTGTTTGAAAGTTTATCAGGTCCTTCAAACAGAAGAAGAAATTATAGAAATCCGTTAGGAAACAAAGAAGTTCTGATTTGAAACTCTTACAAACCCGTTTTTCTTTACATTTACCAAAGTGACCTAACAAATTTAAAGATATCTATGGACTCCAACAAAACAGAATTGGTGCATGAGAACCCCTGAATAATTTTTTTCTTTAATTTTTGCATCATAGTGTAGTTATTGTTTTTTATTTATTCAATTTAGATAATCTTTTTTTATTTTCATTCGTAGGTATTTAAAATTCTATTTATTTTGTGTTTATGCATTATGTAAATTTAGTGTAACCTTTTAAATAATTCTAGGATTGTTAAAATCGATTATCTGTGTACAACGATATAAATTTCCTTGTAAAAAAATTTTTTTTAATTATTTTTAAATTTTAATTAAGTGATGCAAGTAAGAAAGATTATTTTTGTGCATTTTACCTCTTAAAAATGTGTTCCGTAACAGTTTCATAGGTATCAGTAAAATTAAAAATTTCAGACTAGTCAAGGCCATCTCTTTTTACTGTCAGTAGTTGTTAAAATACAAATTTTACAATCTTTTCCTTTTAACAGAGATACTACATTAACTACATTTGAAAAATTCATAACGGTTTTCTGTTTTTTCTTTTCCCATTGTCTAGTTAGTTGTACAAGTACACAACGAATTAATGCATGATTGTCTAAGAATGTTTTATGTCTATTACGTGGAACGTACTAGTAACAGTTACATTATTATGCAAACAGTTTTCCTCTCACTAGTTTCATACTTGTATGTAAGTATCTTCTAAATTTAGTACGAAAAGGCATAAATTGAGTTCTTTATATAGGGTATACGAGCATGCATTCATTTCCGTTATGAAGGAAGTTAATTAAAACAAAATGTATAATTGTTATAAATGCATTTGTGTGTGTTAGGATGTGCATATATATATATATATATATATATGTGTGTGTGTGTGTGGCGTATCTATTTAGCTTAGGTTTTCGGGAAGCAAAATTTCCTTTTATTTGGTAGCAGTACATCAGCGTTATTGAAATTTGTATGTTACTATTTCGATTTGAAACTACATACAAACCTAGACAGATATTTGCTTTAATAATTTTTAATGGAAAATTAAAAAAAAATGTCTTATACACACTGTGCGCCGCAAAATACATTTGGAAAAATTTTACATTAACTGCATTATGAATCATTATTTATGAAGAAATTTGAAAAATTTGAAAAAAAAATAAATAAACGTAAATAATCTATATATTCTGTTCCGGTCAATAAAAATATTACTTACCTATACATACCTACATATGTATATGTATCTGTGTATTTTTAGGAAATGTTATTTGAAGATACATAAATGATTAAATAAATAAATTGGGTCAAAGTTTTAGCTTCAGTAGGTATATATAATAAAACATTCTAATGATCAAAGAAAAGTGCCTATTAAAGAGCTGCACAAGCATACTTGAAAGCCACACATAACTACAAACATGTATAATATTTTATAATAAAAATTGCTGGTAAGCCTTTTCAAGTATGCTTGTGCAGCCCCTTAGTACCTCTATGAAGCTTAGGAATAAACTGCAATTTAAATCAAAATTATGTGCATCCAAACATAATATTACATAGCACCTAACATAACATAATAATGTATCACTTTCCTTAGTCTTCTTTGTTTTTAGTAGATCGATCAGTATCTAAATATACACGAAGCTTTTTTACTAATTTGCTTTTTTTAATTATTTTATTTATTTATTTGTTAGTGTTTTAAACACTTTTAGAATTAATTCATAACAATAAATTTGCCGCTAATCATAATGACCTTTCTAGTGAATGAAATATGTAAATATTGCAGCAGTTTGCTGCTTTGTTTTGGGGTGCGGGTTTCTTAGCTCAATCACTTGATTGCACATTGATAAATGATGTTCTCGTGTATAAAAATCTTTCATATTCTGTGTTTTACTAAGCTCAATAATATCTATTATATTTATAAGAACTGTTCTCTCTAGAGTCTGCCAATTTGGTTGAATATTTTAAGGTAATATTGAATTGCCTGAAATGATTGTTTGTTTTTCTATTTCTCTACTCTTAGTTTTGTATTGTTGCCATACATGTCTACAGATCTAGCTGACATTCAAGCCTGTAGAAATTTATTACTATGTATTGTACAGCCATAAATGTGCATGTATGTACGTAACATTGTATAGCTCTAGTAAATGAGTTTGTTTAATATGGTTATAAAAATTGTTTTTAGAAAAACATTCGTGTAGGTTTACGGTTACGTTTATTTTGCAAAAATAATTTATAAAACTGGTTTTAAAAATATTTGTGTTTTACTACGTCAGAGAGTACTCAACATACACACACACATGCACATGCATATCTGGTATATTCAAATAAGAAGAACCCTGCAGGCAACTCAGCTAACTTCACATACTCTAAATTCCTTACTAGTGGTGTGAGGTTGATGCTTTGATTATTTTTAATAAAAGCAGTCGAGTCTGCCTTTCGATGACTCTTCAATTAACTTGTATCTGTAGTGCAATTCAGCAACTTTTATTACGAACATTCGTATCGAAAAAACAAGTACTATAACGATATTTTATCGAATTCGGTATTCAGTAACTTTCCAACAAAAATATTCGCTACGATAGAAATCGTTATTTGCATTGATTATTTATGTGCTATGAAATTAGTTACGGCATACTAAATTCGATAAAATATCGTTATAATTGTTTTTCCGATACGAATGAAATATAAATAAATAAATGCCTAAATAAAACCATGTGCAGTGGACGATAGTGAAATTTATAAAATTGGTGAGGGATGAATGTGATGAGAAATTGTGCTTAATTTAATTTATTTATTTTTTATTGTAAGAAACTTGAATTGAGGCCTAAACTTTTGTAGCCGACTACCAAATTGCTTACAGGGCAGCTGCTATGTATTCGGGTAGGCAACACAATAAACAGTAAGCAAGCAACAACATGCATGCCAATATGTATCTCAATATCGTGTTGCCAGGTTCTTTCTTGTTTATTTTCTTTTAAAATGCTAGAGAATTAAGTTTTTTGCTTCTTGTCTGCGTTTCTACGTAATTATGTCACGTTGCTAATTTGCAATAGGTATACGAGTATTAATTACCTATTATTTTTATATTAGCCTACTTTACAGACTTTTCATGAGAGCATTTTATTTTGTTGGGTTGTATAAAAATTTCATCTAATTAGGCTTTTATATATACTATAAAACATTTTATTTATTTTTATTTTATTTTTAAAGTCCCTTGCTCTTCAAAGATACATTTGACATCGGCCTTGGTAGTTGAATAGCATACATTCATGTATGTAAATGGGTCATTTTGGCCCTCGAAAACAATATTGTTGTATTTGCAACAAATAAAAATTTTGAAATTTAATCTTTTTCACGTGCATTTTCTTCATTTCATTCTACAAGATAAAGCAAAAAATTTTAAATAAATATGATAACAAATACCTACATGTTATCTGCATGCATATACTTGTATGTGTGTGTATGTGCATATTCGTTAGCGTTAGTGCTTCTCTAAAATTAAGAAAAATATTCTGTAAATACATTTAAAATTTAATAATAACTACATAGTATGTACACATGTATGTAATGAAATAAATTTATTTATTAAATTTCACTAGAGATTTAGGACTGTAAAGTTTCTGTAGAAAATTACATAAATAAAGAATATAATTGGGCAGGTATGCATGTGTGTATGTATGAAAGTCGCGGTGCGATTATAGCCCTTATGATGTTCAGCGGTTTTAGCGGCTTTCGCTTTGCACTTGTACAGAAGTTCCGCCCTCCTGCAGGCATTGCTTTCAAAGTATGGTCAATTATTCATCAATCAATTATAATTTTGCTTTTAGTAAAATATTTTTAACAGTTTTCTGTATGGTAAATAACATAGCGGCTAACATTTCATTTCTAGCGCCAAATTACTCGTATTATAAATTATCAATTCTGTGTGTATGCGTGTGTTTCTAATTGTTTTTTTTTGTGTTACCATTTATTTGCAAACATTCGAATATCTAACGTTAAACGTGTGTTTCTGGTTGATTTGAATATGATGATGACCTGCATTTAAATTGGTACAATAATCATTGTTGCAATACTCGTACTCATTTTTGTTATTGTTATAATCATTGTTATTTTTTTTTTTTTTATTTTTTTTTTGTAATACAACAAAAGATTGTTGGATAGAAAGTTGTTTTTCTTATTTAATTTTTTATTTACTGGTTTAAATTGCATTGTCTTCAAAAGAGAAATGAAAGAAGAAAAAGATACATAAATAAATTATTCAAATACCGAAATGAAAAGCAAATTAAACTGAGAATCCAACAAATCAAATTTGTTGTAAACAATACCGTAAACAATTAAAAAATTAATACAAAAATTTGTATGTATGTGTGTATATTTCAATGACTAGTATGTTGCGAACTCGATATAATTTTTTTTTTATACATTTTGGAAAAATTTGCACAAGCCACAATGTAGCTCCACACATAGAGCTGGCTTCCAATAATTGAAAAAGTAAATCTGGCCTTTATGCGCCTTCCAATTATATTTTCTAAAAAGTTTTTTATAAAACCGAATTCTTACTTTTTTCAAATTGGAAAGGATTGTACATCTAGTACAAATGTTCTTTTTCAACTATGTACTCGTACATGGCTTGTCGACAGCACACATTGAAGGTTCACTTTCCTTTGAGTTTTTTGTTTGAAAACTCATATACACAATATGTAATTTGATTGGAAACAAAATGTTTTTAGAACCATGCGTGATTACTACTTGTTCATACATTAGCACGTGATTAACGTGAGTGGCATGCGTTTGTAACCAATAGAAAAATTTGATCCCAGGAAAAAATTATGGAAAGTAGTGCATCTGAATCTTTTAAAAAAAAAGAGAATGAGATATTTTAGGTGCTATAGACGCGTTATTTTAATCACACACAAATGTTTTGAACATTTATAGATGCAACGTTATACATCATCACTTCACTACATAGTGTAAAACAAAGTCGCTTTCTCTGTCCCTATATCCCTATGTATGCTTAAATCTTTAAAACTACGCAACGGATTGATGGAAGAGGAAGGTTTATATGTATAATCTTGGAAGGTTTAACGTCACAAATCCGCCCGGCAGGTAGCGCTATAGTCGGTATCTGGCTTATTTGCCTACTACCTGTTTTAACCCGGTCTCGCACGGTTCTTTACTCTATGAGTACTAAAGGGTGTCCGAACAAGAACGCAAGATTTAAATTTGGCGCCATTCGAAATGTCATTGTTTGACATTTGAACAATTGTTATTGTTTGCTAGTAGAAGGTACGAGGTTAGTAAAAAATGACCATGGACAGCGAAGGGAGTTCGTTAATTGGATATTGGAGAGACAACATGAAAATGCTGATTTTGCCGATAAAATCATCTTCAGTGACGAGGCCCATTTCCATCTTGATGGCTTCGTCAATAGGCAGAATTGTCGCATTTGCGGTGAGGTAAAAATTCTCGTTGCTTTGCCTTCAAATTTTATTTATATTAAAAAATTATTAAAAAGAGAAAAATATTATATAAGTTGGGTTATGCCGAACATATAATAAGAAATTAGCCGAATCCGTCCAGTCGTTCTTCAGTTTGAGAAAAATTAAAAAAAAGGGCGTGATCTATTTTTATTTTCATAAACATATAAGGAAAAAATCTGCCAAATTTGGTTAGCTATTTTCCGGGTCAGCTAGTAACCTATATGATTTTACCGAAAATGTCACCAAATATTGAATTTTACAGTTCTTAGATGCGCAAAAAAAACAACTTACTTCTAAGTAGAAGTTCTAGTATTTATTATGCTGCAGGTGTAGTGTAGTTGAGACAACTGCTTTAATGAGTTGTCTTTTTTGTATGTTTTTGTCAACTGCACGAATAAATTGTTGTAATCAGTAATAACACAAACAGGTTGTACTATGAAAATTACAACTAAATTAAAGTTGAGCTGTGAACCATAATAGGGGCACTTGTTACTCACTTTTTTTTTGCTGGGATAAACAACACCAGACATTGAACTTCAAATAATTAAAAAAATGTAATATTAAATTAATAACTCGTTTTTGATTCACCTACTCGCAAGTTTATTTGTTAGTCAATGAACACAAAAAAATATTTATATATTTATGTGCATGTGTGTGTTCACTGAGCAAATAAAAAAAGAAATCAGTGATTAAATAGTAGATAAACAAAATTAACTAAACATGTAAAAGTAGTTAATAATTTGCTATTTTTATTATTTATTAAAAATTAAATTGAAAAGAAAGAAGGGAAAAAAGAGAAAATACTCTCGCACAAAAGATGTTTTTGATTAAAAAAAAGTATGCAAAATTATGCTCAAAAAATCTCATGCAAAATAAAAGAAATCGGGCAAACGACATCATTGTCGTTTACGATCGTTGTCATTAAGACCAAAAAATTAAATTGCTTGAAAAGATAATTTTTCGTTGTGATCTAGTCAGCTTATTTACAAGCAAATGACTCATTTCTGGTTTTTCTATTTTGAATATAAATAATTTAAGTTTTTATTAGAATGTGTGAATAATACAGAATAGTACGATAAGTATTTACATATGTAAGTATGCATGTATACACAGGCTGATTGATGACGTGTCGCTAATAAAGGGTTTTGAAATGTGTAAATAAAATTGAATTTTAACAAATAACTGATTAATTATGATTCATAAATTGTTCAATTTATACATTTTTAGTCACAAACAGTTTTTTGTTTTTAATAATTTTACTACTAGAAAGCATTTATTTGGCCAAGATGCTTTTGTTAATAAACAATATAGAAAAATAGGTATGAACAAGTTAAATTTGACTGTGCCGAGTCTTATATACCCTTCACTGTTGTAGCTTAAATATTTCTAAAAAACAAAAACTTAATAAAAAATAATAAATACAATTTTTAATGAACTCGTCAATATTTATTAAAATGATGCTCTTTAAATAAATAAAATAAATAATAAATTTCAGTTAAAGAAATTTAAATTAACGACATTCACTATAAAATACGTTCTAGGTTCGTTATTTTTAAAACCAATAAAATGATAAGAAAAGGAAATTCTAAGAAATAAAATAAAATATTTTAAAGTGTTGTTCATAAAAGTTTTTTTAGACGATTAGATGGTACGTTTCGTCTAAACAGCACACAAGAATGCAAAATAAATTTTTTAAGCCAAAGTTGGTATATATTAAAATAATTATTTAATATCAAATAAATAATTGCAAATTAAATTTCAATACAATTTCTGTATTCGTAGTTCTATTACCCAAAAGGCATTTACACACGTTTGTATAAGAGTGACTGCCTGGTTTCGTGTTTGTATGCACAAACATTACACACATGTATGACTTAAAAATTTGCATAAAAAAAGCAAAAATTATTGAAAATCTAAACTATCGGTAGTATTTTTGATATTTCTAGGGCATTTGTTGACCGATTGCTGTCATTTTTTGCACAGCCATTATGCCTGTCAATTCTAATAAAACTGCATACCACATTTTTCTGCCCGTTTTATATTGTAGACAAAATTCGCACAAAAACCTACTCAGAAAAATGGTAAAAATAGAGGTAGTTAATTTTTTTTACCTATAGCTCCGCCATTTATGGATTCATCCGGCTGAATTTCTATATCAACTGGAAAAAAAACAACTGATAGACTGGTATGCTAAACTCTTTTGGAGGTCTTCTGGGGAATCCAGAAAGTTGCTTTCAACGACTACACGGACAGACAGATAGGCATCGCTTTTTATAAGGATTCAGAATATATATTCTTTATAGGGTGTACCCTTATTACTTACAGTGAAGAGGTTAGAAATTGCCTAAAGGTACTGACTCACTATCCTACACGATCGTACGATTATGTCAAAATAATGTGTGACAGAATTCTGTCCTACTTGAAGAAATCGCTTTAAAATGGCGAACTTTATGCCACACTATTATACAAAAAAAGATGCAAAAATATATGTTTACTCAGCTTAATACTTTTAAAAGTATTCATTTTCTTCTTTGCCGCAAAATATTTTTTTACAAATATGTACAATGAAAAATAACCTAAAAGCTTGTATAAATAAAACACAAGCTTGGTATTGTTGCTATTTTTCTGCCTTGAACATAGAAAATGCAACTCTGATCGCACAGATAAAATTTATTTTAGGAAAATTTTCATAACATTAAAAAATCGGACAGACCTGTCAAAAAGTCTGCTTGTTCAATACACACTATCATACTTTTTTAGCACACATACGTTTTTAGACAGATCGTACGACTAAGTAGGATAGTGAGTCAGTACCTTAATGAGCATCTGGATTGTATGCCCTGTCTGCCACAGCTTTAAAAATTTTGTATTTGTGTATGTTGCATTGAAAGAAAACATTTTTGGTGAAATATTTATGTCTGTCTATGGCTGATATTTTATGTTTAATTTGTTGCTACTGAAAATGTGCTAAAGAAATTGCAATTATTTTATATCGTATAAAAATAGTAGTGTAACAAGTTGTGGGTTAAATCGGGATTTTATGCTGATTAATTTTTTTTTTTTTAATTATAAAATACCGTAAAATCATAAACAAGGCTTTTAATATATTAAAAGTATATACTTCAACTTGTCTATAAGAAATTGTAGTCTTTGGCAAACGTTCCATAAGTGAACTTGAGTCCTTAAAAGGCTTGCCCATTTAAGCAATGGCTTTGTAATACTGGTCATGTACAAATACAATTCTGTGGCCAGCCATTGTTAAACTGGAAATTGTTTTGCAGTTTACACATTTCATTTATTTGTGTTACATTTGCAGATACACAGATAAAAGTAGTAATTTATTTCATTTAAAGAAAAGCTTGCGAGAGTTTTTGTGTTTAATTAAACAAAAAAAAAAAAAAAAAAAAAAAAAAGTAAAAATAAATAAATAATCAAGCCTGTGGGCAAACCATCTAATTATTTTTATGTAGTTTTATTTTCGTTTAAATTATTGTTTTTTTTTTTTTTTTTTTTTTTTTTTTTGATGATCGTCTATTAAGAAAGTAAAATATGCGAAAACAAATTAAAAAGCTTTTATAAGATTTTGCACAAACCATGAAAAGTTTTCACACGCTTTTAAACTGAATTTAACAGACCGTAGAAATTAAAAAAAAAATTTGAAGTACCACGATGGTGGGTGCTGCTGTTAAAGTATTTAGTAAATTTTGTAAACAGAATGATAATTGATAATCAAAAATATATGCATTTTAAATTTCATAAAATTTTTTAAGCTTAAAGGCATCTAAATAAAAAAATAGAATTAAACATGACAACCTCTTCCAATTAGATGTGTAATTCTATAGAGGTATTGCTCATGTGATCATGGCAATAAAAATAAAATTAACATGAGCAAGAAAGCCTAGAAGAATAGAATTATTCACATTATATTTTTGTTTATAAATATATACTTTTAACTAATCTCACTTATCTGTATCTAAAATTAACACTCGGTATGCAAAGTTTATCAAAGGGTTTTAATTATAGCCGTTTCATACTATAATGCGAGTCATACGACTTATCAAAAACTGAAATCAATTGAGATACTTTAATAAAAATTTTGAAAAATTTATAAAATTAGAGTTGTTTTTAATTTTTTTCATTGCAAGTGCGATAATGTAGTGGGACACTTTTGATTGTATTTGATTTCTTTCTGCAAAAATTCAACGAATGGTATAAAATGGTCTTTACAGAGCAGGGATGATTTATTTACTTGCACTTATCGTGTATGATTCATAATGAATGATATAAAAGGAATACGTTCTTTGTTTCAATTTTGATGCCTTAACTGGCAAATGATTTCCCACCCAAAATTTTAAATTTAAATAAAGGGGTGAACACGATAAAGGAAACATAAAAGTTAATATAAAAAAAAATATTATATTTCAACGGATGTCTGTGAGTCATTCGTTCGATTAATTTTCTGTGCTGGTATGGAACAAGTATAAATATAAAAAATTAAAGAGAAGTAAAAGAAAAGATATGCGAGGAGTCACATACAAAAAGATTAGTATTTTTATGAATATGAAACGGGTATGATTAATACTGATGATTGTAGCTGGTAATATACACACATAATTATTTATATGTAGCTAAAATGATATTAAAATTAACATATCACTTACACGTACATACAGACGTATGTATGTATGTAATATAAACATGGTTTTTAATTTATTAATTTAAGTTTTGATAAGAGTCAATTTTTTTACGTACATATATGGATATTTAAATTCATATTTGTACATATGTACGAAGGAGAACACACGCACATATTTACTAGAGCAATGCAAAAGTACTTGTTTTATAAAATATTACGTACGCTTGTAGTGATGTGTCCCTTTCAAATATGCTTGTGCAGTGCTCTAATATTTAAATGTAAACAAATTCAAAAAATATCCGAATTTACTGTTCAGTCATTTTTCATTTCCATTAGACCCGAGCCAAATAACACACGTATGTATGTATAATTACGACTATCTGCTTTCTCTCAGTTTTGTGGACCTGTTTTTCTAATTTTTTGCACAGACATTTTGGCTGCCATATCTGATAAAATTGCACACCACATTTGATGTCCTTTTTGGAGGTATTAGAAAAATGGTTGAAAAAGAGGTATTCGCGGTTTTTCACTTATAGCATAGAAATTGTTGAACCGCTCATGCTTAATTTTAATAGCAACTTGAAGACAATAACAGTTGACATATTGGTATACTAAACTTTTCTATACGTTGTCTAGAGACTTTAAAAAGTTGATTTCAACGACTACACAGCAGACAAACGACACATTATACGGTGCAGAAAATTCATTACGGAATAAAATACTTTCATACCTACTAAAGCGCTGCACAAGCATACTTGAAATGGCTTACAAGCAGTGCACATTTTGCTGTTCTCAATTTTTTACTTACATACGAGTACATATTAAGCGAATAAAAATAGTCTCGTGACCATATTTTGGCTGCAAACCTAGATAGAAATTCTTAATTTGTAGTCTTTAAATTAAAATAGTAAATGATTGAAAAGAAAATTTTTTGTATGTATGTATATGTATATATATATATATATATCAATGTGTAATATAATACATTACATAAAAATTTCCGGATGTTGTATGTATGTATGTATGTATTTTTGTGGTAGAAGCATAAGTGTTAACTAATAAAATAAATTTCAATTTTAACGGACATTTATCAAAATTGTTTATGCAAAACACATCAAATAAGCAGTCAAGGCACAAGACTTTGTTTTGTTATTTAATTAAAAATTCTTAAAACGTGCAACAAAGATTATTCAAGTAACTAGTAGGTATGTATGTGTGTGCTGTGTATGTATATGTTCCTTTTTTCATAATATGTGTAATACGTGTGTACATATAGTAAGTTTTAAAAGTATGAAATAAGTAAATATGTACTTGCATACATACTAACGAGTAACTAGTGACGAAGAGTACATATATTGAAAAGCCATAAAAGGCAATCAAATTGTCATGTTGCATGCCGCCGAAGGCATTACTGCAAGCTAAACTTGCAAATACATTCATATTACACATACTGTATGTATCGTGTGTGTGTGTAACTTTTACTATACCTAAAATATGCTGGACAAAAGAAATTATTTCTTTTGCTAGGTACTTCTCCAAGTTGTAATGGCAGGACGGTATGTCGTGTCACATCCTTCGTTTTTTCTTAATAAAAAAAAACAAACTTTTAGAATACACCTACATAAGTGGATACGTTTGTATGTATATGTATGTAAAATTATATACCCGTCAGCCGGCATTTTACTTACAACAGACTAAATTGTGTAGAAAGTAGTAAATGTGAGTTTGAATATTGAGTACATTTTTATTTAGCTCTTATTTTAAGCACTTTGTTCTCTCTTTGAGGCAGGTGTACAAATAGAATTAAGGCCAATAAATAGATTTGTTTCAATTTACACATATAAATAGTGGATAAGATAATTAAATAATAAATCAGGGGACAAATCGTCACATTCGATATCGAATGAAGACAATAAAAATTTAAATTTTTTGGTATGAAAAGCATTATTTCAAAATTTCGATTTGTGTTTATTTTGATTCTCTAAAGAAAGAAAACTTAAAATTGCATAAACATATGAGCTGTTACTTTTGAAAATGATAGAAGTAAGTCCACTTTTAAAATAAAATAAGTTAGCCGTAATTGTGGTAAGATATACACAACATTTTACCAAAATTACGGTTGGCAAAAGTTGACTTATACCACGCAAAATGTGACTGTTTATAACTAATAAAAAATTATTAAGAGAAATAAATTATGTGGGTACATATCACACATCACTACACCACAAGTGTGATATTTTATAATAAGAAGTGCTTGTAAGTCAATTCAATTCTTGTGTAGTTACGAAGTTATCTTTTGTTACACATTAAAAAAATAAAGAAATTAAAAATGCCAAATTTAATTTTACTTTATGAAATTCTAGCAAAATTGCCTACTGTGCTAATACGGTGGTGTGTATGTTAATTGTGGATGGAAGAGAACGATGTGGTGGTGGTGGTGGTGTTGTCTAATTTTTGTTTTAGAGGGAAAGGTTCTTTTTGCAACAAACAATTTATAATTCTGTCATTCCCTTTACTTTAGACATAAAATAATGTGGTGTTTGTGTATATAAAACCAGGGTGCGGCTTTATACTGAAATGTACCAAAACATTTATGTATTTGTTTGTCCTAATATTTCTACAGGGCGCATGCATGTTTCAAAATATTCATGTGTGCATATATGTATGTATGTACATCTGTATTCACATGGGTATATTCCTTTATCTATTTTCTTTTATAAGTTTTTTTTTTAGCTACAAGAATAAAAAAACAGTAAGAGAAAAAAAAATTTATTTAAAAATTATAAAAAGTGAAATTTGTAATAATAACAACATAAGAACATGTAATTTCTCTCAGAGTTATGGATGAATGTACATTTTAAATGAAACTAGAATGTTCCTTATATGCTCTTTTATTGAAAATCAAGAGAGTGGGAATTAACATTCCTTATCTAAAAGTCTTGTTTCAATATGTACATATGTACGTACCTATCAACTATACATACAAATATTCACATATATATGTATGTACATAATTACGTATGTACTATGTATGTATATTTGTTATTAGTAAATAAATTTGGCAACACTTGTAATTTTCACTTTCTCTCTGTGAGCAAGACCATTCATTTCTGTCTCTCAACACTGCCTCCCTGACGAAATAAAAATCATGCGTATTCCTGGAAATAAAACTACCCTTCGTTCACCATCATTTGCTTTTTTTTTGTGCTGAAGGGCATTTTTCTATTCTACAGTTGTTACCATATGATATTTTTGGTGTTTGTTTTTTTATTTACATACTTCTTTCGCCGGCATACTCAATTATTTATTGATTTTTGTTACGTATCTGCTACTTATGTATATCCTTTTAGGAATATTGCAATTTTTCGTCAACTTTTGTATTTGATTCACTACACATGCACTGTACATATACAAATACAAACACGTACATTCTGCAAGAATATATGTATATACATATTTGCTGCTATGGACAGCTCCACAAAAAATTTTACTTAGTTCAAATTGTATTATTCTTATCTCTATACGTAAGTCTATACGTATATAAATATGTGTGCATGCATGTGTTACTTATTTCTTAATCAATGTTTTTTTAATAATATTTTTATACCTACGTGTACTTTACTTACGTTCTTATCTATATGTATGTAATATATATACACAAGTGTAGTACATACATTATTAAATAGCTTCAAACTAAGGAGTGACTACTGGGGACCATGTTAATGCCTCGAGCTGAAACATCTATTACACAGTTAAAAATTGGTGATTTATTTTTTTTTTAATTAAAAAAAAAAAAACTTAGAGAAATATACAAATTCCGTTTTAGCTCTTAATAAGGATAACTAATAAAAAGTTTTTATTATTTTATACATACTTATACCTTACCTTCATCCTTTGTAAATTGTATTTCCACAACTTAAATAGTTGTTGGTGTGTATTGTGCTGATGTCTTTATTGTTGACCAAATAGGTATTAGGGGTAAATTATTTTTGTTTTATAAATTCAATTGAAAATGCTTTACTAAATATAGTAATGAAATTGCAAATAAATTAACTACTATTATATTATAGTTAATTTTGTTGAAATAAAGCTAAAAAATTTTATACAGACTTTTTAAAGTCATATACTACTACTAAACAATTACAGTATTAGGTTAATCCAGAGTGTTAATATTATAAAGTTTAGAGAAATATTAAAAAAATAAAATTAGAATTGAAAAAGCATTAGTTTAGAATCTAAAATAAAATGTTTGCTTAATGGAGAATAAAAGTTCTATTTTTATTTTGTTGTGATACGTGAATTTCGGTTTTTAATTTGTTTCATTCGCTATCGAATAAAATCCTATATGTACAATTTTACCTCCCTAATAAATAGAAAAATTAATTTAGCAAATCTTAATTAAAAACTGGTAAGCACAAACGAATCTTAAAATGAATGAATGATACTCATATGTTGTTGAAAAAACACCAAGTTTGTATATTTTTACCAAAATTGGAAAAATTACGCATAGTTGGTTAATAAAAACAACTTATCAAATAACCGCCGTTATTAACAATAAGTATATTTCATTGAAAAGTAAAGTATATTTGTAATTTATTGAAGGAGAACTCTGATTTTATTAAAAAATAACATAAATATATTTCCTTATCAAATATATAGTGTGTATTTTTTTTTGCATAAATAGTGTATTAATTAATATTATATATTTTATAAATTTCCATTGAGACGTACTAGGGTTTTTAGCATGTAACATTATACTACATTGTCGACGTTTATTTTTTAAAAATAATTTTATTACATCAACAAATTTAAAAAAGATAAATTTAAAATTAAAACAGTCACTAATTGAAAACCAACTTATTATTCATATTTTTTATATTATTCTCCACAAAGTTTGGTGTCATAAATATACAACTTATATCATTAAGCTTATGTGTGTATTAGAGTTCTAACTCAGCTAACAGTTAAAAAATTAGCAATAATTATTAAGTGCTTTGATTTCAAAATTTTTGATTTCCGTTAATAATTAACGTTAAAAAAAACTTTTAAATATGCGGATTGTACTAGCAAAACTACTGTGATAAATTCAATCAGAAACTATTGTGAATTATGAATTTTGAACAGCTGTACAATAGCCTTTTATTTTTTATAGGTTGTGGTTATGAAGTAAATTTCTTGCATTCACTTCATTTGTTTTACAATTTTCAGTAAAAAATAAAACTAATAAATGGCCTTAACTAATTTTTTAATAAAATCCCTGCAGCCAAAGTGTGGACTTACGAGGACACCTTTGTTATTAGTGAATCGGCAAGGACATACGATTAGAGGAAAACGACCTGGTGTAGCTAGAACTCTTGAACAACGATTGCAGGGTATGGACGTTTATGTATACATAGCAATATGCAATTTTAAATGCTGTTTTTCGTTTTTATAATATAGAGGAAAATAAAGAAGATCCCGAAATCACTGCTAGACACAATATTGGTTTTCCAAAATTAAAACCTAAACGATCGGAACAACTTAAACAAAGATTAAGTCATCTTAAAGCCCAACGTGCTGATAAGGAGCTAGAGAAAGAGGCCAGAAGTAATCAGTGTAAGTACTGACTGAAAGAACTTTATGTTAAATTACTCCAAAAATTTTGATACTACTAAGTTGACTACTTCAACTTTGAACGAATCGCAATTTCATCAGCATGCCTTACATCAACGCAAAAGAAACTATAAAAAATGTACTTACTTTTTATTCATATTGATAATATAGTTTCGTTTATGAATTAATAGCTTTTAAGTAAGTGATATATTATTTTTGAACTCAAGCCAAATTAGCAAAGTGGAGGCTTGGATTTGTGTTTGCAATAATCTCTTTAGTCTTAATTAAATAACCGTTTTTTTAGTACTTATCGATCTGAACGAAGTTCACGAGGATTACTCTCAAAATTCACGTGGTTATGATTTGCGAATTATAGCAGATCACTATGGCATTTTTAAAGACCTTTTTGGGGCTGCATACTTTGTACCTCGTGTTAACTTATCTATTCAGGTGGGTGTAAAATATGCAAGTATATACCATTCAAACGTTAATATTCTCATGTTTAGTATAAAACAAGTGATGATACGCTCATTCCCGTCTATAATGGAAATATAATAAAGCCAAGGGAATCGAGACAAGAACCTTTGGTGACATTTGATGGTACTACTGATCCTATTACAGGCAAGCCAGCTAAAGAAGTTTCTTACTGGACATTGATTGCTACAAATCCAGATGGACATTTTACTGCAGATGATAAAGAATATGTACATTGGTTTGTGTAAGTACAACACACATGGTTCTTTAATTTATTATTTTTGATGTTGTTTAATTTTTTAATTTTAGAGGCAATATTCCCAATGGTGATGTTCAAAAGGGCGATGTTATTGTCAATTATTTGCCTCCATTTCCACCTAAAGGTATTGGGTATCAACGCTTTGTCTTTATTTTGTATAAACAGAACAAAATATTGGACTTTAGTTCAATAAAGTTGTCGGCTGAAGACAATGTCAATTTAGAAAAGCGGACCTTTAAATCATATGATTTCTATAGTCAACATCAAGATTATATAACACCCGCTGGCTTAGCATTTTACCAAACGAATTATGACAAATCTTTAACTGACTTCTACCATAATGTTTTGAGTGAGTTTAATAGAAAATTTTATTCAATGTTTCTTAAACGTACATATGTATTTACTATTTGTACTATTTTTTTAAGATTTAAAGGAACCTATTTTTGAATATGATTTTCCCGAACCATATATAGCAGACCAAAAATTTTTCCCATTAAGAGAAGCATTTAACCTATACATGGATCGTCATCGAGACATAAAAGAAGTGAATAAAGGATTTTTAGAACGTAAATTGGCCAAAACTCATCCATTTAATGGTCCTAAAAAGCCGTTAGAATATCCAAATGCGCACCCAATTAAGAACAAACCGTCTTGGTTGGTTACCGAAATCAGAAAAGAACGTTTGAAAATTGGTCGCATAAATGACTATTAAACTGAGTTTGTTAAGTTTAGTTACAAGATTATTTGAGAATAATGTGACGTGCTTAATAAAATGTTATTTTGAAAGAAGTAAAATTTTAAAATGTGTTTTTTTGTTTGATTTCTTTTTATTATACAAGTATGTCCGTGCATTTCCATCTGTAATAAAGAGTAAATATGAGGTCACATTTTCGTTTAACTTTTATTTGTTACATTTATTTTTTAGTATTAATTTTTGAAGTTGAAATATTTTTTACTTTTTGAATTGTTATGAAGTATTTGTATATTTAATATTTGGCACAAAAATTTCAGTTTAAAATTATTTATGTTTTTAACAACAAATTAAAAATGATTACATTAATATGCTCAACAAAAATTAAAATTAAAAAATTTAAAAATAAGTTAATGTTAGTTAGTTTGTTTAATTCTATTCTAAAAAAGTACACGTGTTACAATATGTTGATTTTAAGCGTACTATTTTTTTAAAATTCCAAATGTTAATTTAACAACTACTTAAAGATTTTAGTCGAGTCTTCAGGTCTCGGCTTTACCATAGGTTCCAACTGGTGGCCTATACATGGCTGGTAAACTCAATACTTGAGGCAAATTGAAAGCATATTTCCGTTTATTAATATTTTTAAAGACATTATCCATACGACAACCTTCACTTCGTATTGTATTTAAAACGTGTGGAACATTTTTTGCTGGCAGTTGAAACTCTTGCACCAACATCCGACACTGTTCCAAGGTAACAGCCATACCAGTGCGATCTTTCGCACTCTTACAAGATGTGAAACGTAAGCCGGACATTAGACGACAAGCATCTTCCGCTAGATGTAAGATTTTCACATTCTTCGACACATTGGCCTTCAATTGTTCTTCCATGAAATTAAAAATACTCTGAAGATGCTCAGACGCTGGCTTATAGGGTTCATTTTTACTGGGTGTTTCTGGTACTTGCAAAGGTAACTTACGAAATCGTGAGTGATACTGCTTCAATCGAACATAGTTATCCCAATTCGAACGATGCTGTTCACGAGTGCGACCTATAGCCTCTGCGAGTGTGGCCTTTTCGTTGATGCCAATGTTAAAGAAAACTGGCGTTACTTTAAAGTTGATTGTTTGTTTAGTGGGCAAAAGCGCATAGACATGTTCTGGTACAGGTAGTTGAACATTTAGAGCTTGCCTTGATCCATTTACGCGCGGAGTTGGAACAGAATGTTGATCGGTATTTGGTATATTACAACGTACCAATATAAAGTCTACAGCCAATAAATCTTCAATGGCGATGCACATATCGCCCCACATGTCTATTTCCCCACCATAGAGCGACAGAAGACCTTCGAAGTATGCAAGAGGCCCTAAATCACAAAGAATTGTTATGAAGTTGGTCGTTATATCATTTGCCCACAATTTTGCCATTAACGCGCTAACAAGTGCAGTTAAAGCCTGCGAAAAACACACATCTCTTCTATACATGATTTCCAAGTTGATACTAATTCTATGCATATTCTGTTGTAAACGTTGCACTGAATGCATGAGACGAGCAGTTTTTAATAAGCCATCCATAGCATGACGTAATTTTCGCATAGAAGGACGTAATTCAGAAGCCCAATCGGTAGTTGATGACAAATCAAGACCTGTAGAAGGATCAGGAATATAATTTGAAAATTAAAAAAAGTTCTTGAAAATCTAGAACTGCAGCAGCACTTACCATCTGTAAATTTATTTCCCTTTCGCATAGATGGTGTCTGATTATCATTGCCCGCCATGGGTTGTGTTAAATCCAAATTTAAGCCATTATTATTGGCATTGGGGGAATGATCTCTTTGGGGATCGTTATTACTGTCAATATTTTTGTCAGTGTCAGCAGCTTTTGTGGAATTACCGTTATCTATAACATCAGGTACTGGATTACTGATAAATCCAGATCTTTTCATTGCCACTTTAGGATGCCTTAAACGTATTGCTGGACTACCGCACCGGCCACATAAAAATTTAATTTTACTTACCAAACACATGACACTGGCTTCAATATTTAATTGCGTCAAGTCTAAAGGCTCTGGTTCTTCGGTGGGCCTATAATAATTGGCTGAGGGCGAAGTACTCATCACTTTTGTATCTAAAAATTGTGTGTTGCGCATCGACGCAACAATTGTGCAACTTATAGGCGATTCCAAATCATGAACTCTTTGCTCACTTAACATCTGTTCAGTTGGTACATCCAAATCAATAAGTTTAATGAAGGAAGAAGTCAATTGGCCCTCATCTTCTTCATTAAACTGTTGTTTACTGTGTTCAAAATTTAAATTAAGATTAACTGGAAGTGATTGGAATAACGCTTCATCATTTTCTTCTTTAATATTTTCCGTTATATTTTTTTCGTGCTGGGAAGACTGATTTTTGTTAGCCCTTCTTTGTAATTGTTCGTTGTAAGCGCGTACTGTGTCTTGAAGGTCCTTTATGGCATCAATGTCAAGTGTTAGTGAAGGGGAATGCTTCAACTGTGTTAAACTATTTGAGCGCACAAGCCTATAGTTGCCTATAGATGTAGGAGTTTTTGATCTGGGCCATAAGTCAGGAGGAGCTATAACTGGAGTAGTAAAATCCTCTAACTCCGGCGATTTTAGTTCTAAATCGTTAAGCTGCTGAGTGATCTTACGAAAAGGTGACATGGGCTAAAAATACGTTCTTATTAGTAAATATTTAGCCTAATATTGGAAGAAAATTTACCATTAACACATTATCTGGTTCTTCTATTATACGATGTTGTTCTATAAATGAAAAGGCTTCCTCTACCAAATTTGGTTCCCAGATATTTAATAAAGTTTTCGTTTTTGTAACCATTTCATTACACAAAGGCATCATCCCTTTTTGTATTTTTTGTTTTGCCAAAGAAAGCAAGCGGGACATGATCTCAACAATCTCTTTTCGTAATTGTTTAATTGCTTGCACCGCATCATTTGCGGCTTGAACCTTACAATTGTTACTGCCTTCTACTTTTGATGGAGATTCTTTTGTTTCTTGTAAAAGCCTAAATGTTTTTAAGGCAAAAAATTAATTTAAATTAAATAAAATCAATGCTTTTAAATATGTATGTACTTAATTAAGCCCCCAGTTTTTTTCATATTACTGGCATGTCTAGTAAAAGCTCCTACTGTCATGATGTCTAACACATCCGTTCGGTTTAAAGAGTCATTTTGGGCCCACATTCGGTGCAAATGTAAATTTACTGGTAAAAACTCTAAGGATTCATCAGTCTTTATAGAGGACCTTTTAAAGAAAGAGCCTGAAATATATTTAAGTTAATTTGTATTATAGGAATAAGAACGTTTTTACGGCAATTGTCGTACCTTCTTCTTTAATGAGCTGTTGTAAATTTTGTTTTGCTTGCGAATAGTCATTAAGCAGCTTCAAATGTTTATCCAATAAATCCATTTGTTTACGTCGCCACTCACCACCAAGTTCACCCATTCCAGAAATTTCCTGCAGCAACTCTTTTTCACGCATTATCCAAATTGATCTGAAAGGATTTTCTTTAAGTCAGTACATAATTTCCCATTTTATATTTGATATTAAACATACAGTAATTGTTGGGGAATGCTAAAGGACAACTTGGACTCTAGTAGACATTCGTGAACACTAATATCAGCCCCAAGACTAGAGTTAAGCCGATAAGTGTGTATCTGTATGTAAGACAATCAAAAATAATTATAAATATAAATTAGCATCACATTGAATCACCTTTGGATTTGAAAATATTCGTTGTAAATTTCCTTGAAATGGCACAAATAATTTTACCCCTAGCTTAAGGGGCAAGGACTGCGTACGTCTATGACCTTTAGTGTGTTGTTCAAATACCTGCGTGGTAGATCTTGGAGGAGGTTGCAATTGTTTTTCTGTGTCTGGAGCCCAAGAAGAAATGTTTATAAAACCACATTCTCCATGAACGGATCTTAAAGGTATACGAAACCTTGTGGCATCCTAAAGTATTTTGTTTGCCTGTTTAATAATTTTAATAGATGAAATGGATATGTTTACGAATTTACCTGTATTGCACCTAAAACAACCTCAGCATAACCAATAGGTACTGATGTTGAAGATACCCTCTCACGAACATCATACACTGTAAATCTTAACAGAGTATCGGCACTGAAACCATCACTGTGTTTAAAGCTTATAGTACACAAAAACTGGGGATTAATATTATTTTCTACAATTTCGGTGCGCGCATAATCGCGCCAAACTATATCGTCTCCAGATGTGAGAACAGCACACACAACCCTTGGACAGGGCGGGCGACCAGTATCAGCCCATGGTAAATTATCACATGAAAGAGCTGATTCGCTAATTGGAATCTCCGACAGATCTGCAAGTTTAATTAAAAATAAAATCTAAATTAGATAAAAAGGCAAGATAATTAATTCAATTGGTGGTTACCTTTAAAAACTTAACAATTAAAAACTCCTTTTTTCCACAAAATTAGAATTAAATTATATTTATTTCAATTCTCATAAAAATAATTTATTTAATGAAAAAAAAAAAAAAAAATATCTAATAACTAAGATGATTGATAATTTTATCCAAAACCATTATATTTACATACATACATGTGCATATCATATTTACTAATTTATTTATATGCTAATAGGAATTTATGTAATTTAGCATGATAAACATAACATACAGGTTTCTTTTGCTTTAAATAAAATGTAATAAACTATAGAATTATAAATAATTATTACAACCACTCCAATGTCCCTGCTTCTCAATTCAAAACTTGTACAAACCGAAAGGTACAATAGAAACTTATTTTACTCAAAAAAAAAAAAAAAAAAAAAAAAAAAAAAAATTAAATCTAAATATATATGGATACATAAAGGAAATTAAAATAATAATAATAAAAATAATAACAATATGAAAGATTATTAAAATTGTATAAGATCACCTTCTTCAAAGTCGGTTGTGGTTTTTTTTGAATTTTTAGCAGAGTCCAAATCTAAAATGCCCGTCAATATGTTGGCATCATTAGCTGGTGCATATAACGGTAAACCTTTTTCTATCCGATTTCCCATAGTTAATGCAATTTGATCCTCCAAATATTGTATTTGTTTATTCAAGTATGAATAAGAAGCCAACTGTATACACTTAACCCAATCTAAGCGCTCCTTCGCTGTGCGTGTTGATATACGTTGAGGCAAACTGCCTTCAAATTCTATAAATAAAAACCAAAATTATATAATTACAAATACAAAAAAAAAAGGCATTATGCACAATTGTTTGTTAAACTTTCCTAATATAAAAACAAAACCATCAAATTCTCTTTCCTCACTTCGTATTAAAGGTCGACAATTTTCTAAGACCAATAAACCAGCTGGTTCTGATAAGGGATCGTGATCTTTAAGATAAAATAACAAATTGCCTCTCAATTTACACCAGCGAGGATAGTTAACTGCAAGAAACCACAAAATAAATATGTATAAGACAAGTTTATTTTATAATTAATATAATTGGATTTTAATTTATCTTATATAATAGTGAAGTATATAGTGTTCATGACTGAAAGGCTATTTGAAATTTTTTGTTATAAATAATAATTATAAAGTTTAAAATTTTTGGCGGTGTTATAAACGAATTTCAAAAGGAAATTTTAGTTACAAACAAATAAACTAAAAACTATTAATTTTCTTTAAATAAATTTATAAATTTTCATTACCTATGATGCATGCAGGGACATATTACTTTAGATATTTTTTATTTGCAATATTCCTAAACCTGTAGAATATTAAAATTTTTCATTAAATTGTTACTAACTAGTATATATGTACGTATATGTACATATCTATGTGTATATCTATTTTAAACATAAATGTCATTTGATATTTTTATACTTACTTAAAAATAAATCTTTGACCTTTAGGCCGTTTTTATATGTATGTGATTCAAAATAATTAGATAAATACTTATATAACAAGTCAAATATTTGACCAAATAAAACGACAAAATGAAATTTTGATATAGTTGTTCAATAGTGTTTTAGTAATACATACATTGAAATTTTAGAGTAGTCATTTTCAAAACCATGAATCGATAAGTGATGCAAACAAATCATGTATGATTATGTGGGTTAGACCTGATTGTATTGTACTTTCTTTTTTTATGTAATACTTTTTTTTTTATAATTACCATCTGCTTTGCGAAAGAATCCCTCTTGTCTTTCAGTTATAATTAAAAGTCCTTCTTTTTCAAATTTTATTGTGGGATTTGAGGCCAATGTCGTTAATTCGGCCTTATTGAAACGCATATTTCGATTATTGCTTTTTAGTAGTGGAATTCAACAAAATCCCAAAAAGAAATCCTTACATTAGTTTGTAAAAGCAAAATGAATCCTAAAAGTTGGATAATCTTGTCAACTACTTCAATGTGTTTTAAATTTGATGCAAAAAAGCTAAAAATAAAAATAAAATAAGAAGAATATTAAATTAATATGAAACAGATAAAGCATATGTTTTTTTTTATTAAAAAAGATGCATTAAGCGTTTATATCATGCTTATTTAAAACTTGAGCATCCCATAATAAATAAACTAGTTTATCTGACTAGTTATTTTCTTTTTCATTATCCTTTAGTTTGCAGCACAGTAGGATCTTCAGGAATTATCAGTTTTATAGTTACATTACATTGAACGGTAAAAATAAATTTTGGTGGCATTATTTTCTTTTATGAATTGATAAATAAGAATTTTTTTCTTCTTCAGATTTTTGTAATGTGTTTTTTTTTTGTAAATGTACTTAACGTTTCACAACTTAATTATGTCTGAACATGTGTGTGTGCAAACATCGATGACAGACTACAAGTAAAAGGTAAAAAGCCACAAAAATTTACGTATGAAAGTTAGAAATTATTAAATTGCAGTTTCCCCATTTATAATACTTGTATATAATTGCGTATGTATGCATGTTTGAACAAATATGTACATATGTATTTTAGAATAGGTATGCACGTATTAATAAATAATGTCTAAGGTGTGTGGTCAATAATTAAAATAATATTGGATGAAAAATACCGTTTTTTGAATGCATTGCCACATAAACAACAAAAGGAGGAAACACTTTAAAAGAACAAAACAACGCACATTTCAACAAACACACAGAAGAAAAGATTTATGGGTTGTTTTTGTTTATAAAACAGGAAATAAAATCAATACAATAGAGATGGTGGGGGATAGAGGTCAGTGGGTGGTAAGGTAGAGAAAGAGTATTATGCAAGTAACAATTTTTTTCTGTATAACTCCATTAAAAGTTGACTATCATCATATAAAAATATTATTGAAGTATTAGATACCTTGGGCTCAATTGGACACAACATTTAATCACCGGAATAATATTACATTGTTTTTTTAATTTACTTAAATCTTTTCATTCTTAGAGTTAATTGTTTAAAATATATATTTATTTCTCTATCACAATGTTTCACATCGTCACCAGAAAAAACACATTTAACAAAAAATTCAACGGGCTCACAAATTTACTGAAAATTTTTTCTTCTTTTCTTGCTTGTTATGGTTTTGACGTAACAGCTGTTTTGTTATTATAGCGCTGCCACATTGTTATTAAGGAAAATTGAAAATAAATAAAATCGCTAATTATACTATTGTTATAAAAATAAATAAAAATTATTTGTTTTCCAAATTTATTATTTGGTTTCATTGAAAAAGTGTATAAATAATTTCAAGAAGAAAAAATATCAAATATTAATAGAATGTTCTTTTAATTATGTTAAAGATAAAATAATTTTATATGTTGTTCATAATATGCAAAAGTCCCATCACTGACACTAGAAGTTAATTTACGATGCACATAATTTCTCATTTAGTACAAAGATCAATTACAGTGAGTACTATAAAAGAGTAATAAAGAAAACTAAATACAGTGATTACTCGAAGTATAGTTGTGTTTTTAAATATGAAAGAAGCCTGACTCTTTGTAGAACCTTTACTAACAGTTTTCGGTGGTTGATCAACCCATAATGACGTGTTCAAAACGGAATTTCATAAAATCTAATTGACAAGTGTATGAATGTGTTGG
The DNA here is from genome assembly GCA_947397855.1 of Thelaira solivaga. Taxonomy (NCBI): domain Eukaryota; kingdom Metazoa; phylum Arthropoda; class Insecta; order Diptera; family Tachinidae; genus Thelaira; species Thelaira solivaga. The sequence goes on along the minus strand of OX377612.1, from coordinate 71,027,810 downwards.
TGTTAAAATAAATTAAACTGTTAAATAAAAATAAATTGCAAAATACTCACAAAAAAAAAAAAATGGAAAAATTTTTTATATCACTCTATTATATTTCAATGAGAGTGTGAAAGAGAGAGAAAATTAGAAAAATTAACAAGTGCTCAATAAAAGCATATAAAATTTAAATAAATACATAAAATTCTCATTACAATACTAGTACCTATTAACTTTAAATAAAAAAAAATAATACATACATACATATTTGGTATTTTATGCAGCTTATGCACACATTTAAAAAAATGTCTAATATCAAATAATTGTTACCTACCTATAAAGAGAAAGAGTCAACCAATAACTTACGAAATAAGGAAAGAGAATGCAAAAAAAGTTGATAAAATAAAATTGTTTTTATATTTTTGACTTATTTTTAAAAGAATTTAAATTTAATTGCGGCAGTAACTAGAATCAAATGCAAAATACGACAATTTCTTAAACATATTTTAAGGTAATTAAACTAACGGATTTCTTTATGCTACCTATGCATGTATGCACAATCAATTATATATTAAATTAATTTATTATCTGTTAAATGTATTTATGTCTACATATGCATGCATACATATGTATCTATGTACCTATACAGAAAAATTTGTTTAATCTACTGTGCTGAACATACAATCACACATATGTGTGTATGTATGTATTGCCAGCAAGCCAGAACTACCTGTTGAGTACGAACTACTAGGATAGTGTTTTTTTATTGTAATACAAAAATCTTGTTTTATGCACTAAGCATTCAAAAAGAGTTTAATTTGTGTGACATTCTTTAAATTGAAATAACGAAGAGAATGTATGAAACATACAAAATGTCGCTCATTCAAATAAAAAAAAAAAACAATAACAAAACACATAATTATTTAAAAATTTAGTATTCATAATGCCGAGAAAACCGGTCTATTCAAATGTAGCTACGGTCTGCTTCAAACATCTCTTTTCTTCTTATTGAACACTCTAACCGGGATGCCAAAGTTTTACTTTGCAAAATAACTGCAAGCTTTGGTATAGAGATAGAATGGTTATTGACTTTTACCCACGTAGTACCTCTTTCTTTCGCATAAATAAAATGAATAAAATCTTTTTAACGGTCACACAATTTCAATAGAACCTTTGCCTGATAGGTACCTAGGTATATCAAATTTAGGATTTGTTTCATTATATACAAATATTTTGGTATAAATATAAAGATACCTATATACATAGTTATGTATATACAAAATTTGTTCAAGTAAATATTAATAAGCAGTATAACATTATCCGTTACATGTATACATGTTCCTATGTGCGTTTGTTAACACGATTTATCAATTCAATCAATATTGTTAATTAGTTCTTGAAGCTCATAAACTTTGCGTGAAAATATTCTCTTTCTCAATATTTGCAGGTTTACCGGTTTAGGTTCTGGCAGGTTTTAAAAGAGAAAGATATTTCAACATCGCCAACAATACATAACAAAAGAAACCCAGTTAACCAAATATTTCAGACAATGTCGTCAGAGTACATACATGTATGTATATATTTATAATGTATTTATTTGTATGAAGTAAAATTATATAAATTTGGAATCATAATTTTTCAAGCAGGGACTTGAAACTGAATTTAGAACCAATAGTTATGGGGATTTAGAATCCATTGAAAGACCTGTTGTCACCATACTATGTATGTATGTATGTAGTACACACGTATGAATGTTCATATATTAAGTCGAGTTAAACTTCGTTTATATTTTTAGCTTGTCACAAATTTGAGCAAGAGAACGATTGTCTAAAGCCAACCAACTAACCGTGTCCTATTTAAGCTCATTTTTGCAATTTTAAATGTTTGAAACATGGTCTGTCCATCTCTCCTCTGCCATGACTGATGTTAATAAACATGGACACATGCATATGATTAATTTTGCTGTATGGACCACTGGGATATTAAATTATATTTTAATAAATGCACGTGATTTTTTATACCTACATAAGTATGTAGAAAATACAAGTTTTATATGAGCGCATATGTGTATATGTGTATAAAGACTTATGCTTAAAAGAATAAATACAAATTGGTACGTGACTGAGTGTGAGAAGAATAAGGTACCCGCCCGCATCTACCTATAAAGTATATATTTACTGCGAGTAGCGTGCACACAAAACGTTTCCCAAGCAGTAACATTTATATTTTGAAGGTTTAATTCAAACTTGTACTACTAAATTGACTATCTTTAGCTTTGCATTCTTTTTTAATTGTTATTTTGAAGGTATTTTTTTCTGATTATTATCTTAACATCTCTTGTAATGATATTGAGTAATTAAGGGATAATAGTTGTGAAATGTGCCCGCATATCCTGTTCAGTACTTTCGTAGATGCTGACTTTACTGTTTTATTTCATTTGTCTCAGTTTTAATTTTAAATTTCGCAAAAGTTTGATGGAAAGACAACAAACTTGTTAACTTGGCTTCTATTTTCGTGATGAAATTCCAAAAAGTGCAATGAAAAGATACTTAAAACAAAGCTGAAAAACGAGGATATTGCAATAGAACGTGTTTCCATTCTTAGTCAATTTGTGGTAAGAGTTACCAAGTTCGACTTACACTCACTTTTAGATTTAGAAATGATGAATTCAAAGCTATTCTTTACAAAGGACTGCACAGTCAATAAAACATAGAAATTGCTAGCATCTGCAGATTGCTCGATGTCAAATTAAATATAAAAAAAAAATTGAGCCTCTGAAGTACTCGTACAAGAAAAAAGTATAAATGAAGCACTCAATATGTTCTACCCGAAGCTGTGCATCAGGACCAGATGAGTTTTTGGCCAGTATGGGCGGAATATGTTATAACAAAAATAATAATTAATTTTTAAAGTGGCCACAGAAGATGAGAAACTTTGAACGTAAGCACACATACATAAATACTACGTGAAATTTAATACTTTTACAATCGGGATTGCGTCATTGTAAATATAAACATACATACATGCATATCTAAATTAGGTTTGAAATATTTAGTAAAATCAGTGAATAATTTCTGTTACTTAAGTAGGTATACCTACTACATACGAGTACTTTGTAATAATAAAATATTTGTGTATGTAAATATGTAGTCATTTACATCACTTTATACTCGTATCTATACACACTCTCTCCTTTTTATTTTCTGTCATGTATTTATTGTTCCACCAAAACTACTCAGCTATTTTTAAATATTTTATACTATCTTATCTTGAGAACATTTTTTTAATTGTTCTAAATTTTTAGCACTCCAACTAAAAAATTATCAACATCATCAGGTAAAAAAATAAATTCCAGCAAAAAGATGTTAAAAGTCATTTTGCAGCAATTGAAAATTAAAAAAAAAAAAATAGAATTATAGCAAAGATGCTTAACTCCTTTTACATATGTAATTTGAAACTTTTTTTGTAGTCTTGTAATTATTTGCTTGTTAACGACTACGAAATGTACAAGGTGGGCCAAAAGAAGTCTTCCGATGATGCTTGGCTCTCATTTTTTTCTAAATGAAAATGAAATGTCTGTCGTTGCTCCGTCCTGTTGGAACCACATGTCCTCCATTCCTAATTTGTTCAATTGCGGTAGAAAAAACTCGGTTAACATGGCCCTAAAGCGCGCACCGTCCACTGTTGTCGTTTGACCAGCCCGATGACTCCTCCATGCAGTCACTTTGAGCGGCTTCTTGTGCATCACTCGTGGATTTTCAGTGCCCCAGAAGCGATAGTTTTCCTTGTTCACATACCCGCTGAGATGGAAATGAGCCTCGCCGCTCATTATGATTTTGGTCGAAAAATCGTCCACTTCGATTATTCCTCGTTCTTGGGGAGTGCATCGCTCCATTGCTTGTTCACTTGTATTCTACATCTGTCTAGTTCACAAATGTCAAAACAGATTTGACATTGGCCGTCATTTGTAAAAATAAGAGCATCTTCCAATAGGGTGATTTCTTTTAGCCCAACTTGTATTTGTTGCATGCGTACAAAGCCACATGTATATTTAAAAAAGTATCTATGCAGACATACGTGTTCATGCATACATATACATACATATATGTATGTATGTTAGTAATTTCGCTCATTATTCTTGCAAGCTTGAACTCTGTGTATATACGGTCAAATTATCATCAATTGTATCCAATTTAAATAAATATCCACATGGACATACATACATACATACGAGTACATGCTATATGTATTGTACATGTGCACAAAAGAAGTTTTCGATTGCTCTACATTTTATTTACAATTACGACACACATACCCATATTTATAAGTATGTATGCATGTATAACAGGCTTTGAGCAAATATTGCAGTTGAGTACAAAAACAACAAATCTTCCTACAAAAAATGTCACTTATAAGCCAATTAAAAATTTTAATCCAAGATAGATTGCCTTGTAGATTGATGGCTAGTATGCTACCTAGCCCTGGGAGCCGATGATGAAAGCTACCAGTGCTCGTAAACAAATTTAATCTTAGATTTAATTAATTTTTAATAAAAATATAAAAAAAAAAAATTAAAACCAGTTAAATTCGAGAGTCTTTAGTATGCCTTCACTGCTGTATTTTGAAATTAAATGTTTTAAAAACAAAAATAAAAAAAGATTTCTAATCAAATGGAAAATACCTATTGATTTAAAAAAACAATTGTTTTAAATGCTAAAATAAATAATTTCAGTTAAAGAAGTTCAAATTAGCGTCATCTAGATAAAAATCTGCTCTGGCATCCTAATAGCGAAAAAATATTTTCGTGGTTTGAACCAGACTTCGCAAAGAAACGAAATGTTACGTTTTGTAGATTTTCAGAGTATTATTATGGAAAACTAAAAAACGAAACGTTTGCATTCGTTTCTTTTTCTTTCTTTGCGAACTCTGGTTTGACAATTCACAAAATTTAACTAAAAAGAGAAGAATTCTAAGAAAAATATTTAATAAGATTAAAAAAAATAAAATTTTATTTTATTTAAAACTATAGCAAAAATTTTTTAAATCAAGCATAATGGTGATGAAGTAAATATATAATTTCAGATAAAGAATTTTAAATAAACGGTAAAAAACAAAAAATACCAAATAAATCTCTCTCTCTCTCTCTCTCTCTCTATAAGATAGTTCTATTGCGTAAGAGATTATTAACAGCCACACGTATGTACATATAAGCACGATTGCCTGCTTTCTTGTCTGCTCGCATACCCATTACGCACAAGTGCAACCTAAACATTTAATCAATATAAAAATTTCTTTAATAATAATACATTTCTTTAATTTTACAATTTTTTTAACTGAAATTTTTAATAGGCGCACGGTTTTTACTGTGTACCTGTATGTACGCATATAATTAAAAAAAATTTTTTTTAACTTTTTTTTACAGATAATTTTTTTTAATGCGTAAATTATGTGAAATATTTTTTAAAAATAAAATCTTAAATGAATTAATGATATTTAATACAAAATGAATTCGAATCAAGGGAAATTTCGACCAACCATAAGTGCCATTGATGAAGTCGATGATAGAAATTTGAAATTAGATGATACGAAACAACAAATAGAAGGCAGTGAAACGGCGCCTTTAACAACAAATCAATTAAAATTAAACGTAGATAAAAATGTAGGTGTTGCCAAAGATATAGAGCTCCACATTGACCCCCGTACAAACGATGTTCAAGCGGAAACACCCATTTCTCGTGGACCTGGATCGGTAAACGGTTTCAGAGGTAATAACACGTTCATGTGCTGAAACTCACGCGATTGTCAACTCAGTGACATATTCTATGTAGTGCATGTAAGAAACATATAGAGTTGAAATCGTAATTGGAGCATATGGATGGATAATCTGATTCATCTTCATTTCGTTGTGCAGTTAATCATGTTCATTAAACTGGGTTTCTTCTATGGAATGGTTTTCTCCATTTTAGCTTTTTTAATTCCAGGTAGAATGTCCCTAGATGCTTTAATGAGATTATCACGTAAAAGACGTATTATGTACGTAACGACAGCATGCTTATGCGCTGTTCTGCTGATTATCATCATAATGATGATTGCGTTCTGGCCGGAAGTGCCATTTTATCTTAAGGCTGAATTATGTTTAGAAAAGGAGTGTGTTCAATCAAGTCAACAGATTTTGCTGTGGTCAAATACATCAAAGAATCCTTGTCACGAAACTTATCAATGGGCATGTGGAAATTTCGAAAAAGAATTTGCTGAAAATGATTATTATGTTATTAAGAAAGGAGAATGGAATTATAAGACTTTTAATGAATTTCAAGGTTAGTTTGTTTCTTTGTAAATTTTTAGTTTTAAACAATAAACGAATGCTGAGATAATGTAGTCTTGTGTAAATATGATACAAAATATCAACGCACTTCACTCGTACAACGTTAAAAGAGAATTTGCTGCAAACATTAAAGATTTTTTTGTGTGTTTCCTTTTTAAATTTAGAATTGAACCAGTTAAATCGTTTTATATCAATGCTGCCAACATCATCTGTATCATATTCGGTAGAGTCAATGGTTACAAGTTTATATCGGTCTTGTCGAGAAATTGATGTACTGGATAAATCACAGTCTGATTTTTTACTAAAGAAAGCTATAAATGCAATCGGTAAGTAAAAATTATTTCGTAAAACTTTATTACTTGCAAGGAATACCACAAGAGAGTCTCCTCAAAGTCTCCTTTAATTATCCAAAATATAATCAAAATATAAAGTTGCTGTGTGTACTTATGGAAATATTCCCTGTTCTCAATTTGGCTAATGGAATGTGTCTGTGCGTGGTTTGATTGATTTTTTTATTTAATCAAAATTACACTTCGGGTGAACAATTTAATATAAAATTTCACATTGTGGGATTGCCCGAATTAAAATTAGTTTTGATATTTTTTTAGTTTTTCTTTTCAAAAACAAAGATTCCATACTTGTGTTTCAAGCTACGGTCACACTAAACAAATATTTGTCGTAACCACTACTTTTGAGCAAATATTTTTATAGTCTAACATGGCTTTTGTTACATTTTAATAAAAAATTAAATTAATCTAAGCGAATATTACTTCAAAATATATAAACGTATTTGTAGCTGACATAGTGGTTATGGTTATTTCGGCAAATAAATATTTGTTTAATGTGACCGTATCTTAACTCTTTGCTAAGGTGTTCGTTTAGGCTATTGTATCTGTTTTACACAATTTTTTTAAATCTTTTTTTGCTTATAGATTTTTGATAACACGCCGAGTAGTGGGCATGTGTGTATGTATGGGGATTTTATACAAATTTGTAATTAATGGTAAATTTATGCCAATTGCTTATTGTAGATAAAACAATTAGCTTGCATATATTAACTAAAAATTTGAACTTGAAATATCAATATTTTTTTTATTAATTAATACAAATCAAATTTTATTAAGTGAAATATTTTTTTTTTTTTAATATAAAAAAAAACTGTCTTTGACACTTGCCTATTGTTAAAATACTTGGAATTTCACTAAATTCAGAAATGTGATGAATGTGACACTTGTGTTGTTGGTATTTCAGTTAATAATTCTTTAGTATTTCTCGCCAAAGTAGGTTAACAAACAAGGAGATACATGAAACTGTATCTATTGTATGTATAAATTTTTTGTTTTTGTTTTTTTTTGTATGAATACAATTATTATAATTAAATTGTATATTTTGTGGAAATCGAAAGAAAATTGTAATGCAATCACTAATAAATAAATCATAATTTATGACACTTAAAAGCGAATTTATTTTATGCGTTTGGGATATTAAAAAAAGTATAATAAAAATAAAAATATTCAGAAAATACTTAATTAGAACACAACCTTCTAATTAATTAACTCTTAAAACGTTACGAAGTTTTAAAAAATTTTATGAGAAAATCAAAAACAAAATAGTTTTGTATTGGAAGAGACGAATGAAGCGAAAATAAAAAAAGCGGGTGCTGTTAGAGATGTGGGGTATTTATCATTTTTGAACTTATTAAATTCATTGAAAGCATTTATGCATTCTCATTTGCAAATTAATTAGCATATTGACATTCATTTTATTGTTTTATTGTTAATTATACTTTGTCGGCTTTTGAAAACGTTTTAATATTCAATAAACAATTTAATGCATTTCAATAAAAATTATTTATAATATTTATGTATTTGGATTCACCAAATGAACAGTTTTGATTTGATTTAATTTTTTTTTTTAATTTTTAATATTATTAATTTGTATAGCATAAATGAAGTTTTTTTTTTTAAATTTATACATACAGACTACTACTACATACATACATATGCAGTGTGAGGCGATGAGGCGTGAAATAATTATAATATTGCTGAGAAACTGTTGAAAGTGTGAAAATCCATGTGGCGGCATATTTAAAGAATCATTAGATTTATTATGTTTTTGGCTTTGAATTTTGCATAAGAAATAAAATTTCAAAATTACGCCCAAAATCTTTATTTTACTCGCTCATAAGCATAAGCTGTTGAGTTTTATTTTTTTCATCTTTTGAGTGGGAAAAACTTTTATCATCTTTGGTTTTCTCAGTTAATTGTTTATTTATTTTTTTAAATCTATGGAAAAATTACCGCATTCGATATTGATGGAAATTTCAATGTAAATTTAAGGGAATGGCAAGAATGTGGATAAGTGCATGTGGGCCCAGAAGACTTAGTTCATGAAGATTCTTGGCTTATTTTAGTTGATAATAAAATAAAAAATCGTAACAAGTATAAAAAATTAATATTTGAATATTTTTATTTCTAAACATGTCATTCATGTGTTTTGTGTAGGAGCAGAGCAAGTTGTCTAGGTAGGAGCAATTAGCTTGAAAGGCATCAGTTTTCATATACAAATCGGGATCAGTGTCTTAATTTAAAATTCTCTTTTTACTGGAATAGACTTTGCACTCTTCTATGGGTAGGCGTGATATTTTTGGAAAGATTGTCACTATTTTAATACTAGAGATTAACTTTTCCATTCTTTACTCGGTTTCCATCTCCCAACATTAAACACAGTAAAACTTTGATATAGAATTAGAATTAGAATGAGGAGCGGGAACAAGTCACTGCGGCCAAAATAGATCTATTGTGACACTACTCTCAAGTTACAAATCCTCCCAGAGTCTAGTATTCATTAAGAATTCAGAAACTTCTTTGGGTGATTTGTCCACCATGTCCGACGGTTGTAGGTAATGTTGTCCTAAGTAGCGAAAACGGGTCCAAATTAGACCATTACAGGGACACAATATGTGTTCTGCTGTCTCTTTATCTTCGGTACATAACCTGCAGAGGTTTTTTTGACTAATCCTCATATTCGCCAAGTGTTTCAATACTCTGAAATGTCCAGTCAGGAATTCCGTGACAATGGGAATTCCTGATCGGGTCAAGCTAAGTAATTCTTTTGTTCTCTTCAGAATCGCAAAGACTCCGTTTTGATATCATCTACTCGCCAAGACTATGTAGCCGTAAAGTGACTTAGATCCCACCCCTTGACATTAAGATATCTGAGAAGGTCCCCTAACCTCATTCTGTGTCTCGAAGCCATAAGAGCCAGGCACTCGCAGAGAAGGTAAAAGACTGTCTCCTTAGTCTCGGGTGACCGGCAGCTGCGGCAGTTAAATCCTGCTGGCGTACTTTCCGATCGTCCAAAGACCAGTTATCAAAGCCACCAGTTTGGAAATATCATTTTTATTCTTGCTCACTAGCTGAGCAGAGCGTTTCTAGATGCCGCCATTTGGTATCTGTCTTTTCCCGGTATCAAGAATACGTCAGCCTGAACTCCCAGATTGGAAAACACAGCATTACATTGGCCCACTAGAGCAGAAGTTGTAGCATTCGCTTGAAGTGCCCCTGGCCAGCTTCCTTGATTTCCAGTATCTCCGTCTGGAAAACACTAGACCTATCCGGAAGCTGGAACGAGAGTCACATGTCAAGTTCCCTACAGTACACTCCAGAGCCCACACCGCAGATCATTTTAGATCCGTCACTGTATACTCTAGTGTCACATAAACGTACATATGTTTTCCTTTTCCGTTACCTACCCCGTACAGACTTAACGGAATGGGCATACAAAATCATGTAGATGATTTTGTAGAAACATTTCAATGAAAATTGATAATGTGCTGCTTCTGCAACACAAACGAGATCGACTAGTATCTAGGAAATTTTTACAAAAATCAACAGACTTTTTTGAATAATTTTCTTACATTGTATTAAACGAGTTGTTAGTTTGTCTTACGGAAACATTTTTTCGTTTTGAAACAAACGCCGATAAATTTTTCTACATTCGTTTATGTGTTAAGTGTGAAAACAAGTGTTGTGTGTGCCTGTCTGTCTGTATTTTTATGTATGTAATTCCTACATTCTTTGCCAACTATGGAAAGCCAGTTAAGTCATTGATTAAACTTCAAGAGCTTATTTAAAAATCGTTTTTAATTAAAAACAAAAATACTTAGTAAAAATTAACAATAAAAATAAATTTTATATCTTAAATTAAGTAATAACAATCGATAACGTTATAAATGGTATTAACAAAATGCTCATTTAGTGATGGGTGGCAAATATTGGCTAATGGCGGATTTTTCTTTTGATTGGGGTGCAGGTGCAATGGCTTGGTAGTTGTAAGCACCCTCAGGAGTCAAACCATCCAAGGATCCAATAACGGAAGTGAGAGGAGCAACAGATTCGTCGGCGACCTCATTAGGACCATCCAATTTGGCATATTCATCTGAAAAACAATAATTTTTAATACAAACATTTTTTTTTTCTTGTCTTAAAACATACTTTGAATTTCACTTTGTGCAGCCTCGGCTTCCTCGGGAGTCTTGTACTTAATAAAGAATACTTCAGGCTTACTGGGTTGAGAAGGAGGTGGTGTAGCAATATCACTTGCCTCCAATTCTTTGTCCTTCTTGCTTAACACATAGATAACAGTCTTTTCCTCTTGAGGAGCATATTCAGCTGAATACTTAACGTTGGCATTGTTGGATGATGGCGCCTTAATGAACACAACACGATAGTTCTTTTGTGGTCGCCCCAACACCAAGTGTTTATTTTTTACTTGGTTTTCACTATCTTCAGGAGCCGAAACCACATAAAACTGTTTACGTACAAGCGGTGCTTGTGTAGTAGTGGCAGGAGGTAAATACTTGTCACCACCATGATTAGCTCCTATACTCTGAGGAGCTGATTGTGATTGTTGGGCTTCATATCCATAACCAAACTGCGGCGCTGCTGAAGTTAATGATGCAAACAAACTCAAAGCGATCAAAATTGAAAAGGCCATTTTACAAATTTGAATAATTTAATTAATTAATATTTTTGTCGAGTTACGAGTATTATTTCTTGTGATATGTATTCCTGAGCTGTGTTTTTTGTACTGTGTGCTTCCAACTATTCAGCATTTCTATTTATTCGCTCATATTAAAATAAATACCAAATTAATTTGCACTAATTTTAATGCAAATCTAGATTGGTTTGTCTTGTTTTTTTAATTTTTAGTTGTTTTTTTTGTTTGTTTTGTTGTTTATTAAGTTGAGAGTTTCAAGTAGTATTTTTTTTAAATATCTACCTTCTTTGGTGTTTGAAATTGAGTCATCTTTAAATTGGCAACTTAAAAAACTACTAATTTTGTATGTACGTACAAGTATTGGCTTGTCATAAGCTGGTGAAAAATTATTAAAATTATTAGACGCCATTTACTTAATTAATTATGTTTAATAAAAAAAATATTAATTCCTAAATTTATAATTTGCTAATATTAACGCAGTTAATCAGTCAAAGCATTTTTGAATATTTTTTTAAGATCTTTGTGTTTCTTTTTTGTTTGGTATAAAAGAAATACCGCCCTCAGATGATCAGCAATAAAATGTAAACCTTAGAAATAGACAAAAAAAATTTTTTTTCTTGTTGATGAGGAGTATTTCAAAAACGTTTTTGTATTAAGTTAAAATAAAATTAAATAAGAAAATAGGTTTCTTTGAATTAATAAGTTTAATTAAATTAAATTGTTATTGTTTTTTATTAAAAAAAACCCAAGAATGATAGAAATACAATATTACACTCTGTGCATAACTTCCCGTTAGATGGTGTAGTTTGTCTACAGTGTGAAGAAAAAAAAATAAAAATATTTCTCTCTCTGTCTTATTTAGCTGTAAGTTATTAGCCAATAGCAACACATCGCGTGACGTCATTTGTGCTATTTACATGCGCAGAAAATTTTTTATTTTATGTGCGGGATGGCGTATTTCTATCACGCTTTTATGTTTAGAATTATGTTAATCGCCGGTGAATGGAAACGACAGTGAAGACATGAAAATGGTATTGACGAAGTCGTCGTTGACATTAATCGATTACTGTTGAGGGCTACATATTTAGTATTATGTGAGAGTCGCCATATATTTTTGAAAATTAAAAATTAAAAGTTCTAAAAATTAGAAGAGAATAGTAATTAAAATTGAGAAGAAATTAAAATAAGAGATGTAAAGCAATTTGAACTAATTGCTGAACAAGAAAGCAAGATACGTAAAAGCCAGCAGTTTTAAAGCCCACTGGAAGAAAATTAAATTTAAGTTGTTCACCATTAAGGAGCGTTAATTTTATTGAAAATTGTACACTGGTATTCTTAACACATTTGCTATTCTGCAAATAAAAAATGTCCGACGCTGTTCCTCTGCAGCTTAAAATTTTTTTTCATATTCTTCATCATCAGAATTTGCACTTTCCACATAAAAACATGTTTTATTTTATATTTAATACAAAATTAAAAAATTTTCCCAAAATATATAGGGATGGTGTATAGAGATGCCACTTATTTCTTTTAAATTGTCCATAATATGTCGCCGGCAATACAACTCTCTTAGATAATGCCACATTAGCATCGAGTACCACAGTGAAATAAAGTCAAAAGAAAGTTTCTGGCGATTTATAGGGTTTTTACAATAGAGCGAATTATAGAGGAATGATCTAACATCAATCATCAACTAAACTGTCGAAAAATAAAAGAAAAGAAGACGCTTAATTCTTGGAAACAAAAAAATATTTGAAAATGAAATTTAGAAAAATCATTCATTCTTAGACTAAATGTTGCTTTGCAAGATCAAATCTATTTGGCTTGAAAATTTTAATTTTTATTTTGTTTAATATACTTGTAGTGTACATAAATGTTACTTTATCAGTGATGCCACTAAAATCGAAAATATTGTCATTTTTTTAGCGGTGGCAGGTTGAGGGAAACAAAATGAGGTAAGAACATCTTGTAAAGATGTTGGAAGATTTCTTCAGTTTTTTCTACATGCATTTTATATGGGAAGATGTTGTCATCTCGCCGAATAGATGGTAGATGTTAAATGTGCTCTAGTGTAAAAACTCTATTACATGATAGGGGGATAGACATGTCTTACTAAAATAACTGTTAACTTATTTTTATGATATTTTCAAAACTAACAGCTCATGTTACTATTCCATACGCACAAACATTCTTGATTGACTTAGAAGAATAAAAAAATCATTAACATGCCAAATAACGGGTGGCCCAAATGAGATCTAGTGAGCGTATTGCAGTCATTGTTGGGGGTCTTGCGGTAGAAGCTGTTGCACAATTTGAACTTTGTATGGATACATCTTAAGATCCAGCTTTCAAATTCTCTGTAATGTTGTTCTGGGTATACCCAATTGGCCGGAACGGCGAAGAGTTGAGACAGATGGATCATTTGCAACACTCTGTTGCACAGCTTCCAGGTTGTCTTCAGTACGAATATTTCGATGAACATCTCTTCCTGGACGGTCGGCAACTGAACCCAGTTCCTCAAAACGGCGAACGGCTGATCTTAAAAAAACGGTGATAATTTCGCTGCGTCAGAACAATTGATCGTTGAGAAGAATAATAAAAATCGATAATTTTAATGCGTTGTTGTGGACTGTACGTATTCATTTTAAATTTCCAAGAGTTCAGTTTTAATCTGCAAAAAGAAAAAATAAATTATGTTAAAAAATAAAAAAAAGTTATTTGTGTTTCTCATCAGCTGGTCTTATTTCGGCCACCCTGTACAAAAATGCTACTTATTATAAAAACTTTTCATTTATTCATATGAAAATAAATAATATTTGCCATCACCCACGCTGGTTAAAGTTTAGCTAATTCAGTTGCTCTATGGCTGTCGATATAAAAAAAAAATAAAAAAGAAAAAATCAAATTATTGTGTGACATTGTTTTAAACATTTTATAATTCTTTTTAGGTTAATTAGTTCGTTATAAAGTTTACCAGCTTAATAATCAAACTGTTAGATGACATTGTTTCAACTTTTTTTTTTTTTTTTTTTTTTAATATTTATGTAGGTTAGTTAACATAACCAGTAACAAAGCTTCAATAACAATTTAAGGCTTTTAGGAAGTCTTTTTAATTTCATTGTGAATCCCAATATTTTAGGGTTGAAATTTATGCACACATTTGGTGTAGCGTCTTGTGCGGTAAAACGTACCGTTTAAAACCAACATAGCTAATGTATTCAATGTTTGATAAAAATAATCTTGTAAATGCTAAATATATATTTTAGTTTTTAAACGAGTTGCTGCATGGTTAACGTCAGTAGTGTAATAAAAATGGCGCTACTTTTATTTATTTCACACAAAAACTTTTTAAATTACTTTTTATAAAAAAAAAAAAAAAAAAAAAAAAAAAAAAACCAAACAAATCTAAACAAGCAGACGTTTATTCTAGAGAAACTCTTGTCTTACATAATTTGCTCTTTAATTTGGTTGTATTCTCACTTAGTTTGTTGGTTTTTGTTTTTATTTATTTATTTTTTTTTGGGTAGATGTAAAAGAAAAAAGGAAGAGCAGAAAGCGATCGACTTAACTGCATTGCTGATATCATTCTTTCTCTCTGGCACTTGTATTTACGATCGTAGATGTCCATGCTTGTAAAATTTTAAAAACTACTTATTTAAAGCGAAACTTTTGTATGTCAACGTATTAATTTGGGTTTGGGATTACCCATGTATAAGTAAAAAAAAAAAAAATAAGAAAAAGTTTCAAAAACATTAATTTGTTTCACATTGAACTTGAATTTTAAATTACCATTGACATACCAGCCTTGTCTGTACCTACAAAAATATTCAATTCTCATCTTTAACTTTATAAATATTTGAATAAAAATTAAAGAACACACACCAATCAAACAACTTAGCTAATCATTTTGTTTTTTGTGATCATCAAAATATCAACACATCAAAATGAATAAATTTGAATACTAATGATCAATTTATGCTCAAGTCTCGCCAATATGGTGGGCGAGAGTTTGTGCAATAAAAATTTGCAGAGACTTTATCACTTTATAGGCAAATTCAGACACTTGAAACAAATTGCCAGTTGAAGATTTTGTGTATATTTCATGATAGACATTTTTGTTTTCTGAAACCTGTTTAAAAAATATTTAAAGGTATGACTTTGATTAATGATCTAACTCTACTTTGGTTGTAATTTTGCTACTACAACATATTTATGTTATTGAACCATAATGGGGACATAATTTTTGTTTAAATTTTCCCGTTTTTCCCACACAAGAAAAAAAAAATAAACGAAAATTGCTTTGTAGATGACAATTGAATTAAAATTATAATTTAAGTTTCAATACAAAAGATCACAAAACAACCCGTCTTCTGATTGTGTCCACATGTAAAGGGTGTCTCAGTAAGAGTGCCCTTTTTTATTGCATGCTGCATGTCGTTCAGATTCATGCCGCCCAGTTGAGGCCACAAGAACTCCGTTGTCCGGCCTCATCTTCTAAAAAATGTAATCCGCACCACACAGTTGCTCGCTGTTTGTTTTTCATGAATTGCATTAGGAATTTTTTGAACCCCAAATTCAACAATTTTCTGTATTCACGAAGTCATCCAAATGGAAATCGCAGAAGATGACTTTTGTAGAAAAAATGGCCTTGACTTCACTTTGCTCTATCACATTTATAACGAGTTCTTCTTTCCTAAAACGCTCCATTTTTAATAATCTGAATAAACATATGTGACAGCTGTCAAATTTTAAAGTTGCCACATGCACAAAAACAAAATGACACTAAATTTTAAAAGGACACCTTTATTTCGACACCCATTAGTGTGAACTACATACATTGATTGGCTAAGTTTTCAATTTAAAATCAATTTTAGAAATCCAAAAAAAAAAACAAGTTGTAAATGCATTTTGTCAGCACAATACCTAACACACATACATACGCAATACGTACATGCATAAACAAAACCATATGATAAAAAGACCTGTCTTGAAGCCAAACATTATTAAAGCCTAAAGGTCACTTACATACATACATATTTTCATAAGTATGTGTATTAATTAATGATTTTTAATTCCACAAATATTCAGCATTTTGTTTTGTTTTTATTTTTGTAATTTTTAATGGCTCATTTATCTGTCACACGAATATCACACGTTTTAATTTTTTTAAGTCTTTTTGTTTTGGTGTGTTGAAATTTTTAAAATTAAAAATTAAATAAATAAAAATAAATGTTTTTATTATAATTTTTTTGTACAGTAAATTTTTTTGACCTTAAGTTATCGTGTAAATCCGTTTACTACTAATCTATACATTTGGATCGATTTGTTTAAATTTTTAAGCTGCTTAGCTGAACAAAAACCTCACAAGTTTGGCACAGCGGAAGAGTCAATCACATACAATGAATGGAAATCTGAATTTTCTTGTACCCAGAGAATTAAATGCGTAATTTAAATTCACAAAGTTTGGCTAAAAAGTAATAGGATTGAAAGTAAGGAAGGGTTGGCTTCCTGCCGAAGGATGTTTTGATGGATTTCCAATAAATTTGGTCATAAGCGTTAATTTCACTGAATCGTTCATGTGACTTACGATGACTTGTGACTTTAGTTCATCGTTACTTCCGTACACTTTACGATGACTTTTGTTCATAGTACCTTGAGCATGTAAAGGGTGTTTTTTATAGACGTATAGAACTTTAAGTTGGCATTACTGTTCAAGATGGTGACCGATTTAACAGCTGTCAAATGATTTATTCTCAGTTTGACTTGACAATTCATCATGAATAGACTCACGCCTGAACAACGCTTGCAAATAGTGCAATTTTATTTCGCGCACTACGTCCATTTTATCGTCGACAAAATCGTCCATCAGAGCAGTTAATTCGATTAACCATGGAACGTTTTCGCACCACGTTTACTCTTATTGATAACTCGAATCCCCAGAGACGCCGTACGGTGCATACAGACGAAGCTATTGCTGCTGTAGAGCGTAGCATTGAGGAAGAAACAAATGAGTCTATCCGCTATCGAGCACAGGAATTAGATCTGTGTCCATCCACTTTATGGAAGATTTTGCCGAAGGATCTTGGTTTGCGTGCTTACAAAATCCAACTCGTGCAAGAATTGAAGCCAAACGATCATCAAGTAAGGCGTAGATTCGTCGAATGGGCCCAAAACGAGATTGCCGTTGTTCCTGATTTTCATAAGCGAA
The DNA here is from genome assembly GCA_947397855.1 of Thelaira solivaga. NCBI lineage: Eukaryota > Metazoa > Arthropoda > Insecta > Diptera > Tachinidae > Thelaira > Thelaira solivaga. Next base: position 71,010,300 of record OX377612.1, on the reverse strand, counting down.
TTTTGTTTAGCGATGAAGCCCACTTCTGGTTGAATGGCTACGTCAACAAAAAAAACTGCCGCATTTGGAGTGAAGCTAATCCTCAAGTGTATGGCAAAACACCGTTACATCCACAAAAACTGACTGTTTGGTGCGCTTTATGGACTGGTGGAATCATTGGTCTGAACTTCTTCAAAAACTATGATGGCCAGAACGTTACAGTCAATGGTGATCGGTATAGAGTCATGATTACTAACTTTTTCATTCCTGAATTGAACAACCATGATGTCCAGGAGCTGTGGTTCCAACAAGACGGCGCAACATGTCACACAGCTCGTGCCACAATCGATTTATTGAAAGACACGTTTGGTGACCGCCTAATTTCACGTTTTGGACCTGTGAATTGGCCCCCAAGATCTTGTGATTTAACACCGCTAGACTACTTTCTGTAAGTCATTGGTCTATGCGGATAAGCCACAAGCGCTTGACCATTTGGAAGACAACAATCGCCGTGTTATTGCCGATATACGGCCACAAATGTTGGAAAAAGTCATCGAAAATTGGACGTCCAGATTGGACTACATCCGAGCCAGCCGTGGCGGTCATATGCCAGAATTATATTTAAAATGTAATTCCACAAGATTATCTTTCGGATAAATAAAATTCATGTCAATTGAATAATCCATCGTTGTTTTATTGCAATTTAAAGTTCTATATGTCTATAAAAAATACCCTTTACTTACACCGTACGAACTTTATAATGATCTGTAACTACAACTAATTAGTGACTTTAAATTAACTAATTAAATTTTGGATGTTTTTATTCTAAACAGTAAAACGCAATAATTAAACAAAATTAAAGAGGCCAAATTGTTCATTCTGCTGAATCGTTCAGTTGAACTAGGCCGAACATGAACGCCACAACCTTAATATCCAACACATAAATACAATAAACAAAAAATTGGGAGATTTTCTTTGTATACAATTCTACTACAAGTATGTATGTCACCGGACTCCTCTAAAACGGCTGGACCGATTTGAATGGATTTTTTTTGGTTCGATTTGGTTAAATTTTTTCTTTTATGTTCGTCAGAACTCAGTTTTAGTTTTTATAAAAAAAAAATATACCGCGGTCATTTTTTACTCCCACTTTTTTAATTTATCTATAATCGAAGAACGGCTGGACTGATTTGAATACATTTTTTTATATGAGTTTGGCGGGCCCATCAGATAGCGCTGTAGGCTGTATCTAAAACTACCGAACCGATTTTCAAAATGCTTTCAACAATATAAAGTTGCTTTTTAAATGATTTAACGATTGAAATTCAATTTTTCAATTGATATTCTTTAAGATTTGGTACATAAAATTGATATATTCCCGGAATGATCACCTTTACTCTGGAGGCCAGATTTCAAATAGATTATTCTAAATTTTTAGGTATACAATCTCATTAGCCTAAGAAGATAAAATTAGAGGCCGATACCGGGAGAAACTGGGTAAAAACAGCTAGTATTAAATAAAGTATGACAGCCTTTTCACAATTTCGAAAGATACTTTAAGCGAAACAAAGTCAGTCACTTACATTCGGACCAATTTGTCTTTCACAATATCACTGTCTTTCATTCGTATACTCTTATTTTGACATATGCTTTTACAGTGTTCTTAATCGGATTTCATTACTGGTGAACTAGTTACCAGCCACCAGCGTTGCCACGAGCTAGAAAAAAAATAATTAAATTTGCTAAAGGTTAAATAACTCACAAAAAAGCTAGAAAAAAGTTAAAAAAAAACTATCGCTTAAAATTCAAAATAACAATTATGATTTTTATAAAAATTTTTTGGAAAAATTGATAAAATTCTTTTTTCGCACTATCCGCAAAAAAAAAAATTGCGAAAGAGAAAAAAAAGCTATTTAAGGCTATTTTGAAAAACAAAAAAGTCTAGGAAAAAAATCTAGAGGCTAAATCATAAATTTCAAGGTTAAGTGCAAGTGAAAAAGGCTAAAATGGCAACGCTGCCAGCCACTGTAGACTTAAAAATCACATAAGTAAGATCGTTGTAGAACAAGATGACTCCTGTCGTTTCTGTCGGGGAAAACAGGAAACGTCAGAACATGTTCTCTGCGAGTGGCTAGCAATGGCAAGACCCAGAATGAGCTGTTTAGGTAGTCCAGAAGACCTAGACAGGATTAGTTTTACAGCAATTACGATTGTTAGGAACTGGGCTGTACAATAGATCTTAAAGATAATAGTAGTATAATTTTGTATGTTTTTTCACAGTTCCCATGAAAGCAATCAAAATGAGGTTTCTTTCGCTTAGCATGCGATAGAAAATCTTTCTTCTTCATTGTGGAACAGCTTATTCCAGTTATGTTGGGCTCATTAAATGCATTATTTTGGAAAATATATTGTAGTTATGGTTTACTTGGTGGATCATTTCATGGAAGCTACTTTGATCTTTTTCTTTTTTTTTCTGATTCCAAATAATTTGTTACACATCACATATCGATTAATTATATTAAATTCTAATTGTTGATTATCTAGATTAATATTTTTTTTTTAAATAAATTATTGCTGACGAACAAGAAAATCTTGAATCAAAAATATAATTTTTTTTTTAAACTGATAAACAAATAACTGCAAATTAAAAACGTTTTAGTTATAGAAATACCATTGACGATGGTGTGATGCATTTAATGTTAATTGTGTGGGTAAGACCATCTTCAAAGACACATTGTGTTCAATGTTGCATAAATTATTTGTGTCACCTTAAGGTTGACAACAATACGCAGAAGGTGCACATACAAAGTTGTTTTTGTATAAATGGTTATTAAACAATAGGCCTCTACCTCATCTGTATATTAAGTGTGATGTTGTCTAGCAACTGAATCTAATTGTATTCAAAGACTAGATCTGCATGTTAAAGAAAAGAGACGAGTATTTGGCGATTTTTGAAAATCAATATTTTCAGTATAAAAGTATCGAGATCTTCAAGAATGAGTGCACAGTGCTGTATTACAATTTACACAAGATACAACAAAAACAATAAACAACTAAAAACGGTGAATAGCCAATAAAAATATATGAAAAGTGATTTAAGCAAATAGTTTTTGAAAATAAAATAATTTTTAAAAGTGAAATGTGTGCATACGATTACCTAGTGTTCACAGCTTTTTTGGCTGTTGCATTTGCTGCTCCTCAGTATAACTATAAATTAAATAAGCTGGAAGCATTTACGGATTACAGTCATCAAGGAAATCCAGGTAAAAAATATTTACCGCCTGAAACAACGACAGTGACACCCATTGTACGTAAGCAATTTTATATGGTATCAGCGGCTGAAGATGAAGACAGTAAAAAAAGAACTAAGCATTTGATTTTGGGACGGCCACAAATCAACTATCGCGTTGTCTTCATTAAGGCTCCCGATTCTAGCTCTGATAATATAAAATATTCAGCTGAATTGGCTCCTCAAGAAGAAAAAACTATTATATACGTACTGACGAAAAAAGAAAAAGAGTTAGATGTCAGTGATATTGCCACGCCTGCGCCCACCCTTCCTAGCAAACCGGACATTTTCTTTATCAAATATAAAAACGACGAGGAAGCTAAACAAGCTCAAAAAGAAATTCAAGGTGAGTGTTTTGGTGGGCTTTATTAATTTAATATTTAAATGACATCAAATTCTTAATTTTTCTAGACGAATACGATAAGTTGGGTGGCACTCAGCTCGTTGCTGAAGAAACTATTTCTCCCATCACATCTGTTATTGGTTCTTTAAATGGTCTGAGTGCTAATGGCGGCTATGATTACCAAAAAAATACCGCTAACAATCAAATTTTGGGCTTAAGTTCGGCTCCTGGCCCTCAATACTTGCCACCACTTTTAAAATAATAACATTTTGCAATAAAAAAAAAAGAAAATAGATTTTAAAATTCTATTAGATATAAGTTTGATATTGTGGCCATAGATAATTCTCAAATAAATATTATAAAAAAATTTGTTTACCGTAGAGAGAGAGAGAAAGAGAGAGCGATAGAGAAAAAAATTTGTGTTTCTTTGTAAAAGAAAGTTGTAATCAAGATTTCATTTTGTATTAACAAAATTACAGAGAAATATCATTTTTCTTCACTTAATTTTTTGAAATTGTTGTTGTACTTGAATTGTCAATATGGAATATTGGCAGTGACTCTTTTTGTTTGTGGTGCAGCACTATTGTATCGCTCTCAGACCTCTTATGAGCAAGGCACTTAAAAAACAAAAATATACGCATAAAATATGCGCTTAAAAATACAAAATATGCATTCAAATATGCACTAATGCCCTAATCGAGTAAGCGATTCAAAGCGTAAGTTCTGAAAATTATGTTAACTGACAAAAGTGCCTCTTTCTGTTTAGAAAATATAAGTTGAAATAAGTAAGGAAAGCAATGCTTTTCATAAAAAAGTTTCTAGACGGTTTGAAGGCTTCCACCTTTAAAACAGCCGCAAAAATTTTATGTTTTGATGAATGTAAGAATCAAAAGTTGCTGAATAGTATTCATTTGTCAACATCATTTTGAAGTAGTGAATGCCAAAATATATTCATACATATTATGTATGTGTGTGTATACGTATACTAAAATGCTGGCAAATGTGTGATTTATTTTATTTGTCAAGTACTTTACAGGTTACCAGTATCTTGAATATTAAAATTTAAAAAAATGCATACAAATTATGCACATAATATATGCATTTATAATAAAATATGCAAAAATATGCAATAACAAATTGATGCCATTTTTCAACAAATTCTCGAATTCGGAAAATTACTTGACTAGAATTGATTTTAAGTTACTAAGTAAAAACATGAATTAGCATGAAAATCTTTGCTCTACTTACGAGATAAATTTTCATTTTCTATTCTGAAAACATAATATTTTTTTTGTTGATATTTTTAAAAGCTTTTATTTAACTTGCTTTGTATGTATGTGAAGGTGGAAATTTGACCCACTTCCCGGTGTCTGATTGAGCTGAAAATTTACATACTTTTCCAGTCCCGATGACAATTCATGTTAATGATAAACATGACCTGATGCTGCTGCCAAGATAAGCTCCAGACAAGGAAACTCCTTAACGGTTAACAGTAGGGACACCCCTTCGGGTATAATCACTAACGACCATGTCAGAGTCGTAAATGATGAGTAGCCATAAGAGGCATACCATGACTTGTGTAATTTTTTATAAGTATCCTAACCTTTAAAAGCTTTTATGTATAAAAATTATAGTATTTTTAATCTTACTTGTTATAGAATATAAGGTAAGACATTAAGAAAATATAATATGTGACACGCAAAATAGAAAGGGACCTAAGGGTAAAAACCGGTTTTGTTCAGGAAAGCCATTTTAAAGATTTAAATACGTGTATCTTTGGTGTACTTCACTTTCATAAAACGCGCATATCTCTGGGAGGGAACACTTTTGGGGCATGGGATCGGTCTCATTCGATGCTCAGATGTTGTCCACATCAAAAAAAAAATTAAGAAAAAATTAGAGTTATGAAACTGTCGCAGTAAGTGAGCGATATTTACATACACGGTAATTTTAGTTGGGAAATTCTTGATTTTGTAGGAGAGAGAGAGAAAAGCAGAAAGGAAAGGGTACAAACTTGCTCGTATTCTGCATTCTCTATTCGTATCTTTTAAAGCTGTAAAAAAAAGAAGACAAGTAGCTTGAATGCTGAACGAGTGAATGAATAAGAATTCTGAAATTGATGACACAAAATTGCTGTGTATGGACACAGCGACAATTTTAAAAGAGAATTAAGAAAAAGTGTCTGATCATGGTCTAACTCCATAACTGTATTATTGTGGCTCAGGAGATATATTGCACAATTAGGGATATCACAATGAAAACAATGCCGTTTGCTAGAATTGAAATAGTTTTATCCTAAAAACTTTTAGCACTTTTATAGTTGTAGTCCTCTAAAATGATTTAATAGCGACGCATTAAAATATTCATGTAATTAATAAATTTTTTTTATTTATAGAGCTGGTGTTTTGAGTTTTTGTTTATACAAGTATTTCATATAAAAATATTTTACTTTTGATTGTGGACTAGCTCTTCCTTATTTAATAAAAAAAGTGTTTTTTTTTAAATAAATTATGTATCAGCTGGTAAATAAGTTTGTTGAACATTTTTAAATGCAGTTAAAGATCCATCACTGCTGGAAGCAGAAACTGAAGAATCACTGTTGGCATGAGTCGAATTTGCTAAATTATTAATAATTTGTGAAAGTGAAATTGGGGTCTCCCGGGAGATAATACTAGTGCCACCCAGAGAATCGTATTGTTCTTGAATAGCTTGTTTCGCTTGATCAGCCTCTTCGGGAGTTTTATATTTGATAAAGAAAACATCAGGCTTGTTGTTAGTGGGAGCCGGTGTATTCACTTCTGTGTCTATTTGAAAAGCGCTATTTTTCTTGGACAAAACATAAATGGCAGTTTTCTCCTCCGCTGGAGCTATATTAGCTACAATTTTAGCTGTTTTTAATTGCGTCGAAGGATTATCTATAAACACTACATGATAATTTTTTTGTGGTTGGCCGATTTGTATGTGACGTATAATTTCCTGATCATCGTCATTAGATGGAGCTGTATGAATATAAAAATGTTTGGTAACAATGGGAGCCACGTCAGCTGGGGTTTCGAAGAACGAATCAGAACCAGTATTGAAATGAAAGTCATCAGTGTAGGTCTCACAGTTACTCGTCTGATGGCTGAGATCTTCATAACTTACTTGCTTAGCAGATGGTAAAATTTCTGAGCTGCTAATTTGTCCTACAGAGGGTTGTGATGCAAAATAAGAATTGGCTGGAGCTTGTAAAAATGAACCATCCCCACTGCTGCTGTGTCCTTGATTATTCTGATAACCCAAGCTAATATCAGGTCGGCTTTTAACGCAGCTCAAAAGAAACGATCCAAATAAAATAACCTAATTTAGAATATAAAATTAAATAGCAAATTTTATTTAAATTAAATTAAGTTTCTGACAGAAGAGTATCAAATAATTTTGTGCTTTTCAAATTTTGTTTCTTGTATTAAATGAGTTGTATGTCAGGGCATTCGATATCAATCGAACTTTCATTATAATCGAAATGGAAATTTCGATCGCTATCGAATGTCGCAATTTGGCACCTGTAGTGCGACATTTTATCGAATTCGGTATTCAGTAATTTTCGAAGTTTTGCGACGAAGCTAACAGCACATAAATAATCATTGCAAATAACGAATTCTATCGTATCAAATATACTGAATACCGAATTCGATAAAATGTCGTTATACTCGTACTTGTTTTTGCGATACGAATGTTCGTAATAAAAATTACTGAGTCACACACTAAGACCACGATGGTAGTAAATAAATCTTTTTTTGGTTGTCAATTTTAGAAAACAATTAAAATTTTCTTTTTTCCATTTCACTTTTTGTACTTTTTCAACGAGTTACTTTAATCGTACTTAACTTACTACAAATTTAAACATTCTTAAGCTTAACTTGCATTTAATCAACTCAACTAACTCCCTGCACGATCCAAGCTGATACTGATATTATCCAACAGAATGCTGAACAATTTTATACATTTGAAAATGTATTTTGTTTCATTTCAAAACACAAATTTATTTCATTTAATTAAAACTAATTGAAAACAAAATTATTACACAGACTAGTGATTTGTGTAGAGCCCACACAGAGTTATAAAACCGTAAGTAAAATCCGGTACGGGTCAATTGTTTGATAATTCATTCAATTTGTACGAAAAGGTGTTAATTTTTATTGGGAATTTTTGTTTTATTATTTTTATTATCAATTTATTGTTATGAAATTTTTAATTAAAAAGTTTTGTTTTTGTGCTAAAAAAGCAATAGGGTTTAAGTCGACTTAAGCACGTTACACTTCTAAATAAAAAAGTTATTTGAGCAATAAATTTAGTTTTTTTTTTTTAAATGGACTTATACCACTTTTAAAAATAATACTAATAAGAAAATGCCAAAATCATCTTACCTACAGCATTGTCACATCGCAGAAAAGAAATTATAATTCTCAATTGATACGAGCATTGAATTTTTTGATTTCTTACGAATGAAATTTTATTTTTTATCACTTCATTGGAAGGCTAAAATTTAAGCCGACTTTCAATTCACACTTACATGTAAAGAAATATTTAAAATGTGATTTTGTATGAGCTTTAACATTTTTTTCCTCAGTTTAATTATTTATCTTGTTTACAGATGGCTGGCAAGCATTTCGGGAGTCCATTCGCTTACAATTTTGGGAATACAAAAGAGCATTAGTAAATTTACAGGCTGGCTATGGCATATTTCCCTACTACAAAGTTTCTGTAGAGAATCGGTAAGTAATCAAAAATGAGTAACGCTACTCCATGTCAGACATCTTTACTTTCATTTTAACAATAACAGCCAAATTCATAAAAAATATTTTTGTTTAATAAGGGCTTATTAAGCACATTTCTCATAGTAAATTTGTTTATTAAGCCCTTATTAAGCAAAACTATTTTTTATGATTTTCTTACTTAAAATCACAGCGAACAGTAAAGTTCGACATTCACATTTAGGCTCGTAATTACAACTTTTGATAGTTAAAGTTAGGATTTTGAATTTAGTATCAAACCAAAAGCTTGATATTTAAGAATGTTTTTTAGAGTTTTACGCTTTACGATACGATTATTTTTATTTTTTTTTTAAGTTTCAACAAGCCTCATGACTACATCATAACATTGGACGAGGGAGAAATTGGCTTACCTGATACTTATTTCTATAATCTTGATCAGAATGATGAAGTAAATTTTCTCTTCCCTCTTGAGAAATAATTAGTTTTGGTTTTATTATTATTTTTTTTTTAATTTTTTTAGATTGTTCGTGCCTACACTCTTTTTTTACGTGATTTTGCCATTAATATGGGTAAGATATGTAGCACACTGATAGAGCGAGAGAGAGAGAGAGAGAGACAAAAAAAAGAGTTGTATGATAATAAAACTTTTGTTAAATTTTTAGGGATTGTATCCGGAGAAGCTGATTTATTTGCAGATGAGGTATTTCATTATGAAAAGAGGATTGTGAATCACATTAATGTAGTGCGATCATCTCAGGAGGATAGAACTCTAAATGAAATAAAAACCTTAGCAGAGATGAAAACTATTGCGCCATCGGTAAGTAAAATTTAATTTTCCCAGCGAAGGTCCTCGACAATAAATAAACAATTCACTTAATGTGGCGTAATTTAACTACATTTTCTTTCGATTCAATTTGTTATATTATCTTCACTTGATTTATGTTTGAAAAAGCTTGCAGTGCTGTTCTGTATTCCGAATCTAAATATTTTATTAGGAATTGAAAAATTCAGCACCTCATAACTACTCTGTGATCCATTAAAAAAATTTTTTTTTGCTTTATTTTGGGTGCGAAATTATTGGTAGAATTAAAAAAAACATAAAAGTTTTTATTTAATAAGAAGAAAAAAGGATTTTTTCAAATCCGTGTGTTACATTTTTCAGCCGTATTAATTTTTTTTTTAATCTGCATGCGCTAATAGTTGCCCATTTTGGAAACATTGCAAGCACTTTTTCCTCACACAAAAATTACTGAGGAAACTGAAATTTTGGTAAAGGATGTCGAGTTTTTCCATCAAATATCTACTGTAGTTGCTACCTCAGATAAAAAGTAAGTTAATCAAAATCAAAAGAAAAAAAAAATTAATGTAAAACAGAAACTCCTTTAATTGCTTTTTTATATAATTAATCATGTAATTTACTTTTAGGCCAATAAATAATTTTATTATTTGGTCGCTGGCTCGTCGACTATTGCCACACTTGTCAAAAGAATACCGAAAGTTGGTAGAAAATTTTGATCATGCGGTATATGGGCGAACAGCAGCATACCCCAGATGGATGATTTGCACGAAAATTGTTAAGCAATGGCTACCATTTGCTGTAGATGCCTTGCAGCAAAACAAAAAAGAGAAAACAGTTAGTAAATTACATCAATAGCTTTTCCATCTCTTATCAAAACGGCTTAGAAAAAGCTGTTTGCTTTTCTATTTTTAAAAGCAAATTACTTTTTGTTTCAAATGCGTTTATTTCAGTTTGCCCCAACAATATCTAATCAAAGGACACATTATCCTGTTAATAAGAGCAGTGCCAATGATGAATTTCTGAAGCTGATGTATAACAGTTTAAGGAATCAGTTGCAGCAGTCTGTAGAAAGAGCCCATTGGTTTGATAGGGATGTTAAAAATTTTATTAACGAAAAAGTAATCAAGCAGATGATAATAATTGTCCTACTCCTATTAATTGAATTTTTTTTTTTCAGCTCACTACAATGCGCTTACAGATCGGTATACCAGAAGAAGTTTTAACAAACAAAAGTTATATAGGCCACTATTATAACGATCTTTTGTTGAATAATTTATTTTTTGTGGAACATCTGCAGCCAATATGGAGTTTTCGTAAAGCTCGCATGGAAGAGAAACTTAAACCCTTAAATATAATTGATACGTAAGTTAATACGATTATTTACTATTTTTTACTTTTAAAACTGCTTATTTAGAATCATTTCTGAAATGTATACATGCAAAGAGTCACCACCATCCGTGGCATATTCCAATATGCTTAATATGATGGTTATATCGCGGGGTATCACAACATCTGAATACTACGACTATCGTTATCCAATCGCTGTGAATTTTGCTCGTATTGGCACTGATATTCTGGAAGTTTTGATTGATAGCATTTCTACTTTTGTTGAACAATTTAAGGCGGATGCTACAAGTGTGATGACATCACAAACAAACTTTGCCAAAATAGATGTTAACTGTCTAAAGATGGATGCACAAAATGTAGACGATGTAGATTTGCTTGAACTTTCAGAACATACCTTGAAGAGCTTACAAATCACTTTGAGTTCGGCTAAGATTGCGGCAAGAGCTCTCAGTTCATTTCTTAATTGTATCGACAGTGCTGCCCCTATAACTGGAGCTTCATTTGATCAGGAGCACACTTACGATAGTCTCAGATTGACGGAACGCTTGCGGCTGCCCGGCTTAAGATCATTCAATGAAAACGAACTTTTTACTTTGGCCTATATGCAGAAGCATTGCAGCACTTTTGTGGCTAACAAAAACGATTATGCACGCATTAAGCCACACGTGGAGCAGCAACTTGCTGAAAGATACTTGTGAGTGTAATAAAAATAAAGGGAAAGGGCTCATTCATGCCTGAAATAAAATACTAAACATATTTTTTCTTTTTATTTTTTTTTTAAGATTTAACGCCGCTTGGAATCACGTTCAGTTTTTACCACTCTCTACAAGTTGCTCTGTTCCATCTACAAAATGTGCAAATATTCTTTAGTTGGTATTGAAACCCTTCCTTTACAAGTACTCCAATGTTCACACAAAATTTTCACCATCGCTGGTGAGATACGTATTCACTATTCGCCTAGTTAAGTTCGATTTAAACATTCTAACGATTCCACATATCAGTCCAAGACATGTGATTTTAAGATTTTAATAAACCATCAACTTGTTAACTATTCCATAGGTATAGTAGAGTATTTTTTTGTTCTTAAATCTTAGCGATCAGAAAAGTAATTAATTTATTTTAGCATTTAAAATTTAGTATACAATTAACATATAAATAATTAATAACTAAATTAATAAATAATTATTTTGATTAATATATAATTTGTTTTTTTTTTCTAGCCATTCAGCATTAGGTTCTAAAGTAAGTAAAAATGTTGCAGCTACACAACTGCTGCAACATTTTTACTGGTATTTGGTTGTTGGTATTTTGTAAAACATTGTTAAGGACTTAAGGCTTTCAGCAACTTATTTCTCTGTTTACAAATTTCAGCTGTCTCAATTAGACTTGGGCATAATCGTTCATTTCACTGAATCGTTCACATTTTTCAATTCACTTAAATGACCTAGATACTTTTACTAGTTCATAGTTCATTTCGGACACTTTACGATGACTTGTGACTTCCGTTCAAGGTTCATTTCTTACACTGTAAGGCAACAAGCTTGTGCCTTTTTTCATAGTACCTTATGCATGTTTTTATAATACACCGTGCGACCTTTATAATGATTTGTAACTACAACTGATTAGTGACTATAACCAAATGTGAGTTTAAATTAATTAAAAAAAATTGAAGCGTCCGAATCGTTCAATTTGCTGAATCGTTCATATAAACTAGGTCGGATATGAATGGCATAAGACTAGTCTAAATGCACGTCGCATCTAGATCAATAACCATAGCAACAATTCGCTTTTAACAAAGAATCATCTGATTCAATTCTGTTTAATGCAAAACATGTATGTGTAGTTAGTTTTTTTGTTTCGTTTTGAGCCGTTGCGTACAAACCTGTAGAAAATAGATTTTGACAACAATAAATTATGTGTGCAAAACAGTTTGAAAATGAACAACGAAAAGTCAGATAGAATGATATTTTATTTCATAAATATAGTCTAAAAAAATTGTTAAATTCATTAGCACAAGCATACTTAATTGAGAGCCACACATCCCTGCAAAAAGTGCTTGTAAGCCCTTTCCAGTACTCGTATGCTTATTGACAATACAAACTTACCCGACTCAAACCTGTTATTTATTACATTTGGTGAATATAAAAAAAAAGATTTATTGTGTTTTTTTACAATAATTTATTAGTTTATTAATTTTTTTGGTATTATCATATTTATTGTATCATAAAGGAATGCATTTTTAGGACAGGGATGGGTGTGTTAGTATATTTTTGTTTGCATCTTGAGTGTGTAGTTTTTGTTTATCAATATTGGTAGTGATTTGTTGTTTTGTTTTTGTTTTTGGTTTTATTTCAAAATTATTAGTTGTTTAATTGAATAAACGCTGAAATTAATTTACTTTTGGTTTCGTCTATTCTCAAGATGTGGCTTTTTATTATTATTTTTATTATAATTTTCTTTTTTGTTTTGGGGAGGGGATTAGTTTTATTTTTTTTTTGTTTGTTCATAAAACATATTTGTTTTAATCATATTTTTAACAATTTATAAAACTTTCTTTAGAATATTAACAACTTTTTTTGTATTTAGCAATTATTAAGTTTTCTAATGATTTTGTTTGGTTTTTGTTTTGAATCTTTTAGCTTTTATTTTTATTATTTTTCGACTCATTATTCATTTCATAATTATCAACGATTTCTTTTTTACATATTTGAAGTTTATTTTTCTTTCGTCATAATTACAGGGTTTGTTTGTTGCTGTTTTTGTAATACTTTTGATGGATTTTAAATGACTAAATTTATTTGTTATTTTGTTTTTATTTCTAAATTATTGTATATTGAATATTTTCATTTTAATTAATTTTATTATTATTACAATTAAAAAATATCATAAGCATCATTTGTTTTTGGTTTTACTCTTGCAATCTTACGTTTATTTGCATAAAAATTTTGGTTTTTTATTCAAAGACTGATAATGAAATTAATTTTATAGGGAAAGCAAAAGAAGAAGGTTAGGAAGTGTAGCAAGGAAACGAACAAAATGTACGAATTTCAAAGGTTGGAATTTGAAGGAAGGGAAGGGTTAGTTAGTGGCTGTTAGCTTGCACACTAGAATGTAAAATCTTTGGTCAGGTCTTGCTTTTATGTGCAATAAATTATATCTATCTACTAGATTTGCTGAATTAATTTGCCTCGCTACATCAGAATAAAATAAATTAAATCGTTATATAAAATTTTTATAAATGGAATTGACTGTTTATCTCTTATTACTTCTTGAATTATTGTTTTCTCTTTTGAGATTTGTATTAAATAAAATTAAAATTTAAACAAAATTTAGTGTTTTTTTATATGTGTATGCCTCGTATGTGTGTTTTTCTTATCGTTTTCCAGTCTTTGTTAATAAAATAAATTTAAAAATAAAATAAATAAACTTTTATTTCTTATTATTATTATTATTATTATTATTTTTATTATTTATTTATTACTCTGGCAAAGCTCTGTACTATTTTAATAATTGAGTCATAAAATATTTTTTAACGAATGAATTCTTTTTCTATTCGTTTCTTAAGTAAGTTTTGGCATTATTCTTTTACAGTATTTAAATTTTGAATGTCTCATGAATAAATAATTATTTATTTCCATAGTTATGTTTTCTATTTAAAAAAAAGCATTAATTAAAAATATTTTCTAACAAGTATTAATTATATAATTGAATCAAAAACAAACTGATTTTTTTAAATCGATATGTGTGTTTTTTTTTTTGTTTTTAATTATGTTTTCTAATGAATTTTTTTTTTTTTTTTTTTTTTTTTTTTTTGAGAAGGATTAAGGAGTGGGATAAGAAATAAACTCAAGTATAAAATCAATCACAAATATTGGAGAAGAAAAAAATGTTTTTTTAAAAACTTTTAATTTCAGGCTATTTCTTGCAGCCGTGAAAACGTTCCATATACACAAATATTTACAGAGAAAATTTTTAAACAATTTAATTATTTTTATTACTTGTTTTTCTTCTTTTTTTTGTAATTAAATTTCAAATGGCAGCTTTATGTTATACATATAATTGTAATTATGGAAAAGAAATTTTGAACGTGTGTAATCAGCCCTAAAAGTATAAAGTGTGTAAAAACGTATTTAATTTGTTATCGGGTTCAATAATTAAACTTTTTCTGTGCTTTAATATTTTCTTAGCGGGCAGTTTAAACACAATTTTGTACAAGTTAACAAATTTAAGTGAACGCAGCATAGTGAATACAGAAAAAATATATTTTTTTTTGTTTTTTATAAGAAAACTTTTATTTGAAACTCTTTATTCGATTTATTAGTTATTCATATGCTGAGTGACGAACGAATTCAGTTCAAGTTTGAAGAAAAAAAAAAAATTTATTCTCAATAAAAGAAGACAACAGAGTTTGTGTGTGTTTTTTTTTTAAATCATTAAAGTAGAATAGCACAATATTTTAGATTGATGTGGTTGCGTATCGAAAAGTCTATAAAATTTATGGAGATAAAGAAAGTGATATTGAAAGATTTGTTTGTGAGGCAACTTAAATTTTTGTTTTATACTTTTTGGCCCTTTTGGCTTATCACTAGGGCAAGGAGTTTATTGAAAAATGTCATCAATTTGTTATTGCATATTTTTGCATATTTTGTTATAAATGCATATTTTTTGTGCATAATTTGTATTCATTTTTATATTTAAAGTATTTTACAAATAAAATTAAAATCACTCATTTTTCAACTATTTTATTAATTTTGTGTCTGTTTTGAAAGCGAAAATGAACATGAAAAGCACTGGTTTTCTTACTCATTTCAATATAAATTTTCATTTTACAGAATTGGTGCAACATTTGGCACCACATTTGGTTACCGTTTAACCTAAAAGAAATTTATAAAAGTATTTTTAGAAAGATAATTTTCCGATTATTTATTAAACTGAATTTAAGCCTTTAATAAACATTTCTTAAGAATATATGATGAGGACATATTTTCCATTAGAGCATTAGTGCATATTTTGTAATTTTAAGCGCATATTTTCGTTTTTTAAGTGCATGAAATTCCTTGCCCTGTTTATCACATTTAAAATTTTTTTGAAATCAATAAAGAAAAGAGGAGTTTGCATTATTTACATTCTCCCAAATTGATGGAAGAGGGGGGAGAGGGTTGCAAGAAAATTATATTAAATTTGTGCTGTCTATTGGCAGTAACATATGTATGTATGTATGTACATAATGAGAAAATTATCACAAATCGAGCGGTTTCTCACTCCAAGTTTGAATGGCATGAAAATAATTTAAAGTTAAAAAAAAAGTTTTATTAAATTAACTAATAATTGACTAACAACTAGTTATGAAATTGAAACTTCAACTTTTGCAAAATGTTTTTTTTTTTTGTTCTAAATTAACCGAACTAAACTGAAATATTTAGTTATTTTTTAACATAAAAACTAAATACAGGTCTGGGCGAAAGAAACATTTAAAGAAATATAAAATAGAATTTAATTTAGTTTTCTTGTCAGTGTGTATGTGAGTGTGTTATACTCTTTTTGTATCATTTAACAATCTTTTATTTTTTATATCATGCAATCGCGTGGACGGTATTCAAAGCTTTTAGATAACGTTTCATGGTTTTTATTTAACTTTTGTTTTGTTTTTTATTTTGTTTAACTGCTGTTACACAATTTAATTGTTTATTTTTGTTATTCATCTTTTGTTTTTTACATGATTATCTCTATTATAAGTGGTTGTTGCTTTTTGTTTTTCTTTGATTAAATTTTAATTTTAGTTTACAATATGTACACCTTCTCTGATATTGGTCATAAAAAGCAAAATTATATTTAAAAAAAAAAAAAAACCAAAATTATTTTTTTATGTGTGTGTATGCTTTGCTTTGTCTTTTATCTATGGTTCAGTCATTTTATTTTTAGAATATTTGATTTTTGGTTTTTATTTAATAATTGTTTTTTTTTTTTAATTTAAATTTAAATATTTTTTTATTGTAATTTGTATTAGTTTTTGATAAGGATAATTATCAGAAATTTATGGTCCAAAATATAAAGAGCAGGAATGGGTGTGTGAGCGTAAGAGAGAGTTAGAGACATAGTTTGAGCGGGAAAGAGAAAGAGAGTGTGTTAAATATATTATAGAAAGAGAAAACTTTTATTATTGTGTTTAATATAATTTTTTTTTTTTTTTTTTTTTTTTTATTATTGTAGATAAGGCAAACTTATTATTTTAAATAATAAATAAAAAATTAATAAAAATAATCAAGTAGTTTAGGCAAAAGTTGAAGTGTTGATTTATTTATTTATTTTTCTTTCATTCTGTTTTGGTCAAAGGTTATTATGCTTGCTTTGTTTAAATTGCTTATAAAATTTTTTATAAATAAATAAAAAAAAAAGAAAATAATAATAACAGTTGATTAAGTAAAGCGCAACTTAAATTCTTGTTCGTAATTTACGCACATACATACATATGTATGTATGTATGTATCGGTATATTTATTTTTTTCTGAATAAATGTTTTTTGTTTTATTTTATGATCGATTTTATTTTTGTAATGGAAGATTTTATATTGAATTTATTTATTGCATTAAATTATTCATTTTCTAATATTTACAAAATTAATATTTACTCATACATATATTTTTTCTATTATTTCAATTTTTATTTATTTATTTATAATTTTTAATTAACGGCAGTTTTGTTTTATATATTTAGCATTTATTTATTATTTTCTTGTTAATTTTAATTAAAAAACTTAACAAAACTAAGGACTACTCAACATTTAAAATATTTTATTAACTTAAGGGAGTTTATTGTTTAAGCCTTTAAAATGTTTTAGATGAGAGAAATATTTGATTTTCTACATAAAAACTTTTTTTATATTTTACTGTAACCAGTTGGTTGAGTCATGCCTTCAAAATATTCAAGCAACGATAAGCTACCGGAGAAAGGAATGCTTTTGAAAAAGAAATATTCAAATTGGAACTTCAAGCCGCTGCATCAAATGCATTTCAAAGCAAAAGCACCATTATTATATTTTACTTATAAAGTGTTAGATAGTCATAAGTACTTTTAGTTAAAATAAACGACAAAGTGACCAGCAACTTCTTTTCATTATTACAAGTTCATAATAAGATAAATTTTGTAATATTTGTTATTTGGCACCACTGTGGCTGTGACTACCGCATATTGTTCTCTGCTATACATTTTTTTTAAACAAATATTTTTAAGATAACTAAGAAATTCGATATTTTTTAAATTTTATTTTAATATTTGTTATTTTATAGCGTAAATAAATTGTTTTATTTTTAGTTATTAATATTAAAAAACTAAAATTGAAGCTGAAATATCTAAAATTGAAAATTTGGCAGCTTTAAATGCTTAAAGTTCATGTTAAAAGTTATGGGCAACATAAACATGTCTTTAGCTTGTCATATAACTTTTGGTTGTTCCAAAAGCATCCTACACACAGAAAACAACTACGCTTTGTTTCCAATCAAAATTTCAGTTGTGGTAATCGAAATTTTTAATCTTGAAAATAGAAATTCGAAATATTTCTGACAGAACTAATTTTTAGCCTGTATTATCGAATTCTAGTTGCACTAACTGAAAAATTTGATTATCACAAATGAATTGTTGATTGGAAACAAATTTATTTCTTACAACTGAAGTTGTTTTCTCTGTATATTTTTAGTTATTGTTAAGTTGTAATAATGGCCCTAGATTCAAATTGTTTAAAGTTGTATGATCTCAATATGAGCTTTCCATATACCATTCATTCATGTTTATTCAAATTAGATAGTTGAAATAAATTTCACAATTTTTCAGTTTTTTTTTTATACAAATGCAGTTTAAATATGGCACTCGAACTTCTTTGGTTGGAGTTTAAAAAAAGTATGAAAAATGTTTTTTTATTAAAAGCGAAAGTTAATGCTTAAAAGTAAATCTGTTATTTTCGCTAACTATAACGAGTAAACAACTTCAGTTGTGAGAACTAAATTTGGTGCCAATCAAAAATTCAGTAGTGACAGTCGAAGTTTTTAATCGTGACAATTGAAAACCGGCTTTATCGCTCAAAATATTTTTACAAGAACTAAATTTTAGTTTACTTTTTGGAATTCTGCTTATTAAAACTAAAAAATTTATCTGATAATTAACTTAATTTTTGATTGGAAACAAATTTAGTTCTCACAATCGAAATCTGTTTCTGTGTGTATGCAGTTTGAAACCCATTAGTTTTTATTAATATTAAAAATGGAAGAAAGCGGTATAAGACCACTTTTTTAAGAAAGTGAATTAGCGAGATATAGCACATCTACTTACAAAATCAGCTCAATTATTGTTTATTTAGTATGATTTTTTTTTTTTTAAATTCAAGTACAATTCCATTCATCAGTTGCCGTTATTGTGCTTAGAATTTTTTCTTGGGAATGTATTTGAAAGGCCCATACCATGGCTATGCAGTCAACCTAGAAATTTTATTCTGAATGTTGTCACAGATTCTTTGCTTAACAAAGAGCAACCATGAAAATAAATTCTTTTTTTTATTTTTTAGAAATTAAATTCAGTTTATGTGGAAATTTGAAAATTTCGTTGTAATATTTTTTGTATTCTAGTATTGAAAATAAAAAAAAAAACATTTATTTGATTGCAAATTGTGTACTTTTGCTGAGTTGAGTTGAGCAGTTGTGGGTTAAATTATAAAATCAAAATTAAGTTTGACAAACAGAATTCGATTGATTTTTTTTTTTTAATTTTATTTGTTATTGTTTTGTGTTCTATGTTATTTGTTGTTTTTTTCTTGCTACAGTTGTTACAGACCAATTGTCTCTTTTCATTTAATTTTTTTTATGTATTTTAATTTTGGTTTAAGCTAATTATTTGTTAATTTTATCTGTTTTTTTTTGGGATTTTGTATTTTAATTTAGTTTAGCTTGTCTTAAAAAAATTGTTTTCTAATTATTAACTAAATTTATTTTATCTATTCTTGGTTATTTCTTTCTTGGTTTCAATTTTTATTTTATTTTATTAGATTTTTTTATTAATTATGATATTTGCTATACGTTATAATAATTTTTTTTGTTATTTTTTCTTTGGTTTTGTTTTAATTTTATTAGATTCTAAAAAATAATATTTAATAATAAAAAAATTGTAAATTTTTTATTTTATTTATTTTTTTTTTTTTTGGTTAATTGGTTAATTTTCTAAAGAGAACGAACGCTTTTGTGTCATTTTGCATAAAAAATGATCTTGTTTTAAACCGCCTTTGATGTAGTTTCTGGCATCCAACGTAACATCTCACGACGCCAATTAATACTATGCTCCACACTTTTTACTAAAATGATTTACACACATTTTTTTTTTTTTTAATTATAATTTTTTTAATTTTTGAAGCGCTTAGATAATATTTTTTTGTGGCATTGGAAAGAACTTACCCAGTAGTCAGACATCGGTTTCAATACTGACCGCCATAGCACTGTTGTGCCTCTGGTTTAAAGTACTTGACCCTCTGACACCGTTTGGTTGAGGTTGTTGCAGCTGTTGCTGTTGTAATTGCATTTGAAGTTGCTGCTTCTCAAACGATTGTTGTGTCCTTAGGAATGGCGCTAAGTGTCGTCCAGGGTGATCAGTCAAACCTGGTGTGCCTAGCCCATCATCCAAATCCATTATATCTGAAGACGATTCAGACAATGATGATTTTCGATAATGTTGACCTGCTTGTGTATTTAATTAATAGAAAAAAAAAATGGAATTTTTGTCAAGTCTTGTGACCATTACAACAACGTTGGCTTTAAAATTTACCTAAAGCACCAGGCATATATGAACAACTTGTGACATGATTGAAATTTTGGCTTTGCATTTCCTCTTGATCCGTTTCGCGATGATAAAAATAATTGAAATTACTAACAATGACGGGCACAGGAAGAGCGATTGTCAGTACACCGGCTATCACACATAGCGAACCAACGATTTTACCCCAAAATCCAACAGGTCTAAAGCGCCAAAAGTAGTGATTGTGGTTTGGTTGATAGTGTTTTTTTTTATATTTTTATTGGAGAGATTAAATTAAATTACAATGTTGGTTGAATGAAAAAATTTTTAAATAAATAAGTTTGCTTGTTTTCGTTCTGGCTTAAGTTCAATATATACATATAAATTAGATACATAAATTTAATTGAATTTTTTGTTTTAGTTTTTCAATCATAAAAAAAAATATATAAGACAGGTAAATAGATAAATGACACCAATTTCACATAAAACAAGTATTAATTAATTAAAGAGATTGAAAATAAAATAGAAACGTTGAAATATCTAAACAACTAAATCGAAATAAACTAAAAAAAAAAACAAAAAAAAATAAAAAAAAAATACAAAGAATTCTACAGTTTGTTATGGGCAGCGAGATCCTAATTTGAATTCAATGAGAAAATTGATGGAGTGAAGAAGGAAGGGCACTTTTGTATGCATGTATGTGTGTAGGTGAATGATATAAATTTCTGTTTGTGTTAAATGTTTTGTATGACAAGAGCTTTTGAAGAGCGCAAAACCAAAGAAACTAACAAACAAATAAATAAAAGTTATTCTACACTGAGAAAAAGAAAGCAATTAATGTGTGATATTAATACACACACACATGTACATGTCGATTGTACATGTGTATGTACCAAGTATGTATGATAAGTATGACGACGAAACACATAATCACAAGTTCACTGATTTTTATGTACTTGCTTTAGGTATACACAATCATGTTACGTAAACAAGTTCAAATTAACTGTGTAGTATGTACTGTCAAAATCCATAGAAAGAAATATTTACCGCTAGAGTTGTTGTCATTTGCTGTTTACTTTTTATAACGAGATTATTTACAATTAACAACAGACACAATTAAAATTTTTTTTTATATATTCTGAATATTTAATGTTGTAAAAATCTGAAATTAAAAAGCTTTTAATTGTTTTAGTTATTAAAAACAAAATCGTGCTTTTTTTAATTTAAGCAAACAGCTTTCAAAAGCTCATGCATTTGCAACAGTGTTAGGGCAATTATTAATTGATTTGATTAAGGATAAATAGCAGGACACGATATGAATCAAATATTTGCTGAATGTTTTTACTCTTTAATTTTCATTTAGTTTGAATCTTTTCTTTTTATTTATTGTTTAAGTTTTATAAATTGAAATATGAAAAAAGTGAATAAAGTAGCTATAAAAAAGAGTTTTAAAATAATGGTTTTGCTACAGACTAAAAAAATTATTATTGAGTAGAAAATTTTTATTATATAGAATAAGAAAATTAAATGATCAATTCAACTTACCAAGTCTTGCCAAAAATGCAGCCTTTGGTCATGTGAGCCACATAAATTTGAACATTTTTATGTTGCTATTTTTTATTTATTAAACTCGTTTGCGATTGATGTTTTTGGGAAACCTTTTTTTTTTTAAATCAAAAATATTTTGTGTATGCACACGTTCAAATTTCATTCTTTTTTTTTAAATTTCAATTTTACATTCACTAAACGATTTTATGAAATACGTAAATGTTTTTTTATTT
This sequence comes from Thelaira solivaga, assembly GCA_947397855.1. Taxonomy (NCBI): domain Eukaryota; kingdom Metazoa; phylum Arthropoda; class Insecta; order Diptera; family Tachinidae; genus Thelaira; species Thelaira solivaga. The sequence goes on along the minus strand of OX377612.1, from coordinate 70,988,237 downwards.
ACTTAAACGAACATTAAAAAGGTACTACGGCTATTAAGTTGTTACTTTCTAGACTAAATTGTGAGTGTTAACGCGCTAATATGTGTTAACAAAATGTAAAATATTAAAATACTATATAAAACGCTACAGACACAGTGCTAAAATAATAAAAACAAAAAATATTAAAGCGTTTTGCTTAAATGCTAAAGAAAATTGTTTATTTTCTATACGAAAATGGTAAAGGAACAGAAAGTGTGACACATAAAATGTGCGGGACGATTGGCTTGCATTGAATTGCTGTAAACAATATGTAATTTGTAACAATAATTCTGATAGAGCCATTTGCTATTGCCAAACGAAATGGTTTGCTAGCTCAGTGCTGAGAATAATAATCTTTTCTGCCAGGTATCCCTGACGTATAATTATTATTTAATTGAAGTCATTTAACACTCATACGCTCCCATTTCAAAAGAAAAATGGATTTTTTTTTATTTTGCTCAGAGTTTGCTAAAAAAAAAACACGAAAAGGAAACTTTTGCATTCGTTCCTGCAAATGTTTACTTTGTATTTTATTGGTACATTGTGAAAAACAATACCATTCACTTAAACGTAGGCAGCCAGAAAACAAATGAATGAAAATAAAAACAAACTAAATTCAACAGTGACGAAACACACACTAACCCTACAAAAACAGTGACACTCAATTGAGCTGTCATTTGACTGATACTGCTACGAGCAATATCTTTCACACTGTAGAAGAAAGGGCATTGTGAAAAATGTGATTTTGTCTCTCTCTCCTTCACATGGATCAAATGCATGTCAACATGAGTATGTGTTAGTTTCTATCACGACGCACATGTTTATCAATTTCAAAATAACTACGTAGTAAATAAATTCTTGCACATTGCATTGGGCTATGCTGTGGCTAGTATACAAACAACGAATGATTCATTCATTAAAAAATACGTTTCGGCTTTTGCTTTGTAGGCAAATGAACGATTGGATTGGTACATAACAAGAGAATACTATTTGTTAGATTGTTGTTGTAAATCGTTTTGTATATAGTTTGTTTTATAAATTGTACAAAACGATTTAAAAATTTTGAAAGATTTGTGACTTTGTAACAAACGTTTATGAAATGTTTTGTTTCTTTTCGAACTCTGATTCATTTCTGTTTTGCATCAATAATTAAAATGGATATTTTAGTAAGCTTGAGGTTTTATTTTATATATGAAGCGAAATATCGATATAAAAATAAATTTATAAAATAAGACCTCAAGCTTAATAAAATATTCATCAATGTTTTTTTTTATTGTTTTTCCTATTTTAATATTGAAGCATAAAAAAATTAATTTTTTGTATCTACCCAACATTTGATTCACATTTTACATTAATTTAAATATTAGATTGCTCGCGCTTGTGTATCACACTTCTCTGCCCGTTAAAATATGAAATGAAAAAGGAAACATTCTAATTAATTTCACAATTTAGTTGTTTCATTAAAAAATAAGTCAAATTTAAAAAAAAAAAGAAATTAAAAAATAAAAATGTTTTTACATTTTACTTGATAAGATCATTAAACTTCTAAGCAACCGGGAGTTATGCTCTATTCTGTATAGCTGCTGGCGTAGCTTTCACTAAATACACCTGCACCTTCCTTCCATTTATAAAACTAGTTTTTTTTTGTTGTAGTTCTCAACCAGATACAATTTAAATAATTTACACAAGATATGAGTATTTTTATTGTCGCTTAATTTATAAATTTAATAAAATCTATTGCAAACATTTATTCTGAAGCTTAAGCGAAATTTATAAATAATAGTTATGGCCTTCATATCCCTTGGGCTCTTGTACTTAAATTCCATCTGGTAGAACCAGGCTTTTTTTTGATATGAAAATGAATTTTTTTTTATAAAAAAAAAATCATCTTGTAATAAAAATCTTGTAAATAAAAAATTTGCTTTAAAGCCTGATCAAAATTAGTGAGAAAAAAAAATTCTTTAAAAAATCTGGCGGAATAGAAAATTTGAAAGATGCTTTCACAAGTTATTAATAAAATTTTAAAATTAAAGTACGTTTCGCTATTTCCTATAAAAAATATTTAGCAACCACCAGAAGGCGTTAATTAACTAGAATTTTTTAAGCAGCAACATTTTAAATTTTACTAGAAATCTTTTTTAATTCTCCTTTTATACCCTTCACTGTAGTTTCTACAGCATATTTTTTCTTAGTTCTTATGAACACCAGAGCAGTGTTTAAACGGCTACTCTAAAAGTAGCCGTAGCGACAAAAATGAGCCTACTTTTTAAGATACAAATTTGTTAAGAAATAGTAGCCAGTATCTATCTACTTCTACTGCTACATTCACATTTAAACAGCAAACCATTGCATACAGCTACAGCTCCAACTATTTCAAGTAGAAGTAGTGGTAGAGGCTGTATTACTCCGAAGCATTTAAATTTTTTTAGCTACAGCTACTTTTCAAAAAAATAAAGCCGCAAGTAGAAGTAGCCTCTTTGTTACTTAAACTAAGGTATTGGTAGCGATAGAAAAGAGCAAAAATATTCTATCTTCTACGTTTATGCTCAAAGCATAAAGTATTCATATAAAGTAGCCACAAAGTAGCTAGAAAGTAGCCAGAAAGTTTGCTTATTCTCAACACAAAGTAGCCAGAAATAATGTTTTTATTTTTGGCTACTTTTCAAATTGAAGCAAAAAATTAGGTAGAATATTTTTGCTCTTTTCTATCGCTACCAATACCTTAGTTTAAGTAGCAAAGAGGCTACTTCTACTTGCGGCTTTATTTTTTTGAAAAGTAGCTGTAGCTAAAAAATTTAAATGCTTCGGAATAATACATCGTCTACCGCTACTTCTACTTGAAAAAGTTGGAGCTGTAGCCGTAGGCGTAATTAAAAAAAAGGTAGGTAAAGTAGGATTTCAAATACTGCACCAGAGTCGAATAAGAGATGTCCCTCTATCTAGCTGTGTAGTTCTTGAGAAATCAACTTTCTGAAGTCTCTAGAAGATCTCCAGAAGAGTTTATAATACTAATCTGTCAGTTGTTTCGGTATTGAATCAGGTGGGCCAATAAATGACGGAGCTATGAGTCCAAAACCGCAACATAGACCATAAATTCTGTATCCTTATAAATAGCGGAGTCTATTTAGCGATGTCCGTCTGCCTGTCCGTTGAAATCAGCTATCTGAAGTCCCTAGAAGACCTCCAAAAGAGTTTAGCATAACAATCTGTCAGTTGTTTCGGTCTTTAAGTCCCTATTTAAATCAGTTCATAAATGGTGTAGCTGTGAGTTAGAAACTGCTACTATCTCTACATTTAATAATTTTCTGCAAAGGTTTTTTGAGTATTTTGTGTAAACTACAAAACGGAATAAAAAACATATTGACAGTCTTAATATCTGTGCAAAAAATTAGAGCAATGGGTCCATATAGGGCCGAGTAATATTACAAATTCAACCGAAATTTTAGATTTTTATTAATTTCTGCTTTGTTTTCTTTGTTTCTACACACAAACACAAAACCTGCTAAAGTATGTATGTGTACCAATAATAAATAAATATTTTTTTATAACACTAGCCGTTTCAATTATATATTTTGTTTTTGTGATATTTAAGCAGAACGTGAAAAGTGAAAAATATCAATATTTGACCAATACAGTGAAGGGTATATAAGATTCGGCCCAGCCGAATTTAACTTGTTTTTTGAGCTATTTTAAACTTTTTTAAAGACTTTGATTTTGATTAATGCAAATTTTTGCACTAGCTTTTTAACACAATCCCATCATCCTCGAATTATATATTATTTAACATTAAGGACTAGTCCAGTGTTACGGATTATTTGTTATTAAAAGTGCAAAAAAGATCTAACTATTCAGCTACTAAATTCAAATTTAAATGATTTTAGAAAAATAAAAATTAAAAAAAAAACATCATCAACTACACATGTACGTACTCGTTTACCCAATGAGAAAAAGAATACTTGAACTCAAAAATGAAATTATGAATAAAATAATTTTTTCTTTTTATAATTGGATTTTGTTTTTATTTTCTTTAGCAATCATTGCATTTGCTTGTAGATTTTGTAATTTTTCTTTCCCCTTTTTTTTTTTGCATATTTTATTGTGATTTTTGCTTTGATCAATTAATTGGTTTTATTTCATTTTAGTATTTTAAATAAAGAATTGTTTTTTTTTTGTTATGCGTTTTTATTTTCTTTTGCACTTGAATATATTAATTAAATTTAACTTCTCCTGGTTTTCTTTTCTTTGTTTTTTTTTTTTTTAGATAAAATAAAATTACTTCATTGCGCTGCGTGTTAAGAAGTTTTCTTGTGTTTTTATTTTTGCTGAAATTAATATCCTGGATTTCTTTTTTATTAATTATTTTTCTATTTGTATTAGCTTTTCATTTTGTTAAATTTTAATAACGATTATAAAACATTTTCTATTTTCATTTCTCTTTAGTTATTATTTTTTTCAAAATTTATTTATTTAGTTTTTTCTTCTCTTCAATTTAATTTTAACAACAATTTATGTATGAATGTATGTGTGTGTGTAAGTGTTCATCTAAGTTATTAACTTTTAAAGGGCATTTAAATTGAGGCATAATTATTTTATTATTAATTGTTTTGAGTTTTGTTTTTGTTATTTTATTATAAAACTATAGATTTTCAGTCAAATTCATAAAAAATATTTTTATTTAATAAATTTCCCATAGGAAATGTGTTTAATAAACAAAAATATTTTTTTTTGAATTTGGCTCTTTGTGTATAATTTATTTGCTTTATTTATTCATATTTAATGAAATGCTATAAAAAATGCCATATTTGAATTTATATTTGTAAGGAATTTAATTTCGTAACAGCTAAAGCATTTCAGGCTTTTTTTGCTTCTTTTTTTTTTTTTTTTTTTTTTTTTTTTTGAGATGACTTTCAAATTAAAATCAATCAATTAATTATCTACTATAAATTTGGTTGTAAACAAAAATAAGAATAAATGTTTCAACAAGTTTTTTGCTAACTAATAATTAAAAATTGTTTTAAATAAAAATATATTTATTTCTATTAATTAATTAATTAATTTCTCCTTTAAATATTTGTTAATTTAATAAATATTTTTACACTATGTTCCAGTCTTAATATCTTTTTTTTTTTTTTTTTTTAGTTGAACAAATTTAAGAATATTTTTTGTTTTAGTTCGTATGTCAAAAGATAAATTGTGAAATATTTTTTTTTGCTTTTTGTTTTTGATTATGGAAAACTTGAAACGATTGTATTTAGTTGAATTGTTTATTGAATAAATATATTTAAGCAATTGTTTGTAGTAAATATTGCATTTTTCTCTATTTAAATCTAACAATCAATCGTTATTGCCAAAAAAAAAAGAAAGAAAGTTTAAGTTAAATGAAATAAGAATTGAACAATTTTATTGTGGTTTAAAGTGAAAGAAATTTAAAAAGAGAATTTCTTTTTCGGTTTCTTTATTTTCTTTTTTCCAATTGTTTTATGCTAAACGATATGTCTTTACTCTTATATTATTTAATATTTTTTTTTGTATTATTTCTATTAATATTATTAGTTAGAGGACAATTTCATTTCATTTATTAATTAAAGCAAGAGAATATCATTTATTATTAATTTGATTTTATTAAATTTATAATTTTCTAAAATTTAGAAAAATTCCTTTAGACTTTCAATTATATTGTGACAAATGGAAAAAGAAAACTCTAAAAAATATCCTAAGCTAATAATCAATAAATAAATAAATAATTATTTATGTATGTACATTTATACAATCGATCTATATGCAAGTTTTTATTTCTACACAATTTATTTACACTCATCATTATTTATAATTTAATTATTTTCATTAAAAACAAAATAAAAGTATTTTGAAACTAAACTACAGTAATTAACTACGATTTCAGACAAGCGTTTGATTATTTTTTAACTAAAAAAAATTGAAAATCGAAAAAGAAATTATAATTTTAAAAATAAATTGAAAAGGCTGGCTTATTAAGCTTAAGGTCGTCCTATAAATATTTATTTTAGTATCGATATTTCGCTTCAATTTTGCTTACCTTCTCAGGATGTTATTATAAAGCCGCTACACAAATAAATATTTATAATACAACCTCAAGCTTAATAAACTAGCCATTTCAATTTAAAAGGAAAAAGTTAAAGTAAATTTACAAATAAATAATTATTAAAATAATAAATGACATAATGTAGGAATCAAAAAATATTCAAAGGTAGCAGGATGCAGGAATTTGTGGTATGAACTCAATATTGCCAAATAATTTATTATGAAAAAAATATTGAATCAGTTTAAAAGCACCAACATTTTAAAATATCCAGTTTGGTTGGTTGATGGCCAATTAGAATCTTAAGATTCCATTTTGAACGAACAAAAAAGTGAAAATTCCCTAACCATAACCACGTTTATAAAATGTGCAACGAGAAATTTGTACGTTAGAGAGGGTTTTTTACTCTCAGGTGCTTTCCCCCCAAGGGTGTGTCTTCTTGGTGCATTACCCCACCAAACCAGGGGTAAAAGGGTGTACTAGCACCCCAAGCTGCTAAGGCTTTAAATTGTAAGAAGGACTCTCAACACTGATACTACGGGCACCCGTAGCCTTACAGAGAAAGCTTCATTGGATCGTTGGGTTAAGAGCTGATGCTCACTGGAATGGTTAAACAATTAATGATCGCAGGTCTGTGGAATGAAGTGTAATCATCGCATGCCATATCGGGTAAAATTAATCAAAATTTTTTATTTTGGTAGCATGGCAGTCGGCATAGAGTAAAATGTATCTTAATTTGAGATTATGACTTTCGATAACGAGTCTTTGATCAAGTGTAATCTTAGAAAATATCGTGCCTAGTTATTGATGAGATCCTTTTTACCTAACACGTGGTAGCTGTGGTTGTTAGCAAAAGATATGCAGGAAATGAGAGACACATGATCACCTTTGGCAGGGTGTCTGCTGCCTCGATATACTGTTGCATAGAAAAAGAAAGTGGCTTTTCGACACGGGTTTTAGGTCGGCTCAACTCCCTCAACAAGTGGTGTGTGTGTAACGTAGCTTTAGCAGACATGATTTGCTAACCGTGTTGTTCATGGGTTATAGGGGCACTAATGGTAGGCATGAATACTGCTTGTGGTTTGATTACGGTGAGTTAGGGCCTGCTCACCTTAATCATGCACTCTTTCAAGTGATTGGCCCCTGCGACCGCTTAAGTTAAAGGGCAGTCCCAGCCTATCGGCGTGCATGCCTCTCTACCTAGATACCTGTTTTACTTTATTACGTTAACAAGCAACAACAAGTACACTGAGACAACGCATGTTTTCATTTTAACAACCGTATGGTTGTCAAATGGTGTCAATTTGACACCAGATAGTATTGATTTATCACCGGTATGGTGTCAATTTGACACCATTTGTCTAGGTATTTCCATAACCCGATGTTGGGGTTCAGCCTGTTGCGAATAGTTATTGCAACATGATTTTGCTACCATAACTGTTGGCAAATTTGATAGCACTTTCGGAAGCAGCTAGTAATATTTATATTCCCACTAAACAAACATGCATATGTGACGCGCAAAATAGAAAGGGACCTAAGGGTAAAAACCGATTTTGTTCAAGAGAGCCATTTTAAAGATTTAAATACGTGTATCTTTGGTGTACTTCACTTTCATAAAACGCGCATATCTCTGGGAGGGAACACTTTTGGGGCATGGGATCGGTCTCATTCGATGCTCAGATGTTGTCCACATCAAAAAAAAAAGGGAAAATTAATTTTTTTTACTCTTAGGTCCCTTTCTCTATGCGCTGTCACATATAATAAAATTTAGCTGTATTTTAAAAATATTTTCATTTCTTGTCTTCACACAAATCTCTGATGATCAGAGACACGCCCTTGTAAAATTTCATTTGGGCTTAATTTTTGTAAGCGCATATTTGAAGAAAAGAAAGAGTAAGAGGTTCACAAAAATTATTGAAAAAAAGGTAAGAAAACTAAATAATAATTTGCAAAAATAAAAAGAAAAATGTGTAATTGATTTTTATAAATTATTTTTTTATTCTCTTTTCCTATAGGTAGTTTTTGTAAACCTAAAAGGTTTTACTTTGTTCTGTTTTTTCTTCTAATTTACAGTTAATGCAATAAATATTTACAGTTTTGTTTTACATTGCATTTTTTTCTTTTTTTTTTTTAATGTATTAAATACTCACAAATACATTTTTAGTTTAATTTTAATTAATAATTTTAATTATATTTAAACATATAATAACATTGGATTTTTATTTTTGAACACATTTATTCCAAATTCTCAAAAACACATTCATTAATATTTATTTATTTTCATTTATTATTATTATTGTTGTTGTGGTAATTAATTTTAATTTTCTAACCTTGAAATCCTTTAATTGTTTTTATGCCTTTAGTTTATATATTCGCATTTTATTTTATTCGTTTAAAATAAAACAAAATGTAAAATTACGATGAGTTAAAATATAAAACCTTCCATCAACCAAAGCCTTCAAAATTTTTCAGTTCTATTTTAGAAAATAAAATTTAAATGGAAAATTCTCCTTGTGTTTACATTTGTTTTGAAAAATTTACCCAATTATCCAAAAAAAATTAATGCAGACTTTTAAGTCAACGTTATAAAAATTTTTCATATAATTTTTTCATAAATTTTACTTTAAAGTCTACGTCAACTTTTTTTTTTTTTGGATAAGAGCATAAATATTTAATCAATCATTTCATGTTCTGTATTTCACACAGATTTTAAAAAAAAATGTGGAAGTACTTTTGTTTTTTTACTTATTAAATGAAATTTTGTATGTTTTTTAATTAAAAAAATTATTTCCTAGCCAAAATAAAGCCAAAACAAAATTTAAAAAATTCTTGCATAAACCACAGACTAGTTGTGAGATGCTGAATTTTTCAATTCCGAATAAAATATTCGTATTAGGAATACAGAACAGCACTGACAGATTAAAAGTTTGATAAAAAAAAAATTAAATAAAAATAAAAATTAATTATATGACAAATTTCCATTGTGAATAACATGTGAAATACTTTTCTCCATGAGATTTTTATTTCCTTGGAAGTGAAAAATGCTATCGTGAATCTCTCATGAAATTTTTATAAGCTGTCAGCTCATATTGATTGTTATAAACAAGAAGAACAAACTGATTGAGAAAAATATTTTAAATTTAAAGTAAACAAATGCAGTGAACTAATGTTTGGAGTTGGAGCAATATTGTTATTAAGGGGGCAAGAAAATAGACGCCGACATTTGCCAGATGCCACTTGGAGTTCCCTGATCTTCTGTAAGTGACAAATTTAATTTTTGTACTACATTTAAACAACATTATAGAGTTAATAGCGGAGTGTTTTATTTTTTACTGAATGTGATTATTTGGTGTTCCAACGATAGTCAATCTTCATATTTTTTTGCAGAGGGAGTATATCAAAAGGGAGTAACAGGCTGGTATGGCACAATCAACTTTCTGCGCAGTTTTAGAGAAAAGTCTTTGTCACCAGTAGATAACTTATAGTCCAAGACATATACAATCCAATTATGAATAAAAATTCGCTGAAAGTTTTTTTTACTTCTCCTTTTCCTCTTATCGTTAATAAAAATTTTGGCTTTGTTAACAAAGAAAGCTCTCTGATTTAAAGAATTTTTTTGTTGTTGCAAAAACCAACATTTTCCTTGGTAAAAAAAGCTGGGGCATATTCATGATTCTGCTGATAAATATGGTACCCTCATCAACATTTTAGCCCAAAAGGAAAACAATTCTCTAGCTAAAATGAAGTAAAAAAATATTAAAAAGCCCCATTATGATGGCCACCACCATAACGCTATTTACTTCAAAACGATGCTAATCGTGTTATTTCCTTAATAAATTAAAATTTCTTACAAAAAGAGTGAAAGTTTCCTTTTTTAATTTGTATCAATTATTTTACAAAATTCCTTCAATTCAGTTAAGGGCTATTGTTGTACAAAAGAACTGTGCCAAACATTTTGAAAGTCTCACATCTCTACAAACACATGTATGTCATAAAAAACGCTTGTAAGCTATGCTTTATGCAGGGCTTTAGTATTTACCCACGAGTATGTTTTTCCGGACTAAATCTGTAAGTGCAGTTAATAAAAAATATTTGAAAGTAATTTGCAGGCCCATAATATTCAATTTAAGGATTTCTATTTTTTTTTGTTTTTTATTTTTTTTTGTTTAACTTTATAATACTAAAATGTATTAATTAAAAATGTAAATTTTTTTTTATTTTTTTTAATTTAATTTAATTTAATTTACTTACATAAAAGTCTAAATCATTTTATATTAATTAAATTATAAATTATTTTAAATTAAATTTAAATAATAATACAATTTTTGTTTAATTAGTTTGGTGTTTTCTTTGTTCAATTACAATAAATTTAATTTTTTTAATTTTTTTTCTTTTTTTTAATTTTCATTATTACAATTATGCTTAAATTTAAATTAAATTTGATTTAACTTTAGAATTTTTCTTATTTTTTTATTTGTTAGTTTGCTGCCTACGTGTGTGTATATGTGTATGTGTATGTGAGGACTTTACTTTGTACAAGAGAGAAAAAAAGTAAAAATAAAACGTTGATGCCTTTCATGAGAACAAATGAGAATCAAAAATAAAGTAACTCTTTCCCTCGAAATAAATACATAAACGTCACTAATTAAGTGCAAGCAAAAATACACGAACACTGATTTGGGTGTTAAGTTTTAAACTTGATTTTTCCCTGCTACAAGTAGTAACACATGCTTACATACTTATAAAAGCAGGATTTGTTTAATAAAGTTTTTTATCGTGACCCTACAAAATATATTTAGAAAACGCAATTTCGCAGGCGTGTGTTATAGCGAAGCAGCGTTACCAGGAGCTAGAAAAAAATAAGCTAAATTAGCCTAATAAAAAAAGGCTAGAAAAAGCCAAATCACTAAGAAAAACTAAGAAAAAGCTTAAAATTCAAAATAATAATTATTGTATTTTTATAAAAAAATCAAGAAGAGAACAAACGTTTTAAACATGCTTTCCTTTTTGGCCACTAAAAAGAGGCAGTAGTAGAACTGGTTACCTTATAGGTCATAACTTGCTTAGTTTTCAAGATATCGGCTTGATTTCTTTTGCGTTGGATAGCTAAACGTATTGGCTTTAATTCTAAATTGTTTTTTTTGCGGATAGCGCGAAATTTTTTTTTATCATTTAAAAAAAAAAAAAAGAAAAGGGGGTAGGTAGTCCATGGTAATTTTCGGCGAAAAAATTTTTTGTCGCGCTATCCGCAAAAAAAAAATTCATTTTAAAAATGATAAAAAATAATTTTAAAAAAAAAGCAAAAGGGGTTCATGATAGTTTTTGGGAAAAAAGGCTAAATCTAGCCTACTTTAGGCTTTTGTGTAGTAAAGTTGGCTGCAAAACGATTGTCTTTATTTTATTATTTTTGACCATTGATGATATGTTAGCTATTTTTTTTTAATTCAAGCGTTTTCAACTCTATTTTTGTTTGTCTTTATAGGTTTTGTAGAGAATACGCAACACCAGCGCTTTTCTTTAGAGAAGACGCTTTAATATAAATAAAGGGGGCCAAAAAACGCTGAGCTTGCCGCTAGAATTTACATTGGATTGTAAGTTGGTAGTTAACTTACTTAACTGTAGTAATGGAATACTTGATTAATCATTAAATAACAGTATCCAAATGATGTTATACGCGGACTAGCCAATACGCTTAGTTTCATTTTAAAATATGTACTAGATACCATTTTTCTTTGGATACGAGTTTGAGATAAAAGTAATTTTAATTAAACAATTATCATATGAGAGAGAGAGAACTGAATTATTTTCTATGAATTTACTTTTACGAACATCGTATCGTGCGTGTTGCAAGTATTTTACTTTTGAGCAAAACTGAAGTTTGCATCTTAGGTCTTTAGGTCATTATCAAATTAGAAGTTCGTGTTCCAAGTCTTTTACTAATTTAAAAAACTTGAAGTTTGTATTCAAATGAACCATGAAACCATTCATACTTGTTCACACTTGATTTATATTTTGTACAAAAACAAAATCGAAAACTCTAAAATACTTCAATTGTAAGTTGAAAACTAAATAAAACATTAAAATAAATTTGTAAACGGAAGTAAAAACGTAATTCCATAACTGGGCTAGTGGTTTTATTAACTAAATAACAAAAAAAAAAAAAAAAAAAAAAAAAATAATTATTTTAATTCGCAATGCAAGTATTTTATTTTAATGATTTTGTTATCAAGTAAAATATTTAAACATGCAGTTGCATCTTTATTAAACAAATCCCTCATTTCTTAAAAATTTTTACTGGAACATACAAATCACAAATGCGATCATTAGCATTGAATTAATTAATAATGCTTTTGATTTTTTTTAAATAACGAATAATTTTTGACAACAATTATCAGGATTTAATTACTCAATTATATTTTGAAAATATCGTTATTATTATTTCATTATTAGATGATAATTATTATTAATTAATTGATTTGATCGAAATTATGAATGTTTGTATTTTTTTTTTTACGAAATCAACTAAACAAAAATTAATTAATTTTTTCTTTTTCAAAATTTGTGTGCGTGGACGGTTTTCAAAGCTTTTTTCATAAATTTTTTATTTTATTTTTTTTTTATTTACAGTAAATGTTTTGATATTTCAGTTCAAGTAAATTAAAAATATTTTATTATTCAGTCGGTTTTATTATTGTTTCATGTTCTTTACAACAGATAAAAACAATTTATATTTATAATTACAAATTACAAACATACAGAATAAAAAAAAAAAAAAAAACAAACTTATTTTAATTAACACCCAAATCTCTTAAAAAAGTATTTAAAAATTAAATCTTGCCTAAATTACAATTTAGCAAATGGATAAATTCTCATATATTTTTGCTTCTTATCAAGCTGCGAAAATATTTCTTTCTCTGTTGGTTCGCTGTTGCCTTTCTATAGTTAAAAATCATAAGAGTTGCTTTACTTAAAAATGTTTATCTATTGTTTTGTTTTGTATTTTTTTCTTTTTCTTTTATTTTTAAATTGTTTTTGTTGTGTTTCTGTTTGTTCTTTTATTATTATTTTTATATTTAATTTTTTTTATTAAGATTTGTACTTTATTTAATCAGTTATTCGGGGGGACATTTTATTTTTAAAGAATAAAAATAACAAACATTAAATCGGGAATATTACTCTCATGGCAGAATTGATATTTTGTGTGATTTTGGTAAGAAAAAAAAAGTCAAGCTGAATTCGGGCGTACCGAATTTTTAGATACCCGTCACTGCTGTAGCCAAATTATAATGGCGTTTTCTTTTTTAACAAAAATGTTGCATATATTCAGCGTTCTGTTCTCAACATGTTGCATATAAAAGATGCAAAAATGGTACACGTGAGATACTGCCCATTTTACAACTGTGTCAGCTACTAGTTTTTGCAATTAAGCAAATTATTTAATTTATATTTATATGAAATAGCAGTTCTTCGTCAAGATATTTTTCATAAAAATCAATTATTGGTCACTTTTGTAGCAAAATTTATTTTTATCTATTTTATTTTACGCTCAAAGATTTTTTTTTTTTTGTATCAGCTGCTTATCAGTGTGTCTAACTTAATTAGGTTTCGCAATCGCTTTAAAAGCGTTAAACATATAAAACGCTAAACATACATTAGCGTTAAATGTTACATAAATGAAACCATAAAAAGGGCAGTTTAAGGCCACCTGTTCAAAATTTAAATTATTAAATTATATTTAAAGGCAGAATGTTTTTTTTTTGGACTTTGCTTTATAGAAACACATCACATTTTTTTGCATTTTAGGCAAAACACTCACTCCAAAAAATTAACGAAAAATAAAGATAATGGCTCCGCCGTTTACGGGCCGCTTGGGCTGAATTTCAATAGAAACCAGAAAACAGCAACAACTAACTGATTGCTAGGGACTTGTAGAAGCTTACAACGACTGCACAGGGTGGCACATGCAATGTGTAAAACAAAAGACAGTGACGGATAAAAATTCATTTCCTTTTTTAATTTGTTTAAAGTGAATAATAAAATTTTATTGCTTTACTTTAATTAAACTGGATAAAGTTAGTATTTATTTACAAAGCATCTCTTCTTAATTATAAAAATTGAATTTCTGATTTACCTCAAGTGAAAACAAGCAAATGCAGCTGCAGATAGTTTTTTTTTTTAATAAATTTTAATTCTATTATATTTGCAGGCAAAGTTGGAAAATTTTAAATTATTTTGAACAATAAAATTTAAATGCTTGATTTTGCTTTTTAATTTAAAAATTTGTGGTCCAATTAAACTGAAATTCAGTGGTAAGTGGGAGTAAGCCGTTTATCCAGAATTTAACTTTTAATTAAAGATCTAATTGAAAGGCCTAAAAATGTACCTTCTCATCAAAAAAATAAAAAAAAATTAAAAATTTTTCGATAACGTTAACTTTAAAGGTAACGTTAGTTGAGAAAATGGCCCTTAGGAGACTCTTTTCTATTAAACATGATGTTGTCGTATTTATTTTATAATTTCTCTTTTTCAACTTTATACTCAAAATTAAAAAATAATTAAAAAAAATTAATTTTACTTGTGGGCCAAAAAAATTTTTTTTAATTTGAAATATTTAATATTTAAATTTACTGACAGCAGTACTTGCACATACTTTACACATTAAATTACATTATGATACACAGCTTAACTGTATATGTATGTGTGTATGTAGGTCATGTTGTAAAGCTGTTGCGGTTTTTAAACAATTTTAAAAATTTATGCAAAGTGACTACAGCAGATTGATTGTGAATTGTAATCAAATACATTTATTTTGAATTACTATGAATGATGTTTGAAGAAATTAAATTTTACATGCGCACAGGCGTGCGTATCTCTAGGTTTGTGTACATTTGCATACTCGTTTGCAGGTTTTAAGATTCAGAATCACTTTACGATTTTAAAAATGATAATTTTGTCTCATAGAAAATGGTTAAATTAAACGCAACTATTAAAAAAATGGTATCGAGCATTTAGAAAATCAGTCGAACGAATTTAGTAGTACCGAGTTGGTAAAAGTAATCACATTTGATGTTTTTTATTTCATTTATCTGATGCGCACTTACCCCCCAACTACACGAGCTATATGTTTGGCAATTATTGCAGTGGCAACTGTCAAATTTTATTGCCAACACCAAATATTAACGTGTGGACCGCAAGTTTCAACATATATTCATGCAGTCCACACGTTAATATTTGGTGTTGGCAATAAAATTTGACAGTGGCTACGGCAATAATTGCCAAACATATTGCTCGTGTAGTGGGGGGGGGGGGGGGTTAAGCTATGCTTTTCCAGCTTGGATTAATAATTGCAATTCAAATGAGATGCAAACAATTTTGTGTGTGAAAATTTAAAAATATTCTGTGATTTGTTTTTTTTTTTTTAATATTGGGTGCGTTCATAAGACGTTACACAACTGTTGGCAAGTGTTGAGCACAACGTCTTGATGAATATGCTACAGCTGATACATGTAAACAATTAGCACAACATGTTGACTTTAAGTAGCTAAAATATTTTACAATGGAAAATATGGCAGCAAATACACGATCACATTACACAAATATTTGTCCAAATAAGCGTAACCACTAAATTATGGTAAACATTTTTGTAGTCTAACATGCAAGTATTAAATTAAACTAAGCGAATATTTCTTCAAAATATATACACGATTCAGTGGTTTGTCGAATGCTTGTTTCATGTGACCGTAGCTTAAGACAAACACTAGGTTCTTTGAAGCTTACTAGAATTTCAAAGTAGCAATTGTGCATTGGGGATGAAATGAAAACCCTTTAGGAAACAGTTTTTGAGCAAAAATATTCGACATTTTTGGGAGAAGCAGTTTTCTTTTTTTTATCCTACTGGAGTCTGGCATTTTGAGTAATTTAATTTTGGTATCTCCATTAAGAACTTAATGTATAATAAATAATGTATCCTTTATTATACTAAAGGCAGAATTTTATGCAAGATATGCTTACAGTAGGTTTTTGGCAGTAAAGTCTAAACTACACACAGAAAACAACTTTAGTTGTGAAAATTTTACATTTCGTAATATGTTTTCGAAAAGGCCTTAAGTTGCACTTAAAAATATTTGTAAAAAAAGATAAAAAAAGTCAAAATTTTTTTAGAAAAATTATTCAAACTGTTTCCAATTTGGTACACTTAAAGCTTCAGTTCAAAAACGTTACTTTTAATTTTAAAAGTTTAAAATATTGTAGGAATTAATAAACTGATACGTTCAACTTAAAGTTTTTTGGAAAACATATGGCATATGGTTTGTAGGCAGTAAAAAGTTCCTTTGCTGTATTCAATTTTCATCCTCACAATTAAAAAGAAGTTGAGATTATTATTGTAAATATACAAACACAATCAAGGTGTAATTTATCAAAAAAAAAAAAACACACACAATGTAACCAAGCCTGTCAGTCAGTAAAAAATAAAATTGTTTAATCAACATGAGTTTAGCTGGTAGGTCTACAAGGCTTCATTCATAATAAACTTTTCATTTAAAAATTTCATAAAACTTTTGATGATTATTGAAAATATTAGGCCATAATCCTAGTCACACTAAAGCCAGTACCTTTTTAAATACGACTTTAGTTTCATAGAATTCTTTTGAACAAAAGGCAGCTTTAATAAAAGTTTACTTTTTTGTGTCTATGATTATGGCCCATTATTTTGTCTAAAACTTTATTATCATTATTTTCGAAAGTGGTATAAGTCCACTTTAAAAAAAATTACTAAAATATTGACTTAGATGTTACTAAAATCACCGCTTTTTAATTTTTTTTTAAAAAAGAGGACTTAGAACACTTTCAAAAATAACAGCTTATTTATTATTATTATTTTTTTTTTTTGTATTAGATAATGAAAACTAAAGATTTATTTATGCGTTTGTTGATGGTTATTTTTTTTTCTTGAATTTCTTGAAATCAAAAATTAAAGTTTTGGTTTCTATGAATTTTTTCATTCGTCTTGGCTTTGGTGTTGCTGGAAATCTTTCTTGTGTCTTCTCTTAGCAGGCTGCTAAATTCTATACAAAACATGGCGCACATAACAAACACTTGCATGCACTTACTTAATCTGATCAGATAACTAATTCTCATTGTTGTTGTTGTTGTTGTTGTTGTTGTTGTTGTGTGTTTTTGTAATTCTCTTTGTGTGTGTGTATGCACATTTTCCTATTTCTTTTAGCTGTAAGAAGCGGCATTCACTAAGCTTTTTTTTATCTTTTGTAACCTTTTGTCTTGCTGCTCGATAGTCGTTAGTGTCTATAAATTATTATTATCGTTGCTATCGATTAAATTTTTTATACTTGTGTTGCTTGTATGTATGGATTTGTGTGCTATAATACTTCATTTTGCTTTGTCTATTATATTTTAGCTTTTTGCTCTTTTACTTTCTACTGCAACTTTAGGCTTTTATACTACAATAGCGTGTTTTTCCTAGTTTTGTTTTGTTTTTATTTTAATTATTTTCTTTATGTATTCATCAGCTAGATATTATCCTCATTGCTATTTATGTATGTAAATTGTTGAATTTGTTTTCTTTAATTTTAAACGTCTGTTCATGAGCGGCACGTTTTGTTTTTCTTTTTTTTTTACATTTTTAATTTAATAAAATTTTTTTACTTTTTCTCTTTTTAAATTTTTACCTCTTTCAGGTTTTATTTGCTAGGTATTTTTTTTAAGATTTTTTTCGATGTTTTTTTTTATAATTTATTAACTTTTTGTTGATTTTTTGTTTGTTTTTAATTTCAATTAATTAAATCACTACTTAAAATTAAATTTTAAACAGCTTTGGTAGTCGTTTCTGGCATCCAACGTATTGCACAAGGCCAAAATATCGCACGAAACGTCTTTTTTACTTTACAGTTGAATTGATTTAATTCAGATTTCAATTTCAGAATTTTGTATTCAATTTTTGTACATAAGAATTTTTTTTTTGTTTGAAATGCAAAAGAAAATAAAATCTAAATTTTTATAGAATTCAAATTTCAAATACAAAAATTGGAAATATCATATGCATTTACACAAAAATCTCTTATACCGTTTAATAGCTCTTAAAATATAACAGAAGTTATAATAAAAAACACATTTTTTTTTACTGGCCATACACATATGATTTGTGCGTAAGATTTTTGATTTGTTGGATGGGTATAAAGCTGGTGGCGAACATATCAGAATGATGCATGAAACACACTCGACACAGCAAACTACCGACTGTAAATGATTATTTTCACGACAACACGAGGACATTTAAAGCTATTTCTATTATTGAGTGCGGCAATAAGAAATGTAAAATAATTTATTCTGAAGAAAGAAAAGAAAGAAAAAACAAAATAAAATTAACTTTAGTTTTATTATTATATTTATTCACTTTAGGAATGTCGCTGCATGCCGCACTCTCTTTCGTGTCGTCGTGTAGGCTACTGTGTCGAATGTGTTTAATGCTTGAGTTTAAAAATTTTCAATTACAATGGATTTCTTGTTTGTTATTGGGCTGGCCTGTGAAGGTTCACCATTTTTTTCTGTGACACGAGACGTCAGTGTGTTTATTCTTTCTTGTAGTTTTGTTTTACTCTCAACAAATCTGTGCGAACAAATCACATTTGTATTGGCTAGCTTTATTTAAGACATACACGTGTCCTTTCAATGAAACGTATATTATTTTTTGTATTCAAATAATTATTTAGGACTCTTTATTCAGTATAATAAATGTTTGCGTGTCTCCCATTGAAAATTTTAAACAAATCGTATAAGAAAATGTATGCTGGGTGTGAAATTTTAATTTCTTTACACCTCAATAATATGATTTTAATTTCCTCACAATAACACGATAAAAAAAGAAAAAAAAAAAAAACAACTCTGAGAGTAAGTTTTAAAGCGCGAATTTCATACGTGTAAATTGGGAATTAAAAGACTAATGAAAGGATTCGTTTCCATAGAACTATAAATCATTAATGAAAGCTTTAACGCTTTCTTTAAAAACAGCATAAGAGATTGTTTTGTTAAAAAAAAAAAAATACAAGAAATTAAATGAAAAATTCTCTAAAATCAAAGTGAAGAGAGTCCGAAAAAAATTACAAACAAAGAAATATATATTGAGAGAGATAGAGAGAGAGAGAGAGAGAGATAGGGAGAGAGAGAGACTTACCCAGTAGTCAAACGTCGGTTTCGATACTAACAGCTAAAGCATTATTATGTCTATGAGTTTGAATGTTACCACCGCTGGTAACACTGACGGCGGATTGTGTGGAGCCATTTTGCAACTGAATTTGTTGCTGCTGCTGTTGAAGTTGCTTATCTGGCGGCGTTTGCTGCTGTTGCTGAGGCGGTGCTGGCAGGGTTGTGGTAGCAGTAGTTGTTGCTGTTGGAGCTAAATGAGGATGATGGGTGGTGGCTCCTAAAAATGGAGCCAATGAACGACCAGGATGCGTGTCAGTCATTCCTGGCGTTGACTCAACACCATCATCTAAATCCATCATATCCGATGAGGACTCAGATAACGATGATTTCTTTAAATGTTGGCCTACTCGAATTTCGTTTTGTTTTTTGTTTTTTGTTTATTTTTTTTCGTTTTGTTTTATTTTGTTTATTCATTAATGAATAGCAATTTGTCGACATTTCCAGGTGATAATTATTATATTATTGATGTTGGGATGGTGGTGTCGTTATATGTGTGTTTATAATTTTTTTTTATTAGGTTGTGTAATATGGGGAGGGCACAAAAAAGAAAAATAAATTAATTGAGCGCAGAAAAATTACTTTCAATTTAATCATTTGTAATCTTTGTAATTGTAGTAGTTTTTCATTAGGGAAAGGATCAGGGCTAACTTGGATAACTTTTAGAGCGTGTTGAGTATTTGTTGTATGAACTTTTCTTACAATAAAAGTAAAATCAAGAAAGCAAACTACTTAATTAGTGTTAAATGTTTAAGAAGGCAGCTCAGCTCGGCTTGTTACGTTAAATACTAAATAAATCGGCAATCAGAGATAGAGAAAAGAGTGTTTGTGTTTCTAATGTTTTTTTCTTAAGTATAAACGAAGCACTTTCTTATTAAAAATAATAAAAAATAATAAGTAAAATAGTAATTGAGCGGAAATTTGTACTTACCTAATGTACCAGGTAAATATGGACAACTAGTAACATGATTGAAGTTTTGGCTCTGCATCTCCTCTTGATCCGTTTCGCGGTGATAGAAATAATTGAAATTGCTGACAATGACTGGCACCGGTAGAGCGATTGTCAGCACACCAGCAATGGCACACAGTGATCCCACAATTTTACCCCAAACTCCCACCGGCCTACACAGTACAATTTATACATGCATTTTCATAATTTCAATTCACGTTTTCAGTTTCAGTTTCAGATTCAGTTTTAGTTTTATTTTTGTAAATTAATTGAGTCATTCAATGGGTTAATTAGATGATGTGAGGTCGATTATTTCGTTTTCAATTCATTTCATTTTCAAAATTTGTTTTTAAGCATTCGAATTTTGGTTTGTAACATTATTTGGTATTTGGTTAAGAGTTTAAGGAATTTTTTATTTTGCCGTATTTCAGATTTCATTATTGTTTTGTTGGTTTTTTGGTTTAATTTTTTTTATTTTTTTTTTAAATTAATTTTTGTTTTTTGGAATATATGGAGAAAGAGAGTACGTACGATGTAAATAACGAACGAACGAACGAACGAACGATAAAAAAAATAAACAAATGAAAATACAAATATAATAAATTATAGAGAAAATTCTCGATTTTTTGTTTTTTTAAGTTAACTATGTGTTTTAATTGTTATTGTAGAATTAAAAACAGAAAATAAGATACAAAAGACATACAAAAGAGAATGGAGTAGGTGGAATGCAGTTTGAAAATGTTTAATATTTACAGATGCACGTCTAACAACTACAGCGTTTGAGAAAGAAAAAAGGAATTTTCAAAAATTTCAAATTCGTTCGATTGTTGTTGTTTAAATGGCTGGTAGGATAGCGAATTGGATTATATTCTTTTAAAAGGGATAAAGAGCGTGTGTTGGTAAATCATACTTATTATTTGTGCACTCGTTAATTGTATTTAAAAAAAATATAGAATTAAATGTTAAATGAGTGTAAAGTGGGCTGTTGAAGGCAAGCGTTGAACAAAAATCAATAAATAAATAAAATTAAATATCTATTTTGATATTATATAGAAACTAAGTTGAATTTTAATAAATATTATGTGTGTACGAGTAGTATTTATGTACATAGGCAAAACTTGGCGGTAGCAAAACAAAACTACAACTATAAAAGATCTAAGCTTAGCTTACTAAATATGTTTATTATAAAGTAGATATGTATGATTGATTGTCCATGTGTGTGTTAGATAATTACTATTAATCCGTTATGGTTTACAGGATTTAAATTTATTCGTTTAAATATTTTGTGGCTGTTGCTTACATACGCTTATTATTCAACTTTAATTCTGAGAAGGTTTAGCTAAATAACAAATACAAATCATCCTACAATTAATGTTCCTTAAACGGACATACATGTAAGCTGCTAATAATCGAAGGATGTCTAGTTACTGTTATTGCTAAATAAAAAACCAACAACAACATATTAAAATTATGTGTTTTCTATAAACTAATCTTCTCTCTGGATGATGATCACAGTGTGGATTGTGTGTACAAAAAAAAAAAAAAGAAAAAACAAAAAAGACATGGGCTTGTGCTTATGCTTATGTATGGCAACAAATATAAAAGTGGCATAAATAATTTATTCCACTAAAAATACCGAGAGCCAATTGTTATTGCTGTTTTAAAAGAGATGCTAAAAGCGCCGCTTTCGTATGAAATTCTAACAAAATGTAAATGAAATTCAAGGGACATTTTTAAATTATTTCATAAAAAACGATTTATTTGTTAGTTTATTTGACCTTTTTATTTTTAATTAAAAGAGCTATTTTATTAGGCTTAATTTTATATTTTATAAATTAATTTTTACGCAAGTTGGAGCGAAATATGGATATAAAAATAAATTTATAAGCTTAATAAAATAGCCATTTTAAATAATAAATTCGACCATTTTTATACGATAACGAATTGCGACAATTTGCAAATCATGTTCAATAAGGGAGGAGGATAAAATAAAATTCAAACTAAAAATTAAAATGAAATGAAAAAGCTTACCCCTGCATTCATAAAAATAACACATTTTGGCTTTAGAAGCGCTTACAAATCAACAGTAATTTTTGTGAATACAACAGTTGAGGATGCATAACATGCTGCCACCAGCATTCCCATGATGTGTGCTAATCATATGGAATGTAAAATTTAATTTAATTTTCTTATTTTGATTTTTGAGACCATTCAATACATGAAACAGAATGGGCTCTAAATAAAAAAATAACATTGCCATCACACATGTGTTATGTTTCAAAGGATTAACACGATGTGTCAGGAAAATTGACATTCCACATGGACAATACATGCCATGTAAACACAGCTTAAGCACATAATTTCGAAAAATCGAATGGAATAAAATAAAGTGGCAAATCAATTTTGCTTTTTTTATATACGAGAATTTAATAAAAACTATTACTAGAGTTGTTAAGATACTTGCCACAAATAATGATTTGCTGTAATAAAAAAATTAAATAAAAAAAAATTGCGATTCGCCATATTCATACTTTTTAAATTTAGACAAAAATCATTGGGCCATAATCATAGTCACACTAAAGTCGGTATTTTTAAAAAATGATTTTAAATTTCTTATGAAAAAATGTCAGCTCTTAATAAAAGCCTACTTTTTTTTTTGACTATGATTATGGCCCCTTATCTATTACAAAAGGTGCGGATCCTGTTTATAATTTTGGTCTAAGTTTTGTATGATACCCCATGTCAAATAATAACTAGTAATAATTTTTTTGTATGAATTTGGCTTATATTTTGTTAAAGCGGATTTTTTAATAAGCTAAGATTCTGGTACTTTTTTTTTTTTTTATACAGAAAATAAAATTTGTGCTCTTTACTTCTTAAGCTCTTTTTTTTAATTGTGCTTTTTATAAAAATAATGGCGCACTTATGAGTTTCAGTGTTATGTAAGGGGGAGGGAGAGAGAGAGAGATAGAAAAAGCCATCATGAATATGATGGATGCATGATGCAGATAAAAGTTTCATTTGTTTGAGAATGATTCTGGGTCAATGAAAAGTATGATTATTTGACTGTTTTTTTTTTTTTTTTTTTTTTAAATCATGACAAATGCAATTGAATGTTAACTTTTTCAAGTGTAAATTAAATGAAAAAACTGCTCATGAAATCTAGCAAAAATAGCCAGTTTTAATGAACCCTGTCGTGTATTTTTGTTACTTCCTGAGATAAAAACTAAATTTTTAATCACACGAACATTTTTAACACAAAATACACAACATGAGTTAAAATAAACACAAAATTGTTTGATTTGTTTATCTACTCGGTTAAATGAAAAAAAATATAAAAAAAAAATAAAAGAAAATGCTGAAAACCTTTCTTTAAACATTTTCTTTTTAAATAAAAGAGAACAGGTCAGAGAGAGCAAGAGAGGGAAAGAGATAGATACAACAGAAAAAAAAAAAACAAAATTATAACAAAAACCACAACTCAAGAAAAATAAACAGATAAAAGTTACATAAATTCAAGTAAATAATGTAACGAGAAATTTTAGTTTTAATTAAATTGAAAAAAGTTTTATAAAAAATTATTAAAGATTTTGCATACGTCATGTCACCATATCCAACGGTTGTCATGGTAACGACAGCCCACCAAAATGCATCGGGTATGGATTTGAAGAAGGAATTTTCGCTTCCAGCTTCCGCAAAATAAACAGCCGATGAGAAGAGTACAACGCCTAAAAAAATTTTAAATATTGATGTATAGAAATTGTCTTTGTTTTTAATTCATTTGTTAGTTAAACTTTTTTTTTTTTTTTAATTACTGCTTTTGCCGGGTATTTGCTTTTTATTACTGGGGCTGGAATTTGAAGGATATCAGGGATGAGGTTTACATGGTTTAGGTTTTATGATTTAATGCTCAGCAGGTGGTTAAATAGTCGGCAGTTTTTTATTTGTTTAGTGTTGATTTGATTGGTTTTGTTTTCTCAAGTGTTTTTAATGTGTTGCAATAAATTCAAGTTACTTTTTCTGTTTACCTTAAGTAGCTGTTGTAAAAGTAAACACATACAAACCCCACATACACACTCCACACAAAACATTCTTCAGAATTTCCCAAGCAGAAAATTTTTATTTTTTTTTTTTAAGTGTAGGAGGCTGTATTCTTGTAGTTACCATAGTTGCATCGAATGAATTTTTATTTTTTTTTTACGAAATATGGTGATATTAGTTTGTTTTTTATTTAAAAAAATAAAATTAAAAAATTAAGCGACATGCATTTTTTAAAGAAAATGTTCTTGAGTTTGTTAATATGACGACAGTGTTGTTTGAATGGTAGTATAGGGTTATCCATGTTGAGGTTTGGTCTTGGCAGGCATTAATACAATTTTGGAGTTTTCAAGTTTCAAGCAAGAGCTGATGTTATTTTTCTATTTTTTAAAAGTAATTAAATTAAACTTGTCACCATTTGCTATCCAGCATGCTACTCTGGGGTCCAGGTTTTAGATTAATTGTTTTAAAAAATATCTGAAAATTATATATGTGATGTTGAGACTCCTAAATGTCTAAAAATTTATAGCAACGAATGGGGGGCCTCCTCATTCAGCAGGCAAAGAAATGAGCAGTTATTTTGAAAAGAGTTACAAAACCGCTCAAATATTACTTACTAGATGACTCTCAAAATGAACGGACTCTTTAAAAGCGAACGAAAACTTCGTTGGTACACTTGTATTAAAAAAAAAAAACAATATATGAAAATTTGTTTTTGTTTTCAATACATATATTGCTGGCTTTTATGAGGCCTGGCTATTAATAACGTTGGACAATTATTCTTTTTTTTAATTTCTAATTATTTTATTTTTAATTGAAGCCCTCTTTCCTTGAAAAAAAAAAGCTACAGTTAAGAAATTGAAGTCAAAACTATTGTATCTACTACAGAGAATGCATACTTACCGCTTGAATTAAGCACACATGGTCTTTACACCAGCAAAGGTTTTTACTTTTTGGAGAAAAAAAAAAAAAAAACACGACATGGCATGTCTGATATAAAAACGGAATAGAATGATAACTGATACTTTTTCATTTTACTATGTACCGGTCTCACCCGGCCAATTTTTAGAGAGATCCGTTTACAAATAGAATTTTAGCAGTTAAAAAAAAAAAAAAAAAACCATCCAAATTAATACAGCCATTCACCATTTTATTAAGTGGCTGTTGTTATTTTTAGCATTATTAGCACAGGCGCTGACTAAAGTGGTCAATAAAACATTTCCAAGCATTATTTCAGGCTTAAATTAAGTACGGGCACACATCTTTCTGAACAGTAGCGAGCAGCGTTGCCATTTTAGTTTCTTTAAGGCTACATTTAGCCTTGACATTTATGATTTAGCCTCTAGATGTTTTTCATAGCCTTTTTTGTTTTCTTAAAATAGCCTTAATAAGCTTTTTTTCTTTTTTGAAATATTGTTTTAGCGGGATTTTGCGAAAAATTTTTTTGGTCATAACTTGTTTAGTTTTTAAGATATCGACTTGATTTCTATTCCGCAAAAAAACAATTTTGAATTAAAGCCAATACGTTTAGCTATCCAACGCAAAAGAAATCAAGTCGATATCTTGAAAACTAAGCAGGTTATGACCAAAAAGGTAATCAGTTCTACTACTGCCTCTTTCCGGACACTTTTTAGTGGCCAAAAAGGAAAGCATGTTTAAAACGTTTGCTCTCTTCTTGATTTTTTTATAAGAATACAATAATTATTATTTTGAATTTTAAGCGATAGTTTTTTAACTTTTTCCTAGTTTCTTCTTCTGAGTGGTTTAGCTTTTTCTAGCCTTTTTTATAAGGCTAATTTAGCTTTTTTTTCTAGCTCCTGGCAACACTGGTAGCAAGTGAAAATCGTTCAAAGTGGGTGTAAAAATGGGCGTGGCCGGTGCAAAAATAGAAGGCGACCATCTTTGCAGTATAGAAATTGTATGTGTCAAATCCCACACAAATCCGTTGGAAAACAAAAATTTGTATAGCGAACAAGCCAACAAACAAAAACTGACTTTTATTTATATACGAGTAGATTTAAAAAAGAAAGCAAACGCCTTTAACCAGAAAAATATTCACTAATTCTTGAGTTTAAAAACGAAAAACGGTAAACAAATAAAAAAAGATTCTTTATTTTTTTAAGAGTTAAAAAATACAACAGAAGAAAGGACGAAAACTTACAGAGCCTTCTCTGACCTAGAGCTAATTTGTACATTGACTAGAAAATAAAAATGATAATAAGTTGAAGAATCGGATAATGCTGTAGATCCAAAATCTCAAATTATATGAAAGTGATTCTTTAAGAGAATTTTTAAGTATTTTGACTGCTTAATCCAGGAATAGGAAATAAAAAAAAACGGTCTCCAAATTGCATGTAAAATAGCTTGTGATCTTATTTAGATATTGCCGGTTTATTGAGAAACAAATAAGAAAACTGTAGAGTGTATCAGCTTTACGATGAGTAGCTTGAAATGTGTATCAAGTCTAGTTAATAAAAAAATTATCTACTCGTTCATGACGTAAAAAAAAATATTAAAAAAGCAACGAAATCCCCACACTCTACCGTTTTAATTCAAAATTTTTTTCCAAGCCTCAAGATGGATAACCCTGTATAAATAGGAATATTTAAAAATTATTATTATTATTATTATTAGAGTTAATATGATTTTGCTTATAATTAAACAGTTTAATTATTAATAAAACAAATGTTGTAGATAAAAATGTGGATGGAAATATAGATAACAAAAGGCAGAATGGGATTCAAAAGGTAGACTTTTGAAATTGCAGATCATTTTTAAATTTTAATTAAAAAAATCTGACTTTTAAATCTCTTTCTGCAGTAAAATATGGTTTTATTCACATGGAACGAACAAGTTTCAATTACATTTCTTTCGCGAAGTATTTCAGAGATGTCATTTATTAAAGTTTAACGTTTTACTTTCACACATAGACACACACACACCCTCACTCACACACACAGCCACACACATTACATTTAAATATGAATTCAATATTTTGATTTTAACATTTTAAAGGAATTTAGAATACGAGTACAAGAAAATGGCAAAATAGTCATTAATAGAGTTTTACTATTCGCCAGAATATTTAATAAATTACCAAATAAAAGCTTTTTCTTATAAGAATACTATACTTATTGTTTCAGAATCGCATCAATATTAAGCAAACATCAAGCACTTACCAAGGCAAACTAAAGCGTTTTATAATCATGCAATCAGTTATTAAAATTAAATATTAAATATGGTTCAAAACTAATTTTTTGCAAATGACATAGCAAATTGGTTTCGGATCATAGCGCATGTGCTTATAGATTTAGACTACAAGCTCATTTATACTAAATACGTACATGCATCTTTTATTTCATTTAATTTTTTTAATTTTTTATTGTAAAGCCTTATATCACCATATTCTATTCTATTCTATTCACCGCCAACTTTCACCGAAGAGAGCGATGAATACAACACAGTTAAAAACACGTTTCGTTTTCGGTTAACTTTCTAATTTACTGAGAAAACAAGTTTGCTTGTGGGAATAGAATTCTGTTGTGATAACCGAACTTTGTTTAATTTTTAAGAGTTTTAGCAAATCTTTGTGAAAATATACAAATTTTGTACTGCAACATGTGAAATTTCAGTTATAACAGCCAATTATTTCGATTATCGCAGTTGAACATTCCAACTTGTATTCTGTGCGCATCAACCATAAGTAACACTGATTTCATGTTACTTAAATGATCACAGTGAGTTATCTTTTCTGCTTGGGATATACACCTACATATTTGTTAGTAGTACAAGCTGTTATTTCCTAAACAAAAAAAAGGAAAAATTCAAGTTACAGTAATGGCAAGCATATAACGTCGCATCATCAGTTTCAACTACTTTAATTTAATTGCTGTACAGTATAACTGATCATTGGCGTAGAATATTGGCCGCTTTATTTCTAACAGTCACAATATACCTAAATTATGATGTCAAGCGTTTTTATCTATCTAAAATTCTCACGCTCATACAAATGTATGGCGGCAACGCTGAGCAATTTTGACAGCACCTTTTGTAGTGAAGTTGGCTGCACAATAATTTTTATTTTTATTTTTATTTTTGATTAGCCATGACATTTTAGCTAGTTTTTTTAATTTAGCTTTTTTAACACTATTTTTGTTTGTCTTTAGTGGGTTCTTCTTTACAGTTTCACTGCATAAAATTTATAAAAAATATTATAGATATTGCTGAACTTTTTAAGCTCAGAATACATGTTTGCTTACATAATTCGTAATACAAATTCAGTTAAACTGAAAGTCTAAAAGTAGTTTTGCATTAGCCGATTTTAGTCTGAATAAAAATGGAAAAAAGGAAAAGAATTAGAGCATCAAGCTAGTTTTTGGATCTCTTAAATTCTATTAAGTTTCTGCACTACTGTACCACAGCTACACTTGTAAAGAAAAATATAAACTCAAAGTTCTGGAGCCTTTTTTTTCTAAATTTATAAGTTTTGTTATATTAAATGAAAAAATTAATATTTATTTATGTTAACGTTAACGTTAATGAATTAAACTTTTTTTTTGTTTAATTCAAAGGACATCTGTAAAAAGAAATTATAAATTTTAGTTTACATTTAATTAATTAGTTCAACTAACTACAAAATTGTCAAACAACTGGCTAATATGGTGCAGTTTAAATTAAAGTTAATTATTTGGAGGGGATTAAATATTAATTTATTTAACTAATGAAATTAATTACACAAGTCGCAGGTTTACATTAAATAAATGTTAAGTATTAGTAAACTAAAGTGCAAATTATTAATAAAAATGTAAAACATTTTAAATAAAAAAAAAAAACAAAAAAACAAAAAAAATTTTATTATGAAGAAAAAAATATTTTAAATTTATACTGAACCTTGTATATTATATACATAGAAATAGTTATAGTACATAGTATATACATATAATTTCCTTTTATATTATTTTAATAACACTAGTCAACAAAATATTCTTCATATTTGTAATAATTTCTATTTGGAATTTAAAAGTTTAACAAAATATTTATCTTTATTTGTGCTTAATTGCAGAAATTGTGTTGGCTTTTAAATTTATTTTTTTACTCATGATATTCTCATAAGTAAAAGAATATTCTGGATATTATTAACTGGCAAAGCAAAATTAATTAACATTCAAAAATTCCATTGTGATTATTAAACTTTTTCAATTAAATTTTGGGTGTGCCATTGAATTTTTATCGTTACAACTAAAAATTTGATTATCACAGCGGAAAGTGTTTTCTGCATTTTGTTAAATAAATAAATTTAATTGTTTTTTTTTTCCTCTTACCTTATAATTTAAGAGAATTAATAAATAAATAAATTTAATTGTGAATGTATGAGTAAAATAAACAAAGCAATATTATTTTCATATAAAAACTAATAATATATCGCTGGCTAGTAAACGGATATACTCGTATGTATATAGGCAGTTGGTCAAAACTCGACCTTGTGGGATATCATTTGTATTTTAAATCATATGATGGTTTTTACTAAAGGGCTGCACAAGCATACTTGAAGTCACACATTACTACCAACATGTGTAACATTTTATACCCTGTTCAAACATAAAAGTTAATGAAGTCAATTAAGTTTTAAGTGTTCACACATATTCAATTAAGTTTACGCAATTAAGCGTTTGACAGCTGAAAATATTGTGAAATTTGTTTTTAAATATGTTTGAGTATTTATAAAATAAAAAAATGAAAAGAAAGTCAAATTAAAAAAAAAATGTTTTGAAGGCAAGCTATTGATTAAAAGAATTAAGTTATTTAAAAATTATTTTCAATAACAATTTTATAAAATTTATTTAGCGTTAACTTGGGCTGGCATTTTCTTTTTATGACATTTATTTTTAAATTTATTTACGTTTTCTTTTTTTAAAATTCTGACTTTTGAGTTGATATTTAAAGGCACAACAAAGAGTTGCATTTTGATTTTGACTTCATTAATGTGCAATCAATTTTTAATTGCGCAATTATTGAATGGAAATTTGTATGGTAAATTGAGCTCAATAAAGGCGATAATTGCATAAAATCCTTAATTGCTCAATTAACGTGTATGTCTGAACAGGGTATTATAATAAAAATATTATAATTCAAGTATGCTGGTGCAGCCCTTTAGTTTTTAATTTCAAATTAACGAACTTTCAATTGAAATTCATATTTTTTCCAAGCGATTTGAAAACAATTTAAACTATTATCAAAATAACCAAAAAATTTTTTCTATTTTATAATATTTTTTCCTTTCAAATTGAATATTTTTTTATATTCAATTGAAATTCAATTTATCATTGGCTGCATCTGGAGAATAGAAATTTTTTGATGAAAAAAAAAAAAAAAAATATTTTTAATTATTTTGCGACGAACTAAATCAAAGCTTGAATTTCAATTTGAAGTGTAATGAAGGGATATTGAATTAAATTTGAAGTTTCATTTGTATTGAAAATAATTGAATTTGTTTCCAATAAAATTTACTTTGATTTAAAAAAAATTTAATTTGAGAGTAAAAAAAGAAAAATTGCATAACGACTTGCAAATCGAAAATAATATAAAAGAAAAGAAAATTTTAAATAAAAACTGATGGCAGCTAATGCCCATTAGAGTTGCAATTAAATAAAATGCCTGTTGACTAGTGTTTTTACAAATAATCAGATAATTATCAGCACTATATTCATCAAGTTGATATATATTAGTTTAAATGTTTTATATACATCCACACATATGTATATGTATGCATGTACATATATAACACAAATCGTTATTATTCATAATAATAAAGTTACATACATACATATATGCAATATGATTGTTATGCGACCGAAAAAACAGCTACACTACACTACACTACACTACTCAAACTAAGAGCTACATCGTAATGTTAATAGAAAAATAATAATAATAATAATAAAAAAGGAAATTTAAATAACCACTGACAGTTGTTTTATAAAAAGTTAAATAAATATATTTGTAGGTGTAAGTGTATTTGTATTTTAAAGAAGTTGTTTAATCAAATTACAATTTATAATCTAATAATTCATAATGTGTATTTAAGTTAGTTAGTATTTATGGTACGAAAAGATTAACTACTGCTGCTAAATAAGCTCTAACTGGTTAAAATGTGCATTTAATAAATAATAGACAAACTATTAGTTACAATCGTATGATGGCATATTTTATTATAAAAAGAAATAAATGAAAAATAGGAAATAAAAATGGAACTGAAAATGATAAAAGAGCTGAAAGCATCAAACAGAAACCAACATTAATTAGTTAATTACTTTCAAACTAAAACTCATTACGGATTATACTTTTAAATAATTTAAAATAAAGAAAAAAAAAAAGCCAAGTTTACAACGTGTTTGTTTGGTTAATTACTTTAAAATAAACTTTAACAAGTATTTCTTATGTATACAAAGCACAGCAACATTAACAGTTCAAAGTTAACAAATTCGTTCAATTAATTTTATTTGGCTTATAAACAATTTTAGCAATTTAATTTTTTTTTTAATTTCTTGGAAACAGAAGGGATATAATTTTAATGAGTTCAATTTAACTGAAAATTATAAAGTTTATTTATTTGTTACTTGCACATTGAATTTTTAATGAAAATGTCATTTTCATTTAAATATTTTCAATTAAAATTATAAACGACTGTTTTCATTTAAATAGTTTTGAACTTTGTCAAAGTATATCTCGAGTAATAGACTAAAATTCGAGTAAGATTTCTTTATTTTTTTGTTTTTTGTTGTGTCTAACAAAAAGAAAACACACACACCATTTTACAAACTCTGTATTTGATGCAGCGTTTCGGCTTTTTGTATCATTTTTATTTTTTACTTTAATAAATTCAATACATAAATATTTATGCACTATGTATGACAGTAAATTATAATGGGTTAATACTTTTTTCTTTTTTTTTGGAAACAAATCATTTTCACTGCCAGCATTAAATTGATTTTTAAAATAGTCTGATGTGCAACCGCGATAACTCAAACATAAAAATCGTAATAAAAAAAAAAAATACTCTGAGAATAAGGAATAAGACCAGTGATGCCCACTAAGCTGTTTTTGCTTTAGATTAAGCTTCGTTTTATAAACAGTTTAAAGTCATTTAGATAAATTTCAAAAATTTTCTTTTAAAAATTTGCGGGTTTTCTTGACCATTTCGTTGGCTTATTAAATTTAAGCTGAAATAAAGCAATTTTATATCATTTCATGGACGAAGAAATGAAAAGAGTGTGTGCTAAAGTATGTAAAAAAGGATCAGTAAATTTCAACAAGTCCTTAAAATACAAGGAATGTTGTATGATTATTCATTATTATTAGATTTAAGTCTAAAAAATTTGTATGAAAAACACTTACAGCCAAATTCATTCATTGAAAAATTTCAAATAGAAAATCTGTTTATTAAGCTTTTTATGAACTTGAGCGTTAATATTTATTTTGAGTACTTTCATATAAAATTTCAAGATGAGTTGATCGCTTGTGTTAAAAAAAACAGCACATTAATCGATAGAAAAATAACAAAAATGTTGCATAAATTCTTCCTTCTAAGAATCTTTGCCTTCTATTGTTAAAATAAATTTAATAGTTAAAATCAATATCACGTTTTGTTCTTAAAAACATGCAAAAATGGTACATTTTACAACTGTGTCAACAAATTATTTGATTTTTATTTATATGAAATAGCAGATTCCACATTTTCTCCATCAAGATATTCTTCATAAAAATGAATTATTGGTCACTTTTTAAAGCAAAAAATAATTTTTATTTTATTTTAGGTGTAATGTTTTTTTTTCTTTTGTGTCAACTGTTTAAAACGCTAAAAATATATTAGCATTAAAGGTTGAATGAAAAACTTATTTTTGTTCTATTGAAACCATAAAAAAGGCATCACTTTGTGCAGTTACATAATTTAGAGGCAGAATGTTTTTTTAGAATAGAAAACGCCCTAAACTGCCGTTGTGTGTATGTATTCCACACTAATTTGAAAAGATGTCGAATTACATTTTTTCTTCTTATTAAATAAAAACTTTTATGTTTTTTAATTCTACTAATAATTTCACACCCAAAATAAAGCAAAAACAAAATTTTAAAATGGACCACAGAGTATTCGGAATTCACAACAGCACTGTGTGTATTTATTTAGAAAAAATTAGTCAGTGGTAATTTTAGTTGGGTTATACAGGGTGGGCCAAAAGTCGCACATACTTTTAAAAATTGCATAAATTGTTTTATCATTAGATATTTTTTTTTTTTTATTTTATTCTTTGAACCACCACAACAAATCTAAAGGCCGAGCAAAAAAAAAAAAACGTATGTGAAACTTTTGCTCCACTTTGCATCTAACTAAAATTATCGGTAATTATTTTTTTAAAAACTGGAGTTATACCACTTTAAAAAATAACGGCAATAAACAAGAATTGTTTCCAAAAAAGAATGTTGAACCTTTTAAAAATTTACTGTACACCTAAAACACTCTATATCAAACATATACGACTAAAAATATACCTACAGTTTGTGTGTTATAAAGAAAGTGTTATAGTACATACATACACCCTACTCTATATTAAAAGAAGATATTTGATTTGGTAAATACTTAAATCGTTTCAATACATTTTTTTATTAATATTTTTTTTTACGAAAATTATTTGATTTCAAGGTACAGTACAAATAAAGTTCACATTATTAGATACTCTGTTACACTCGTTCTTAAATCAACAAAAAAAATAAAAAAATAAAAAAAGCAAAGTAACATTTAATATATTTCCTTTAAACATTTTTAATTGTTGTTAATATTTTCATAATTTTTTTTTATTTTTTTTTCAAATATTACGAAAAGCGTAGGAAGGGAGGAAGTTGAAGGTAAATAAAAAAAAGTGTTTAATAAATTTAAACAGAAAAGTTATACTCAAGTGCATTTCATTTTGTTAACTCATTTGAATGTTAAACAAATTCAAGCCCTGGCAAAAGTAAAGAAAAAATATGAAACTCTGTATTTTAAGTTAATTGCCTGTTTAATATGTAAAGCTTAACAGAAGCTCCTATATAGTTCGTGAAGGTAACAAAATTGCAATAAATTAACACATGTTAAAGGAAAATATTTAGCAAAGCCGCAAACCCTGGACAATTGACTAGGCTTACATATTTTAAAAATGTAAATTAGAAAAGAGATAGAGTGTGTGTTGCTAAGCGGGTTTAATTTTTGTTTAGAAGGTTTTTTGTAATGTCTGTTTGTAGTTTGTGGTAAATAGTGTAAGTTAATACAAATTATTGGTATTTTGTTTTTTTTTTGTTTTTTATATATAACAGAGAGTAAGAGCGAGAGAGTATTAGAATTAGAGACATAGAGTGGAGGAATAAGCATTATAATGATTAAGTTGTCTGGTGTTGTTGCAAAAATTGTATTTGTTTTGGTTTGTTTGTTTGTTTTTTTGTTTTTGTTTATTACGAAACTTACCTATAAATAAGAAAAATATAAGTAAACCTAATTCCCGCATAGAGGCTTTCAGAGTTCGTCCTAAAATTTGTAAACCCTTCGAATGCCTAGATAACTTAAATATTCGAAATACTCGAACTAATCGTATCACTCGTAATATTGCCAAGGACATAGCCTGATTTGATGCCTTGTCCTAGAAATTACAATTTAATAACGTATATTTTACAACAATTATAAAATAAATATGTTTATTATAATTACAAATTACATACAAAGTTGAGTTCAGAGAGTAAGAAAAGTAATTTTTTTTAAATAAAAAAAAAAAAAAAAAAAAAAAACTGGTTTAATAATAACGAGCATTTAAAATTAAATTAAATTCCAAACGAACAATATAAACAATAAACATATTTTTTTTTTTTACTTTTTTACTTTTTTACAATTCACTTTTTGTCTTCTTTTTTTAATGGACGATCTCGTTTGTTATTATTTGATTACAGAAACGCATAAGCACACACACGAATAAACATACCTGTGGACTAACTGGCGCTTTCGGAAGATTTAATGCGTCTTCCTCTTCGGCTATAACAGTACCCAATGTTATGAAATAAGGAATGATGGCGATTATGTCAATAACGTTCATGACATCCCTGCAGAAATGTAATTTGTTCGGACATGCGAGGAACCTAATCGAACGCGCACACACACAATCGCAAGATTATAATAATAATGTAATATAAGAAATATATGTTTGTATGTATTGGACGAAAACAAAAACAAAAAATAAAATAAAAACCATAAAAGAAAAAGAGTTACGGACTAAGTATCACTTACCTAACAGTGAGTTCAAATGTAAACCAAATAATACATATCGTTTCTATAAGGAAGAAGGGATCTGTGATATCAGGCACCTCATCTTCCTCGATTTTTGTGCCATTTGTAGTTGTGTTGAACACCTGCAACAAAAAAAAAAAACAATTTAAATTTAAATTTCAAAGAATTTTTAATTTTTTTTTTTTTTTGGCTCTGAGCTATACAGGGAGGAAGCGTAAATACTAAATACCTGCAAGTATTCGAATAATAAATGCATAAATAAATCGGTAGCCTAGAAGAGGCGACAAATACTTAAGTAGCTTCAAATGAAGGGAAAGAGAAGCTCTGCGATGTTGATGTTTCTTTTTTCACTTTTATTCATTTAAACAGAAAGAAACAATTTCAAAGTAACGACATAATAATACCAGGTGAATGAATATTTCATTAGGCAATTTAACCTTAATCAGTATTGAAATATTTACTACTGAGAACAAGTTTAAGGGACTGCACAAGCATACACTACACACATGTGTAATATTTTGTAAAAAAAACTGCTTTTAAGCCATTCCCAGCACCTGGAATTAAACTGCCAACATGAAAATTCAAATAAAGTACAGAAAAAAAAAAATTAATTAGCCAAATTACAAATGACATGAAAGAATTTAACTTATAAAACAAAAATTGTTTACCAGTATTTGTATTGTTCTGGTGCCCTGAGTGAAAAATTTCAATTAAAATAAAAAAAAAAAAAAAAATAAATAAATTTAACCCAATAAGAAATTTTATTTAATGCAATTGAAAAACAGGCTTGGAAATTATTTACCAATAAGAACAATTTATTTACACTCATAGAAAAAAAAAATTGTAACAGTTCTTTTCAATAATTCGACATTTTAAACAAATTTTTTTCAATAAAAAGAAATTATTGAGCAACGAGCAAATATGATTTTGCCAATACGTCTTGATTCCAATAAAAATTTCTAAAATTTTCTCGATGTCGACACCTGAAAGCTGTATTCTTTCAAAAAAAGAAAATTTTGTGTTTCTGTAAGTAGAGTATAAATATATAATTTTGTGATTCCATTTGTAATTCCTACACTGGGACACTCTGTAAAGCATATAGCACCAAAGTCGAATAAGAGATGTTTGTCTGTCTGCCTTTCTGTCTGTGTAGTTGCTGAAAAATCTCCTTCCTGAAGTCCCTAGAAGACCTCCAGAAGAGTTTAGCATACAAATCTGCCAGTTGTTTTTGTTTTTCAGTTGTTATTGCAATTCAACCGGATTGGTCAATAAATGGCGGAGCCATGAGTCAAAAACTATCTCTATTTTGGACCATTTTCTGAAAGGGTTTTTTAAGTATTTTGTGTTAACCACGAAACGGAATAAAAAAACGAAATGACCGACCTAGTATCTGTTCCAAAAATCACAACGATCAAGAAAAATCAAAAATTCAACCGAAATTTTAGATTTTCATTAATTCTGCTTTGTGTTTGCTTTGTGTTTTTATGGAAATTTTTAAGCTGCACATGTGCGTAACACGAAACCTACTAATGTTTGTATGTGTGTGTGTCTTTTAAATGCCTTGAATACAGAAAGAGAATTTTTTTGTTTTTTTTTTGCAGTTAATTTTAGTTCTTTATTTAATATTAAATATTTAATTAATTTGCAAGCGATTGCAAAATTAAATTTATTTTGCATTCCTATTGGAATATGAATAGCGAAAGGTATATAAGACTCGGCACAGCCGAATTTAACTTGTTACAATTTTATTTAAGTTTTACTACTCAAAATGTTTTGCTGACTTTGCACTTTCATGCACTTACATTTTGAGTTTGATACTCTAAAACAAGAACTTTTAAAATAAAAAAAAATTTAATTTTTTTCTATGAGTGTAAACATTTCTGTGCAACTGCCGATTAAAGTTAGCAAATAATTTTTGCTAAGTCACCAGTTTTGAAATTAATTCAATTGAACAAACAATTCTTGTTAATTTATTTTTATTTATTTAAAGAAAAAAAAAAGTTTATCTTAATTTTTATTATTTTAATTTAATAAAATTTATTCCACATATTCCAAGTATTCATTCAATTGAATTTATAGGTTGTTTGGCTTAGAGATATGAAAATAATTAATTTTTTAGAAGCTGCATTTTTTTACTTTCATTTTATTGATTTAAAGCACTTCTGTAACAACTAACTTTTTATAATAAGAATTATTTTCGAATTTAAATTGACAAAAAAAAAACAATTTTTTTCTTTCTTTTGGAATAAATGAATAAAATATGTTTATAAAAGATAGAGCAAGCTTATGCATGAAAACTAAATTTACAAGCAATTTGGAGCGGAGCATTTCAAGTGAGGTGGACAGCGGAAAAAAAGTCAGGTCGTATTATTTGTTTATATTTGGGAAATGAAAGCAAATACAATCAATATTGTTGTTGGAGCTTGAACACGCTGACACAATAAGATACAGGTCAATACAGTATCTCCTAAATCCTTATATAACGCCTACCAGCTGCCATAAACTATGTAGAATGTAACGTCACACTCAGTGCGACATGCATGTACTTTAATTTATCTAGCTTCCCAACTTTGAAAACTACGAAACGTATCTAGTCATTTTGACATCATGCCTTCGTTTATTTTATTGACAACGAATTGGTTGGTTATCATTTACGATTTTACGCATGTTGTCGACCTGTTAACGAATGTTGTCAAATTTCCAACT
This sequence comes from Thelaira solivaga, assembly GCA_947397855.1. Classification (NCBI taxonomy): domain Eukaryota; kingdom Metazoa; phylum Arthropoda; class Insecta; order Diptera; family Tachinidae; genus Thelaira; species Thelaira solivaga. Next base: position 70,949,948 of record OX377612.1, on the reverse strand, counting down.
TATTATCATTTCAATAGCCGTACCATATCATTTTGACACCAAATGTTGTCGATTAATCACTGGTACGGTGTCATTTCGATATTAATTCAACTTGTCACTTTAACAACGAATGGTGTCATTTTTTCTTTGGGTGTATATTTAAAATATACTTTGATCTACTTTTTGGAATAAAAAAAAATGTTCGAAGCTCTTGAAAAACTCATTTGAAATGTTTACTTGCGGTTTTGTAGTTGAATTTTTTTTATTTATGAAAAAGGAAAAAGAAAAATCTATGACAATTGCAAAGCCTGATGTTTTCAAATTTTTTTTATTAGAAAATCTACTCCAAAAAAAAAAAAAAAAGGAATTTTAATTACAATAATTTTTAAAAGGCCCATAACTGGAAAAATAAACATCATAAAAAAAATTAGCTTTCATACCCACTAGAAGTATAATTAATTTAAATATAAACCAATTCTACGACCTTACTTTTGCTCCGCTGTCCGCTTCATGTGAAATGCCCCTGTTTTAATAAGAATAAAAACATAATCGGGTCAGGGATTTTAACTATTTTTTTTTAAGTTTAAAATTTACATTTTCAATTTATTGTCTAAAGTCTCTAAAGGACCAACTAAATCTACAACTGGAATTAACAAAAATTATTTTTTTTTACAATTCAGAACCTTTCAAAACAAGTTCATTCGTATGTTGTTTATTAAGCCTGCAACATCACAATGAGTCTTACTTTGAAAAGTTCAAATTTAAATGCCACATTAAGACAGCAAATGAAAGAAATTGAATTCAAATTTAAAATTTTGTTCAAATTGTTAACTGAATCTTAAAGGGTTAAGGATAGATATTTACAGTTATAAAAAAAAGTTTATAGAAAAATCATAGGCCAACTTACCTTATAATGCTTAAATTCGGGTAATGTTTCTAGACAAAATATAACAATTGATAGCAATATAACAAATACACTAATTATGGCTACAACTCTGGCGGCTTGTGAACTTTCTGGATACTCAAAAAGTAACCAAACTTTTCTTTGATTTTCATTATCCGGCAATGGTCTCTCCTCTTCTTTTATAAAGCCTTCATCCTCTCTAAAGAAATCGAAACAGCAAAGAAAAATTAAAAGAAAGAAGAAAATAAATGAAATTATTTTTGCATAAATTTTATTTACGTTACGTAAACGGATACAAAATTTCACAAAACGTTAATGAAAGATTTAAGACTAAAAAAAAAAAGAACAAAGAAAACTAAAAAGTCAATCACATTTACAAATTAAAATTAATTATGTAACAATAAAATTACAACGTTTTACGTGTGTAGGTGGGCAAAGCCAAAATTAACAAAGTTTAGCTAGTTAGCAACACTAATGTAAATTGCAACGCTCTGTAACTATTTGTAGTAGAAATTTATTTTGTTGTTGTTGTAAAAGTGTAGTTTTGTTTCTGGTTGTAAAGAGGGCAAAGTGGCAGATGCATCTTCCTTCCTTCCTTCCTTTCTTTCTTCCTTTCTTCGTTTTCTATTTACGATTCTTTATAATTTCTTATACTTTTTTTTGTTGTTGTTGTTATGGTTGGTTCGATTTAAGGCCTTTCTTTTGTTTTCCAGTCGTCATTTTTTGAGTTTACTTGTGATCTCTTTTCAAATACATCGTTTACACGTCACTCACTCACACCTCACCCATGAAATGAGATACTGTGTGTGCGTGTGTGTGTGTGTGTGTGCGTGTGTGTGTATTTATTTACTGGTATTGTGTATAAATAAGTCTGTATAAACAAGATTATAATTCTACTACATGTGTATGTCAGGTATTGGTTGTTGTTGATTGTTTTGGTTGGTTGGCTGTTGGATCGTTGGTTGGTTTTTAATTGAGTGTGTTTTGCAACTTGAAACCACGGGCCGGCCACAATAGCCCCCCCTTTTGCCGTATAAACAAAATTTTAAGCTGGTGGTCAAGTGAATTAATTTCTTAATCTTAAATTCGAGATCAATGGATGCATGTTTGTGTTAAGAAGTGTGTTTGTGTGTGTCGTCACAGATTTACAATACAAATTATACGAAAATAAAAAATAAAAAAATAATTATCAATTGAAATCAACTTGTGTTTTGTGTTTGTAGTTGGTCATAACAGCAATTGCAATGAATTTTCACAAACAACAACAAAAGCTTCAAAATGTCTATTAATTTTTTTTTTTTTTTTTTTTTTTTTAAATCAAGCATCAGAAATCCAATTCCCTTACAGTAGAGTGCATTTAAAATTAATTAATTACAGTGTTGGTCGTTGCTTTCAACTCTACTAAATTGCACTCTACTGTGCAGCAAAATTAAAAACAAACAAAAAACAAAACACTAAAAATTTGCACTCTTTAATGAAAATCAAGCATTTTTTAACAATTAAATTCTGTATGTAATTGATGTCTTTCTCTTTCGTTGTTTTAAACCTTTTAAATCAAATTCATCAATATCACAATCAATACTAAAACAACTTAAATAAATTTTGTACAATTTTGTTTGATTTTGGTCTGTATGTTTATTTTTGTTTTAATTTTTTTTCTTAATTTTTAGTACATGAAACCCATATGAACAGTCAGTTTATTTGTGTGTGTGTGCATGTGTATGCAGATAGTAACCGTAGCAGCAAAGAAAGTGTGTCGCTGGAGCTTACCTGAATTTATTAATTGCTTGATCACCTAATTCATAAAATTTTATTTCTTCACTAAATACGTCTAAAGGGACATTGACCGGTCTCCGTAGTCGGCCACCTAAAAATTAATTTAATTCAGAAAGGGTAGAGAAGAACAAAATTAAATGAGAGAAAAATTATAAAAAAAATTAATTGCAAAAAAAAAAGGTTTGAAATCATTTAAATACACAAACAAAAAGTTTATGTGAAGCGATAAAAAGTTTTATTAATTAAGGAAAAGAAATAAAAGAAAATTAGTTGTTTATTAGTTAAGTCAAATACAAATACGAGTATCTAGATTGTTGTTGTATTAAATGGTTACGGGTATTTTTATATTTAAATGCTTTTTTATTTGATTCTCTTATGTAGGCGTGTGTGTTTTTTTGTTATTCTTTTATTTATTGATTTGATCACTTACCACTTTGATAATAATATAAAATAGCATCGAAGCTCGGTCGACTACGGTCAAAAAAATATTCATTTCTTAGCGGGTCAAAGTACCGTAATCTCCGAGCTGGATCCCCTAACAACGTATCTGGGAATTGATTTAACGTTCTTAGCTGTGTTTCAAACCTTAACCCGCTTACCTGCAAATAACAAACAAACAAACAATCATACAAACATTTATTTATAAATAAAATAAAACTAAATTATTTTTGCAAAATAATTTAATTTAATTGTGGAGAAAACTCGATTTAGAGCACAAAAAAAATTCATTAGTTTTGAATGGCCAGTATCAATTTGAAGGTCTCAGGTTCGATTACTTCCTAGATCCCTCCAGGCCAATGCCCAAAGTTACTAGTGCTCGCTAAAAAATTAATTTCTAATATAAAAAATTAAAAATAAAAATAAAATTCATTAGATGACAAAATATATAATCATGACAACTAAAATTTTCGAGAGGAGATTGTCCTTCAGTTCAGTTTGTGGGTCAATTTGTGAAGCGATTTCATCGCAATTAAACGTTATTAAACAAATCAATTCGTGTACATACTCGTCCAATCGAAACATAATTTTTTTTTTGGCAAAAAAATTTTGAAAAAATTATAAAAATTTTTTTTTGCACTATCAACTCGATATCTTGAAAACTAAGAAAGTTATGATCAAAAAGGTAACCAGTTCTACTACTGACTCTTTCCGCCCACTTTTTAGTGGAACTGGTTACCTTTTTCGTCATAACTTGCTTAGTTTTCAAGATATCGACTTGATTTCTATTGCGTTGAATAGAGAAATGTATTGGCTTTAATAAGAATTCTTTTTTTTGCTGATAGTGCGAAAAAAATTTTTTTATCATTTTTTCGAAAAAAGCAAAGGGGGTAGTCCATGGTAATTTTTGTCGAAAATTTTTTTTTTCGCCCTATCCGCCACTACGTTTACCTATCCAACGCAATAGAAATCAACTCGATATCTTGAAAACGAAGCAAGTTATGACGAAAAAGGTAACCAGTTCTACTACTGGCACTTTTTAGTGGAACTGGTTCATATTTTTTCATTTTGGTATCATGGCATTCGATAGCGAACTAGTTTAAAAAAATTTAAGTTTTATTTAGTTTTAGATTAAAAGAATTATTTATTAAAATATTTGCCCTTCATCTTTTGAATTTGCAGAAAAAGATATCAGAAGAAGCAATTGGTCATTCATATTATTAACAATTCTTTTTGCACAATTGTTGCCTAAATTCATGCTACAGTTTTGATTTTTATTTATTTGCGTTTGACAAATATCTGTGTATAAATCTATTACAATTTGAACAAAATAACGATTCGATAGATATCGTATGCGGTGATACCTGTCGAGTAGACAGGTATCGAAATACTATTCGACACGATAGTGCACTCGCAATCGAATGCGCTGATTAGACCTTTGAATATGTGTGTGTTTCTGTTATGAAAGATGTTCTAAATTAATTAATTTAAGACAAATTTTAAATGAAGTTATTTAATTTTCAGTTTTTTTTTAATTCGTAGAAAATTAAAAAATCAAATAAAAGTAATTAAAATTTTTTGTTTGTTTTGTTTTTTTTTTATTTACTTACATTTATAACAACTCTTTCACAGAAATCGTGATCATGAGGAATGGGTTCAAAGTGTTGTGGCCCGCCACCATAGCCATGACCAGCCCCCCCTTCTTCGTCTTGACTGCTCAATTTGGGTAAAGACCTGCAAATAATACAGTAAATTTCAATTTGTAAATTTTGTTTTTTACATCACAATTTAAATGTTCAAGCATGAGATTTACTGGAAATTAAATATTTAATCATACACAAAGATTACAAAAATATTTGTTTTTACACTTGCTGTAAAGTTGCCAAAAAGTATTTTTTTTTATCAAAGATAGATTTTGTTGTTGTGGAAATTTATTCGCCAAAAAAAAAAATTATTTTTTTATTTGGCAGCCTTAAAAGTTGTTGAGTTTCACTAGCAACCACTACATGCATTATCCATGTAAACCCAAGGGCTTTCGTGTAGTTTAGCATAAAAAATTAATCTGTGTAATAAAAATTAAATGTTTGGCAAGATTTGAAGGTGTTACAACTGATTTCATCACAATCAATTAGTTTTCTTTGAGTGTTTTGGCAAACAGCTGCTACAAATCATGTTTTAACAAGAATGTTATTTAAAACAATCAAAGTTAATTTAATGCCAACTCAAGCAATTGATTTACAAAAAAAAAAAAAAAAAAAAATACAAAAAAAATTTAATTCAAATCTACTTCAATCTGTGTAAAATAAATATGAATGCTTTGAAAACAGCTAAATCTATTAGGCTAAATGAGGTTTTTATGAAGAGAAAAATTACGAAGATATGGGAGCGTATGAGAGCTGCATATAATAAAAATTTCTCTGGCACATGAATACTGGACCCTCTAATACAAATTGCTTCTAAAGAAAATGCTATGAAATCAGCTGTAATGATTTTTTTTGCTACACTCGTAGAAGAGAAATATATCCAAATTTTAATTTGATTTAAGTGCTCATATGCCAATAAGAGTGAATTCCGCTAATCTTGTTGTTTATTTAAAGTACAATTTCTTCTCCAATTTTTTCGTGTGTGGGTTTAAAAAACCCTTAAAGCAACTGCAGTTTGGCTGCACTCGTACATAAATAAAGAAGTAAATGAATAATTATAACAGGATTATTTGAAATACTTACGAACATGTAAGTACATTAATGCATACAACTTAAAACAAATAGCAAATATTCAAGGATTGCTTGATATAAACTGTTTTAGCCTTGTGTATAAAGAGAAAACTAAGAAAGAAAAAAGAGTTAACAAACACAAACTGCATACTTGTTCACTTTCGCAAAAAAAAGTACGCATTTAAATCAAATAATTTTTATTATTCACACATATTTAAGTACTCGTATGCATTCGTGGTATCACAGAAATACAGGCTGCAAAATAATATTTCAGTCGACCACCAAAATAACACATTCGTCGTTAACTATTTTTACAACAGCAACCAACTGGAAACAAATAGAGAATCTTTCCATGTCCAGGCAAAGGCGCATTGTGCAGCGATACAGTTTAAGGTGAGAGCAAAACATCAAGTGTTGGCTTTAGGACCAAGACCACACATAGCAATTTTAGTTGGGCAATTCTTTATTAATTCTCTTTTAAAATTGTTTGGGCAAATTTTGCATTCTTAATCATTCCACATTCAAGCTGCCTGTCTTCTTTTTTTTACAGCTTTATCAGATACAAAGAGAAAACAAAAGGCAATTGCGGAATACGAGCAAGTTTGTTCCCCTCCCTCTCTTACAAAATCAAGACTTGCCCAACTATAAGCGCTGTGAGGTCCTGGTCTAGCTAAATTACAAGGCAAGTTGTCTAAATCGAGCATATAATGGGCATCTGACGCAGTTCACAACCAATTTAGATTAAATAAAAATTACAAATAAAATTTCTCTCAATAAAAAATAAATATTTTTTTTAAAATTAAGTAATTTAATTTAAATTATAAATATTATTTGGCATTATTTTGAAGTTCTTGTATTGCAGTTTCCCTGAAGAAGACTTTCAATACAAGAAATTCCAAATATTGCAAAATAATAATAAAAATATTAAGACCTTAAGCTTGAATAATACTTGTAATTATAATTTTAAATTAGTTGTGAACTCAAAGTGAGCCAGGTTTGTTCTAAATTTTTATATAAAAATTTTTTTCTTAATAAAAAAATATAAAGTTAAAGTAAAAGGGAGTCCTTTAATGTTTTGCCAAGTTGTTTATGAGTTACCAACCAAAATTGGCAGGGAATTTTTTGCATACAATTTGAACATTTCATGGCAAAAGACCTAAAATCGAATTTATTTAGCGATTAATTGACCCAATAAGTAACAAATCGTTCTTTATTTGATTAATATTTATTGAGTGGTAAATATTTTCCATGTGTAAATTAAGCTGTTCTAATTTTTTTTACCCGTTATCGTTTTTTTTTGTTTTTTACTTGTGCTGACCTAATTTTTAAATTCTTTTAAGCCCCTAAACACTCACATACAAAAATGTCTAATCTGTTAAATTGATCCCACAATTTAGGGGAACCCCAACCACTCCAGCATGTACTCGTATGTAAGTGTGTACATGTTTGTAAGTCCGTAGCCATTTAACTCAAATGTATTTATTTTTATCTAATGCTTCTAGCTAAATTATTTTCAATTTAATATTTTATGCAGGATATTAAATCAAATTCATTTTATTAAAACTAGATTTTATGGGGCAAAAAACAAAAGGACTTTTGAATCTACATGAAAAAAAAGAAGAGACAATTTTGAAACCTGGAAAGCAGAAAATAAAGTTTAAATGAATGCAAACACACCTGCTTTCAATGTGCACACCTTCATCCCTTAAATACACAAACAAACATATTTGTATTTGTAGATAATATATGACGTCAAAAGGCAATTGTTAGGTATGTATTCACATTAACAATTAATTGTGCCTTTGCAGTTACTGGTATGTGTAAAGTGATTGCAATAAAATCGATGTAATGATCATTTTAAAAGTTCATTGAATTCTTCAAGCTTTAAAAAAAAAAAAAATAAAAAATAAATTCTCATTCACAGAAATTCTTGCCCACATGCATTCATGTGAGCTGCCTTCACCTATGCAGTCATTGTAGTGGTCGTTCTTTTATTTATTTTGTTGTTAAACACACGCTTAAGAACACGTCTTTAAACGAGAGTGAACTATTAATAGCAATTTGTATGTAAAAAAATTTTCTATTTTTACCGCCATGTAAATACTTGCTAACCTTCGAGTACATAAACGAAAAAAAAAAAAAATAAAAAAAATGTTTACACACATTTGCTGCACGCGCAGTATATACATATGTATATAAAAATATATATGTATATGCAGAGGGGATTCATGAATACACATGAATAACCTACTAATGACCAACCACCATCTCAAGCCGCTACAGCCAACTAAATGACTCAGTATTCATACGTACGTATGCAAGTAGATGCTGTAAAATATTTTTGATAATTAATTATTAAATAGCAATAGATAGACCCACACACACACACACACACACACATTTATTTGAATGTATGAAAATTTTTTTGAATTAAGTGTTGCTGGCTCATATCAATCTCACAACATCAAAATAAATTTTAAACTAAAATGCTGCAGTTTTGTTTGGTTTGGAGGAAAATGTCATCAACGAAGAACAAATAAAAATGTATGTGTGAATACAAAATCATTTAAGAATTTATATAAAAGCATACATGCCTGCATACATAATATATTCTTGTATGTATGTATGCATGTGAAATTAGGTCATATTTAAAATAGGAAGAAGAAGAAGAAGTAGAAAACAAACATTTTTGCTAAAGGACGTTGTACATAACCAGCGTCAATATAAATATGCTCATTTTTAATGCTGTCATTCAAACTATTCTCTTTTTCTACTCTTTTATTTTGCATTGTTATTTCTTGAACATGTTGCTGTGACGTCATCAAACTTTATGCCGCTAACAAAATGCAGTCACACACACTGGCACACTTTATGAATTGCAATATTGAAAAATCGGTTAAGGCATACAAACGTACAAGTGTGTATGTGTGTGTGTATGTTTACACTTTTCTACGAGAGTTAACTTTTATACAAGCAAATTACACTACATATTCACACAGACATTTGTTATAGCAAAAAGCATTTTGAGCCAATTAAACATTTTAATTAAAACAATTGTCACTGTATGTGAATTTTTATTTAATAGAAAATTTATTCAATATCATTGGGCCATAATCATAATTACAAAAAAGTAGGCTTTTATTAAGAGCTGACTTTTGTTAATAAAAATTATATAAATATAAAGTCATTTTTAAAAAGATACCCACTTTAGTCTGACTATGATTATGGCTAATTGTGTTTTTCGTTCAATTAAAAATTCATCAAAACTTGTTAAGTATTTCTTTAAAATAAAAATCTTTTTAATCAAAATTATTGTTGTGTTTTTTTATTAAATTGCTAGATGTTTTCGACCGGTTCACTAATTTATTACGTGTACCAATTTTTATAAAAAAAAACCCATCCAAATAAATACGGCCATTCACCGCTTTATAAAGTGACTATTGCCTCTGCTAGCATTATTATCAGAGGCGCCAACCAAAGTGGTAAATAAAATAATTTCAAGCTTAAGTTAAGTACGGGCACATATATTTTTGAATAAAAGAAATGAAAAACATTGAAAAGTGGACTTAAAAATGGGCATGGCCGTGCCCAGTGCTGCTCTGTATTAAAAATCCAAATATTTTATTCAGAAATGAAAAAATTCAGTCCTCTGTATTCCATTTTAAGAACCTGCTTCCACGGATGAGGACTTGAACTCCTCCTTAAGTGACTCGAAAGAAGGGCACTTCAGATTTGGATTCAGTGAAAGAATTAAAAACAGAAAAATTATTCTACAATTTCATTAACTTGTACGACAATCATACAATACAAATGTGTGTGTGTGTGTAGGACTATTTTATCTTTATAGTGATTTAAAAAGAAACCACATTATTAACCACCACCAGCATGTAAAATTTGTTCTACACAAATTTATCGATACACATGCAAACATGATGCGAATGAAACATTTTTTTCACTTTTTTTACTTTTACTGTTTGTATTATAATTGAATAAATTAGTTGGCAGGCAGAAGGCAATCAACATTTGCATCACAGACATGAACGTATAAAATATGCATTAAACCGTAAAAGAGGAAGCAACTGCCAATATTTTATATGCAAGTATGAGTGTGCTTGTGTATAAACATCAATTTACAAGAGTGTACTATAAACAGAATAATCCATCCATCCATCATTCATGTATGTGCTTGTGCACTTTCATATACAAAAAAAAAAAAAAAAAAAAACACCACAGAGATGAGTGAGCAAGTCAGGGTTAAGAGAGATACATACATACATATATGCCAAGGTTTTCTCTAAAATTGTTGTTGTTTTTTGTATTAAGTTTGTCATCAAATTTATGTTTCTAGTTTTGTTGTTTGTTGTGTTCGCTTACAGATAAGCAAGAGTTTTTTACCATTCAACTCTGCCCGAATAATTTACAATTTCTATATCAAGTGATTTACTATCTTTGGTCTATTGATAGCTACAACAAAGTTATCAACAATTAAAAAAAAAATAAAGAAGACTTTTACATTTATGCAGTCGATATGTGTGTTTTCTTAAAAAAATAAAATCCATTTGAATGGCTCACACACCCTTCCAAAAATCCCACAGATTATCCCTAATGCTCAGTTGAAACGCAAACATCAACCCAAATTTGAATGAAAATGAAAAGTAAACCGTACAGTAGTCCCCAATATGATGTGCTTTTTGTTTTTAACAATTTATTCTCTAAGGCTTAATATGCAACTTAATTTTTAGACTGGAAAGATGATTTGTTTTGGTGAAAAATAAAAATTTTATACCAACAACTTGTCTACATTCCTTTAAATTGTTTGTAAGCTGG